>JALHBW010000001.1:0-108351 GCA_024339985.1 Tolypocladium endophyticum | reverse complement strand
GTCCCCTGAGTTCGTGCAGGCGGATCCTCAGCCCCGCTAATGCACACGCCCCCCCCCCCCACACCCCACCCCCCACCTCCTCCCCCTCTCACCAATGTGAAACCGCTGCTCTCCTGGCAACTCGAGCTTGGCGTGACCAAACCCACTGCCTGACCGAGCATACATACATCAAGCACCCGTCGAGCAATCTGGCCTAAACATGATCCGGAGAGCAAATCGTGATCTCGTACAAATGCGAACGCCTCAAGAACGAATTCGTCGTGCTCAAGTTTATCAAGGAACACACGACGATCCCTGTCCCCGAACCTCTTGATTTCTAGGAAGAAAACGGCCTGTTGTCCCTCGAGATAGCTTTCGTCAAAGACGCGATTGGATTGTACTATATATCGGGAGACCAGATTGACACCGCTGTTGCCAAGAAAGAATGGCAGTTAGAAGCAGAAGTGTTCCCTCAGCAGCCCAACCGGCGCAAGTCCAGACGCCTGGACAGCCCCGACCCGACTGTGCCCATTTTCCCCCCACATCGACTCTAGACCTAAGAAACCCGTATCGTGTCTGGCCGGACAGTGCCGGAGACGGTATTGTATTTCGCTACGGCGATTTGAACAGCAGTAATATCCGGGTAGATCCGGTCTCGTTGCATATCGTGTCCATTACATGTATCGACTAGGAGGCCGCAGGCTACTTCCCAGAGGGATAGGAAATACCATTTTGGATGCTTCAAACGCCTTAGGAAAGATGCTCTCTGATGCAGAGCGTTGTGAAGAAGGAAGAAAAATTCCTGAGTAGAGGCGCATCCGACAAAGAGTAGCATGGCGAGGGTAAAGGGAGGCTATGTAGGATCAGATGACCACATTCCTGTAGCGCCATCGAAAAGTATTATGAATAGTGACACGTACAAGGTAACGTTGTTTAGCTAAATTTTGCAAACTATTCTCAATTTGTACACGTGTTCTCACTTGCTGCACGACTTTCCCAGGCAACCCTGTAGCTTATCATCGAGCTGCTTGATGGTCTTGCCCGACTTTTCAATCAGGGCTTCGTTAATGCCTCTTCGAGCGTTAGCGGCATCCTTGTAGCCCTTGCCCGTCTTGAGAAAGGCAGCATCCGTAACGATTCCGATCACATCCATGAAGGCGTTCTCGGGATGTTCCACCATCACGCCAGGCCATTGGCCATGCCTTTAAAGAGCAGAATCTCGGGCGCTAGCTCGTCGATGAAAGGCAGGAACATAAATACGACACCTAGCATCTTTTCAAAAAACTCGAGATCCTTCTGGTTCTTGATCTCCTGGCCCGTCGCCTTGGCCTCCTTCATCTGCTCGATGGACTGGGCCATCATGAAGACAGGCAAGCTGAGCGCCTGGCCAACGTCGCTGACGGTGCCGTTGTAGTCTCCTAATGCCAGCTGGACCTGCCTAGAGACAAGCTGAATGCCTAAGTCGAGCATCTTGGGCTTGGCATTGTTGATGACATCCTTGGGGTTGGGCACGTCAAAATTGTCCTTGCCCTTGGGGAGGCCGTAGAACCGATAGCCCGTGCGCCCACAGCGCTTCTCGAGCTTGTACGAGCTCACGCGGCCATTCTCCTCGGGGACGTCGTCAGAAACGCCGCGACGGGCAGGATTGCCCCCATTTCCGGGATGGTTCCCACCGCCTCCGACGCACTGGTTGCTCGAGTTGTCGAGATCGTGAAATGTGACCCATTCCTTGCGGATGCTAAAAGTCTTGTTGAGATCGTCGTAGAAACCATCCGCGTCACGCAACGTGTACTTCATGTCAAAAGCATCGTAGAAGGAGAGGTCCCTAAACGAAAAGGGGCACTGCTTGGTCGTGCTCTGGCCCGCCATGGTTATGGTGCAATCAAAGTACTTGTTGCCTCGGCCTCCATATTCGTTGTTGGCCGTTCCACCCTCTACAAACTTCTTGATCATCGAGTCGACAGAGCCGCGGAATCCCTCAGCGTAGTAACTCCAAACAGCGTCGTAGCCCTTGTTGGCGTCATCGTAGGCGCCCAGAGAGGTCTCCAGGGAGTTTTCAAGCGCGTTGACCACGTAGTAAGGCCCGCACTCAGGAGGAAACGAGCCCTCTGCCGCGACCAAGGCGTCCATATCGGCAAAATCGAGAGTGAGATCGCAGGGTATGTTGACAGGGCAGTCAGGATCTTCTTCGTCGCAAACTAGGACTTCGGGTTCGCTCTCGTCGCCCCAGGCGGCCAGAGCGCTCCAGAAAGGATGTGAGTTGGCCTGAGTGTTCTCTTTCGCCGTTTCGACAGCGCCATTGGCATCGCTAATCATCTCGACAGCGCCAATTGTGACCAGGTTGAAGATCCAGAGCTCTCCGTTGCCACCCTGATTGAAGATGAGCCGCTGCTGGCAGTTTTGCGCATCGACGCAGACCGACTGGTCGTAGGCGTCAAACCACGAGTACAGGCCAGCGCCTGCGATGGTGACATTGCTGACCTGGTTGAAAATGGTGGCCCAGGAAAAGTTGCATTGCAAGGCGGTGCCGTTGCAGCTTTCAGAGAAGTCGGGATCATTGTGGAAGACGCCCAGAGAGTCCTTGAACGGTCCAGGGGAGGAGGTGGCATCCGTGTACTGGAAGTACGGCGACTCAGTCTGGATCATGCCGGCAAACAAGTTGGATGTGTTGTAGAAGTTATACTGGTACAACATGCTATGCTCAGAAGCCGTGCCGTACAGCCAGGTAGGGCCATCTCTGGACTCGATGAGGAAGCCTCGAGCAACAGCTACAGTGATCATTGTGTTATTGGGGTCGTCGATGTCGTGGTCAGCAACCCAGCCCCAGACGTTCTCAAAGTAGCCGTTGGCCTTGGGCGTGACATGGAAGAGCATGGAAGCAGCCACGCAGGCGCTGGGGATGTTGGTGACCTTGGGGCAGTCGGCCAGGCTGAGCTCTAAAAGGATAAGAATATTAGTCGACGTGCACTATACGTATGTGCAAGGTTTATAGAAACTTACTCGAGCCATAGGCGCCGCCAACGCGGAAATGCGCGTCAAACATGGCGACGGAGCCCTGCTTCTCGGCTGCGACGTTCCATTCCATGAGCACGAGGCCAGGAAGAGAGCCCATTGACGTGAATAGCATGTCGGAAATCTCAACAGTACCGGTGTCACCTTCATTGCCCACCTTGATCATGGGCTCGGGACTCTTCATGTCCTGGAAGTAGGAGCCGCTGGCAACAATCTGTGACCAGACCTCGCCAGTAATAAGAGCATGGGAGGGCACGTTGATGGTTCCCTTGACAATGTAGGAGCCAGCAGGGAAATAGATGAGCTTACTGGTCGACGCCAAGCCCATGACTGAGTTGATGGCTGCCGTGTCGTCACTAACACCATCGCCCTTGGCGCCGTGGTCCTTGACGTTGATGACGCTGTCGAGGGAAAAGGTCTCGTACTGCGGACGCTCCCTGACATAGTAGGCCTTTCTACTGTACATCTGCGTAAAGTCGTTGAGAAGGCTGTGGGAAGGAGCATCCACATCGACGCTGGTCGGGGTGATTAGCCTGTGCAACTTTGATCATGATATCGTATTGTCTTACCTGTACTGGCCGAGCGACTGGCCGCCAATCTTGACGTTGCCAACCACAACGTGACCGATGTCGCCACCGGGAGGAAGCTGGACGGCGGAGCCATCCGTAGCGCTAATCATTGTATCAACCATGGAGGTGAAGATGTTGTCGAGCTGGATGATGGTCGAATCCATGATGTCCTTCTTCAACACGCCAGTTTTGATCCCCTTCTTTAGGTCTAAAAAAAACGAGTCCATCACGTAGATGGACCCTGTCGGCGTTTTCGTCGCCCCGTCAGCCTCGGGGTTTAAGAGGCTGAAGCCGTTGGGAGCACTGTACAGGTAAAGGTCGTACCACGTCCATCCCCAGTCCCATAGGAGGGCGATACAGCTGTCCGTCTGTCCGTTGATTTCAAAGTGTCGGACCGTGTACTGCTGATTGCCGCCGTCTATCTTGTGTCAGTCAAGACCGCTTACATCTTTAGAAGCAGCCGAGGAACTTACAAATGCCGTACTTGCCACCCTGAATGTACACATTGGACATGAAGCCACCGCTGCCATTCTCAGTGAAGAGGCCCATCTGAGTCGTGCCGGAGTCCGAGCTAGCGAAAATGTGCACGTTGGTCATGGAAGTGGCTTGAGCGACTTGCCAATGAAATGCGGCTGCCTTTTCCGTCTTGGTTTGCCTGATGTCCACAATAAAGTTGCGAACCTGGCGGTAAAAGTTGGACTGCTCAATGTACCACTCGTCACCGTGCTGGTTGGGTATGTACACGTCGCTCTGGATGGCTCCCAGCCCAATAAAGTCTTTGCTGGTGATGATTTTAGGAAGATCATTTACCTTTATCCCCGATTAGCAACGGCCACCTGGCATTTCACGGGGGGTTGTGGTACGTACGTTTCCAACGAGCTGTGAGTAGTACATGGCATTAATCGGCGTAGAGATGAGGTACTTTCCGGGCGGGAAGTAGATAAGTGTACCCTTGACGGAAGAGGAGAGGCAACCCTCGCCGCAGTTGCCGCCATATGAGATGGCAGCTACATTACGTTAAAATCTTGCATCTAGTGGCGTTGCTGCGTTTCAACTCACCATTGATAGCCGCCGTATCATCGTGGACACCGTCTCCCTTTGCGCCTCCAGCAAACATGGGGTCGGTTACGTCTCGAAAGACGGGCCACGAGCTGTTGGCCCCCATGGGTGCCAACCCGACGTGCTTGATATCCTGTAGCCAATACTTGGACGAGTCATCGCGAGCCTCCAAGTGGCTGCTAGAGCGCGACTTTAGGTACTTGGGTTGAGGGTACTCTGGTTCTGTCTGGTTGGCATTTTGCCTTGCCTGGTGTTCGGCGACGATGGCAGCCGCCTTGCGCAGGGCGGGAGTCAGTGTTGGAGCACGGGGACCTGGGTTGGCGGCTCTCCTCTTCCGCGCCGCCTGTCCCGCAGGCGAGTCCTTGGACTTTTCTTCATTACGCTTGGGGTTCATGACGCGGTGAGCGTTGTAGGCGCCCTGCTGCTCGGATGCTTCCTGGACGAGCTTTAGAGCTTCAGCAAGGGCAGCGTCCTCGGTTGAGTTGGCCTTGATGCTCCAGTTAGAATAATTGCAGCGCGCTGCTGCGGAATAGTGACCAGCAGTATACTAGGACTTACCACTCTGAGATACACGGCGCGAGACTGGAGAAGGGGAGAGAAGAAGCTGCCAGAGGTCTCAGAACTCGACATGGAAGCGCCATGCTTCGACGCAGTAGCGACTGTGGTGTGGGAAAGGCTAACTACATGTATGGAGAGGCATAGTAGCCATACTACCGAAGCAGCAACCATTGTGATTTACAATCCCCAAACAACAAGATAGGCTAAAAAGCGAAAGAATAGTCAGAGTGAGAAGGAAAATATGCTTCAGCAGAAAGTTGAAAATACCTGGGAGAGCCAAAGAAGACCGCTCCACAGTTGCGAGTGTCCTCCGAGGGCTTTCTGTAAAGAAGGAACGTTTTCCAAAGGCAAGCTGCTTTGTGACTCATTACAATGCCGGTTTGATCTGACATCAAACGGTATCCCGGTGCGGAATTTCAGAGACTCGCCATGTCTGACTAGGCCGAGGCTATGGGGGCCGCCCGGCGCGGCAGCCGACAAGGCTGCAAAGGGTGGTGGGGAGGGGGGGGGGGGCGTGCACATAAAACCACGCTACGAAAGCGCCAGCAGCTCGCTAGAGCGCTAATGAACGAGCGCCCCCGGACCGGTCCGCTTCCGGAATGCGGGGGGTCCCCAGGACACGCACTGAAAAGGAAGGTTTGGAGACGGCTTGCGGTTGGTCGTAGATTTTCACGGACCAAATGGCGCTGTACGTGTATTTATGAAGCCACACGCCTCCTGGGAGGCGTGTGGCCTCGGCTCACACGGAACAGGAACGGAATAAGCGATACGAATCAATTTCTTTTTGCCAGTAGGCTGCGAAAGCAAGCAGAGGTGGATGTGCCTGTGAGGTTGCATTGCGGCAGATGTCAAAACAGGATGAAGTCGCAAGCACATTCCTCTTGCCTAGCCTGGGCTTCCTCGGCCGACAACAGCTATGCGAGACCCCGGAGCTCTGGCACTGACTGCATCCTGACGATTTTATCTTCTCTGCCCTTCGCAGCTTCATCATTGCCGCCAGGCATTACCCGAATATCGTGGGAAGTGCAATGGCTTCATACACCAAACTGGCCAGCCTGGTGCTGGGCGTGGCGGCTGGTGTTGCCACTGCTCTCGAAGACAGGCAGCTTCACAGCTTGCCGCCTAAGGGAAGCAGCTCGTCGACGTCGACGACGCCCTCGTCCTTGTCTGCGTCCACGACTCCTACCACGGCATTGACCACGACGCTGACCACGCAGTCGGGCCCTACGGGTTGGGGGCTGACCACTATCTTCACGCAGCCTACCGACTGTATCGGTGGCATCACGCAGTACGCAGGAGACCTTTCCACGCTCGGGTACTGGCTGAATATCCCACACCCTGCGCCCGGCGTCACCATCACGTCGTGCTTCCCTCCAGCTCTAGTCGCCAGTGTGACGGCGGCGGTCGACTTGCCGCCATACGAGCAGCTGGTGTGCCCGTACCAGTGGGAGTCATTCGACTATAACTCCACGTATCGCATCTGCTGTCCCAAGTACGTCTGAACGTGGAAGCCAACGTATGCTTGCTAATAAGGTTGATGTAGGAACTTTGGACTCTATGCCCCCGGACTCGTCAGCAACACCGACCGGCCGGGTCTGGGTGCGTGGTGCACATCCTGGGCGCCGCCCGGCACACACGCGGCCTTGACTCGGTACAGCACCAACGGTGGCTCGTCGCTGATCGACACGACGTTGGGAACCGCGGAGAAGTGGCTGGTGCAGGCGACGGCGTTTGACGGCATCATTGCCACCAACGTGCCTACGTCGACGTCAACTTCCTCAAGCAGCACCTCTATCACGACTTCTAGCAGCAGCAGCATCAGCATGTCCTCGACGAACACCATCACTTCCACGACTTCCACCACCACTACGACCGCCACCACCGCAACGCTGACCTGGACCGGTCCGACTGACATCAGCGCTCTCCCTTCGTGCGGTGTAAGTGGTCGTCCCCAGAGCATGTCTTATTTCTTTTGGTTTCTTTCCTTGAAATCTCTCTTGTCCTTAATTCTCTTCCTCTTTGTCTATTAGCTATAGGATATAGACTAGCATGAAGGCTACGTAAAATTACTCTGTAGCAATAAAGACCCTACTAATCCCAGCCCTACGAGGCAAACAACACACTTGTACTAACGACGAATTCACAGCTAACTTGCATCGTCAATATGCTTGGCAAGTACCAAGAGCTAGGCTGTGGCCCCTTCGACGTCGCTTGCGCATGCCGCGCGCCTAACTTCAATTACGGTGTCCGCGACTGTGCTAACGCCGCCTGCACCAAAGCTGACCAAGCGAGCACTGTTATCGCGTTTGAGACGTCGTACTGGTGCCCGTCGTATATGGCCACCGGGACCAACTCTCCGACTCAAGCGCCGACGCCTACCGCTATTTCCGATCTTCCTGCCTGCGGTGTAAGTCTTTCGTTCTAGGCATAGGTGAAGTGATTGGTAGCTAACGATGGGTATAGCAAACATGCATGAACAACATGATTGGTCAGTATTCGCAGCTTGCCTGCGGCTCGCCGGATCCTGCGTGCCTCTGCAAGAATGTCAACTTTGGCTACGGCGTGAGAGACTGTGCCAACGGCGCTTGCGGAGGGGATGTCGCGCCGACAGTCACAAACTTTGCCAGCAGCCACTACTGCTCTCCTACGCCGGCGCCTTAAGCTTCTGCCGTTTAGTATTAGCAAATCTAAATTTTATAAGAAAATTGCTTGAGTTGGTAGCTTCGACCATGGAATCTGAAACAGCTCTCGCGCCGATGCTCTGGTCCTGCTGGGCCGCAGTGAACCCGAGGCACATCAATTTTGACGTCAAAAACTTCCGGCGGGATGACTTGAGTCAAGAAGGAGCCCATAGGTAGGCACTCAGGCGCCTGCCTATAAGCGCCCGAGTCCAAACCACAGCCTATCACATTCCGCAGGCTACACTGCGCCTCGCGCCATGTCCGTTCGGTTTTCATTCCACTTGGCAACCCCACTGCGGGCATTTTCTCGTCTCAGAAGGTTATATTCGCCCTTATTACCCCACGTACAAAAATGGCACTTTCTTTCAGACTAAAATTAAGTTGTTCGTCGTGTTTTTGGTTCGCGACATTTGTTTTGTTATTAATCCGCCTCTCCACCTATCTCGCCTATCTCGACAAAGACCTACACGCCCTTACACGTCGGTCAAATAACCATGAGCTGATATTGCATTTTCTAGCCAGAGCCAGTCATTCGGCGAGCCGTCCTCGGATTGGCAGCTACACCTCCCAAGATCGATCTGGATACAATTGGTCATCTCAACCGTGGCTTCGGGTCGGTCCCGATTGCTATCTTGGTCTTATTGACTTTGTGCGACCAGATTAACAATAATGCGGCTGCCTCAACATGGCTTGCCTCAATCCTTTGTCGTTGCATGCATGTACTTCGTATCATCCACTGGCATAGCGGGCGTTCACGGCGGAAGAAACGAGCGGCATCCGTGCTGTGGCACCCCACTTGGCCCTGGGCTGTAACCCTGTCAAGCCTGTGATTATCACTTTCCATTTGTGGCGTGCTTCAGAAGTGCAGCATAGCGGGCAGGCCGCAGCTGGCACCCCTGTAGCACTATCATGCCGCCTCCGCGGGTCAGGAACAGGTCGAGTGGCTGGTCCCAACCGTCCCGAACCGGTGTATTCGGTGCGTAACTCGGTTCAGAAGCGTTCCTCGACGACTGATTTGATCTCGAGTTGCCGATTTTCAGGTCGCACGTCCGTGATTAATCGACCGCCAACTTCTCTAGAGATTAACGTACGTATGACACCTTAAGTTTTATTATGGTGTTATTATGAAGTGATCTTTTGTATGAGCGGGCTTTTTTCCGATATCACGGATGCACCGACCCTTCTAGATGAAGTTTTTCTTGTTGGTCGTTGGTTGTAAGTTGAAGCCGAAAAGTGGTCATACCACATAAGGAATGTGCGAAATGCAGCTCGGAACCGTACGGCCAATCTCGGAAAAGTCATCGGTGCCCAAATTTCCTCCGGGTCCCCGTCCGCATCGCACCAGGTTGTGCCTTGCATCCAACACGTGCATTGCAGATTTCAGATCCATAACAAATACTACATGTTGGTTGCCGGCTGCCCTGTCACGTCGTAAGATTGAGTCGGTCGAGAACGCGCCACCAAAGTCCGAGCCGAGACGCGTCTGACCGGGACTAATAAGGCTGCGTGAATTTTGTCATTTCCCAGCCGCCGCAAGCTTCGTTCGAAAGTCAAGATCCGTCCCATTTTGGTAGATAGGAGAGCATAAGGCAATTCCTACGACAGCGACAACTGACAGTAGAACCTCAAAGATCCTCATTGTTCTTGATAAATATCTTTAGGTGTAGGTAGCTAAAGTAAATGTGATTTTGTCTAGAAATCGGTAGGTTTTTATTATATCCTCCTACGTGTCAAATTGACGTAAGCGCCGAATGCCTTGAGCACGGATCGGAAACATTGAAAGGCAACACACTTCATATTCACTGGTGCCTAACATACTGTACGGTTTTCGACCTTCCGTCCTCACATCCATGCAGGAAGACAAATTCACGGGTGACCCCACTCGGCTACACTTGCGAAGACACATACAACACTCCGTTTTCAGCAAGTAATCAAAAGATGCATGGTCTCATTGAGAGAGGGTCTAGCTCCAATGGATGCCAGTGCTTCGAGTTCTGCAACCAAGGTCTCCAAATCTCGGTTCTCGCCCCCACTCCACCAGCTGATGTGGATATTCACCCTCCAATAATTGACCGCCCAAGCCGTAGCGATGCCGTCTATGAGGTGCAGGAGGCACGGCAAGAACGGTCCGACGCGGCTCATGAGGTTATATGCCTCACCCATGGCTGTTCAGGAATGTTAGCCATCGTTACAGTGCAGTCATATGATACGTTGGATGTGCGGCGCGTCTTTAGAACCAATGGGTTGGTGATTTAGCGAGGGAATTATGGCGACCGCGCCACATGTCCGTTCACCCCTCTCTAAATTGGCCGTTGGGCTTATCCGGATTTCTTGAGCTTCCCTCTCTCAGACCGTTCGACACCAATTATATATGAGTCACTGTTAGTACTGTAGTAGAGCTTGCATGAGGTGTATAATCATATCAGTCTACAGGACAAATTGAAAGTATACTGTACCTCCCTAGTCTAGAAGGGAGGGGCAGTCCGTTGTGTTGTACTGTATGATATCGTAATATCACAGAACTTTTGAGCATGTTCATGGTGGGACTTTTGTCTCGGTCCTTCTGTGGGTGGTATGACTTAGTTAGATGACATATGACAAATCCTACGCGCCACTCGATGGCTAAGAACCTTAGAATAATGAGTGAACTCAACTATTTAGCAGATGTGAAATGACCTTAAGGCATGTGCCAAGCCAGCGAGCCCACCAGGTCACAGTGTTCTCTGTCATTTAGAATTATTCGACGGCTCAAGTCAACCCACCAGAAAGATGTTCCTGAAATCGATTACCTCGATGGTTGCTCTTTTTCCCTCTGCCTTTGGTCTTCCTCAGCATGTCCAGGCCGGGAACACTATCCATGCCGCCAATAATCTAGCGCAAAGCCCGCAGGTTCAATGGGATGTTGCTATCTTTTACAATAACTGCTCCCCTGGAGGTTGCACCTCGAGCCTTCAAATCTCAGCACCTGCAAATTATTTGGCAGAATCTCCAGCTTTCAATGTCTCCTGTGTTCAAACTTCCAATAATTGGCATCGAGACTGGGTTGAGTGTTCCCCCTTGGAAGGTCATGATCATCTCGGGGTGGTTCGATACACAAATAAACAAACCGACTCTCCGCCTGAAGAATTCGGCTATTTCCACCTCTTTGTTTCTCACCAGTACTCCGGAATGGGCCTGAACTTCAATATCACCGGATATTCGAGGGTGGGCGCTTATGATGATTGGCATCAGTTTAAGAAAATGCCTGTCATCAAGCGGGAATTGATCTAGCCAATGTATTCATGATATTTTGAATGAGTAAAACGGCAGAGCACTTTGGTCGAGGCGGCGAATAAGATGGATGGTCTTTTCTTTGGAATGACAAGACAGCAGAGTCACCCATTGGTTCATTATGAACAAGTTTATACTGGTTGGAGTCTCTCAGTCTCTTACGCTGTCTGTCGGAGGGAGTTATAGCAATTCAGAAGCTCGAGACCTTAGTGGTTAAATGCTACAACCACATCAATACACTCATGGCAATCTAATATATCCACAGAGACATTTAAAGGGGCAGAAATTTCCCAAGCTAGTCCAAGATGCGCATCGCTTTATTCTTTCTCATAAAGGAACTATAAAGATCGGTTTACTGCAGAGTTATACCTGGGTTCTTGTGTTTAGTCCGGCCAAAGTCCAGTTAGGCAATATTTGAGAACAAGGAGCCAAACTAAATGATCTTGAAGCGACGTATGGAGTCTGATTGGAATGCATGTTTGCAGACCCTCGGGGGCCGGGACAATATGTTATCGTCAGTAGCCTTCTCGGCAGATGGCCAGTGGCTCGCCGAGCAAGACACGGCAACACATTAGGTTCTGAGCATGGATTTAGTATGAGACCGATCAGATTTATTGCGAGCGAGGTTTGCAGTTATGTCGCGTGGCGCTTGGGTGATATTCCCTTCCCACCAGCCCAAAGCCAATTCCTATCCGTCACATTCCCCATAGAACAGGGAAATCCGAGACCAACCGCCTACTTAACGAGCGGAGCAGATCTTCCGGTATACTCCTTGCTCTCATCCTCGTCCTCTGGACGATTCTTTCTTTGCACACTCCGTTGTAAGCGCCCTTGACGTCGAAGCTCACCAAAGTGAGGACGCGTCGGCCTCTCCGGGCTGCGTAGCTTTGCTGCCAGTAATACAGTTCAGTAGCACATATGATACAGTGAAACATACTGGCGGCTGAAAAGCTCCCTCATGGCAATATTGACAAGCGATCAATTCCACACCGAGCCACCGACCCTATCCATTCGCTCTATCGGCCAACGCCACACGCTCAGGCAACAGCAGCCACGAGCGTCGAAAGCAATGCGGCCAAAATTGCAGCGGCAGGCATCAGGGTACCAAGCATTGCCATACTTGTCAACGTTGCGAAAACGCCACCGGCAGGAGTGAAGCCACCATACATGTAAGACTGGAGCGCAGCGGCGATTATCCTTTGTTCTGTATCAGTATATATTAATCGTTCATCGGAACTGGAAACATAGCGGCGACAATCCCTATTGTTCCGAAGCCAAAGCAGAGAAGGAGAGCGCAAACCGCAGTGAACGTCATGGCCCAAGCCAAGATAATTGGCATCGAGACTGGGTTGAGTGCTCCCTTTTGGAATGACTTGTTCAAAATGCACACTCCGAGAACACAAGTTGCATACTACTGTCGAGTACGAGCGTCACACTAGAAGCAAAAAGCGTCAAAGTAAATCGAAGTTAAACTTATAGAGATCACCATTAGCATGCTTCATGATACTGATTGGAAATCTATCTAAAGAGAGCGGTATACACCAGGACTTATGTGAGAAGTCAGCGACAAAGATCCATCTTTCTGAATGGCCACTGCAATATATGTCTGAAAGCGATGTTTCTTTTTATTGTTCATCTCACCGAATTGCGTTAGAGTCTTTCAGAAGCCTTCAGCGTGTTTCCCACGATTCTTAAGCTCCAAGTAATTGCACAGCCCAGCAGCTCTGCTCTCATCCGACGAACCGAATCGTACAGCAGAGACGTATAGCTTTACGGTAGGGAGGGCCGAACCTGGTGCAATGTCAAAGTAATATGTGGATTTACCGTACAGGTCGAACGGGTGAGCGAGCGACTCATCAAAGGCCTCTTGGATGCTAATGTCAGTTCCAGAGGGACCCGACGAGTTTGCACCCAACAGCAAAGGCAGCAGCAGCTTCAGCTCTTCAACACCCTTGTCGATGTTTTGAATCCTCTTGCCTAGCGACATGATTGAGATGATTGACTCGAGAGACGCCTCGGAGCCGCTAGCATACAGCTTGAGACCCGACTTTGCCGAGTCAATAGCTAACATGTCCGGGCTCATTGTGAGACCAATGGGGTCATTGGACACGTACTAGAGTAAAACATCCGCGGCTCCTGCCTTGTCGCCTATGACGGCACGAATGGCATTGGCAAATGTTGCAAATGTCGGCGCTCCCTGGGACTTCATATCGCAGGCGGGGACAAAGTACGCCTTGGGCTCGACGCCCTCGGTCACATGCTCAAAGGCAATGACTGTGCTCGAGGGTGATTCCTCTGGACTTCCGGTTGCGGCTTTGCAGTCACTGATATGCAAGGCGTCGGCGAATTTGTAGAACCATGTCAGGTCCATCGCCGGCAGCAGAGGAACCAGCTGCTCAATCAGAGCCCTGGTGGCAGGTAATCGTAAGGATAGCTCGAGCTCCCGGCTTGGGGACCGATGGCCTCGATGCAGTATCTGACTTCAGGGGTGTAGGAGCTGTCTGCGTTCCATTTCCAGGTGTGCTCGACGGGAGATCCGTTGTTGGTGAGCAGGCTGCGCCAGCGGGCATCCTAGCCAGGATCGGCTGGAGTCTCGAATTTGCCCATGTAGGGACGCTTGGGCGCAAGAGAAGACAATGGCTTCGAGCTGCTTTTCAGGGTTGTATTGGGCATTTTGCACCAGCATGGCGAGCTGGGCGCCGATGAGCTCCCACCATGGTTGCGAAGCCGCCGTGGAGTTGAGCCACCTGGATGCGACGGCCCAGGCTGGTATTGCATCAGCCGCAGCAGAAGAGTTCTTAAAGTGCGCCATGAACTCAGTTTATCGCTTGCTGACGACAGTTGATGGACTTCTTCAGGAAGCGGATGAAGTGCGTGTCGCGTTCCAGGATCACGGAGACAGGTCGAGTCTAATATAGATGTGAGGGCGGGCTCTTTCGCATGAACACGGTGTATTTTCTCCAACTATTCGCATTCGAGTTTTGCCATGGGGATCAGACATCAGTTCGAGACTGTGTCGTATCTAGCAAGCCATCAGGCTCTGCCATGCCATACTGCCGAGATTTGGCAGCCTGTTCGCGAGCAGCCTGTACGCGACGCTGACCTCTGGATCATGTATGGTGAATTCGATATTCAAAGGTACAGAAGTTCATTCTAGTCGAATCTAACTCGTCCATAGCTTCATCCACGGCGGTGCATGGCGCGATCCATCAATCACGTCCAAATTTGCACATGCCGCAGTATCGAAGCTCTCCCATCCAGGAGCACACGCTAACATAGCGGGGGTTGCCTCTATCGATCGTCACCCGGCAGAACCAAATGACCCGTGTCGCCAAGCCAGATACCCAGATCAGCTGGTTGACGTTGTTGCGGCGATTCAGTACTTGCGGCAGCGCGTTCAATTTGGCGATAGGTACATTATAGTTAGTCACTCGTGTGGTGCCGCCTTGGCTTTCCAGTCGCTTCAGTTGCAGGCGCGGAACCTTTCTCCCGATTTTGCTGAACCGCGTGCTATTGTCGGTGTAGCAGACATCTATAATTTTTCATTGTTACGCCACGGGGACCCGAAACCACCTACTGTTCAAAATTTTATGACCGCTGCGTTTGGATCCGATGAGAAGGTTTGGGTTGAGCAGAGTCCCGTCAATAGCGACTATGGCGAAATCTAACCTTCGGGGAAGGCCGTGATCCTTGCTGCATGTAGTGACGATGAGTATCTTTCACCTCAGCAGCAAGTTCGGATGATTGAATCGCTGATAACGTGGGCTTCAAAACGAGGCGAGCGAGTGGTAAGGCCGATGACGTTGAACGGTAGCCATGACGATGCCTGGATTGGTGGCAAAGGCCTGGTGGAGTGTGTGGAGACGACGTTGAATATGATATGTATGTTAGCTGTGATTTTCAATTTTTATTTGGTGTTCAATAGCTGTTCTGTATGTATCCACAGCGTAGAGACCAAATCCGCACCGTCTGCGTGTGGCACTGGTCGAGAGCTAGCGCAATCCACTAAATGAGCGCCTGCAAATCTTTCTGAATTGAGCAGTGAAGCTAAAGGTTTGTGAGTTTAATCAGGAAAATTAGCTCACCTTGCAAATGAGGTGCCAATGCCGCAAGTAAAACCGTTGAAGCGCCTTCTGACGGGGTTTTCGTAGGCAGCGACGCGAGAATATAGTCGACATCATCGGAAGGCATATGCCTCCACAAATTCGTCCTGATAACTGTCAAGCCATTAGCTATATCAATTTTATTAAAAAGCTCGAATGTATCATGCTTACTTCCTGGGTTCACAGAAAATGCTTCTATGGAAACCCTTAATGCACCTTGCGCAATGGCTTTGGAATGTAATATCGCAGCCGTTTTCGACTGTGCATACGCAACAACGGGACTATATTCGCATGTCCAAGAGACTTCTATGACCTCGAATGCGTCTTTGGATGGTTCTTCGGCAGCCGGCAGTGTGTCAGATCCGGTAAAATTGGGGTCCCGAAAACCGGTACGGGGAGACCATGTGCGTGCTGCTCGAGACGTTGACAATGCGTCCACGGGCTGCTCGTAGCGGCTCTGCCAATAGACGTGCAAGCAGAAATGGGCCCATGTAGTTGACGGTGAGGTGGAGCTCAACTTCATCTTCCGTGAGAGTGTGCTCCGGGATGCACATTACACCGTCGTTGTTGATGAGGGACGTCGACAGCGTTGGAGGATATGTGCTTGATATGCGCGGCTGCCTTTCTCACCGAATGGAACGAAGCAAGATTCAGCTCAACAATGGACACCTTGAGCGCTGGATATTGCTGCAAAAATGTAACAATGACTGCTTGTGCTTTGTCTGTGTCCCTCGCCGTGAGTATAAGTTAACGCGGACTTTGCACCGCAAGGGCTGCGCAAGTGGCCTCGCCTCGGCCTCCAAGACCAATGCTAGTGATTACAACTGCAGAACGACCATGTTAATGTTTTATATTATTTTGGTCCTTTTCCTTTAAGAAAGAAACAAAGCTCTAGCATATAATGTCAATGACATACCAGTTTTTCCACGAACTAGTTCGCTATAAACCAACGCTACGTCCGTCGCTGTGGAGCAACGCGGGATCCATGTTAACTGCAAACGAACTGATTGCACAATAAATATGCGAGGTGGAAAGGAGGGAATGCGAGGCTGGCAGTTTGATGAGTTAAAGGGGAGGCCAGGCACTTTGCAATTAATAATCGCTGCACGCAGGCCACAAAACAATACAACAGCTCTCAACAATCCAGCAACAAACTTACAAGCCGAAGAACGGAAACATCCCCCACAAATTCGCTAGTTTCCTTGTCTACCCAGGCCTTGCTTGGTGCAGATCAACCAAATTCGAAAAAGGGATTAGCGCAATCTAGATTCGAAATGGGCGTAGTCACGTGTCGGGCCTCGGTAATGGGTCTTGTTGGCAAGTCTCTTGACATAGCAACGCTCGCATCCTCAAACGGGACATGTTCACGGGCAGTGCAGACAATTTATGCTGGAGCAACGCTGTATCGAATCTGTATCGACGCTGTACCAAATCATCGGCAAGTCTATAGCGACGCAATTGGCGAAAGTGCAGCCGTCAATGCCTCCTACCATTCACTGTGTCCGGCACGGACAAGGCGTACACAACCTGTCTCATGACAACCACGACATGCCAGATCCCTCGCTGACGACGCTCGGCGAGGAGCAGTCACGAGACATAGCCGAGAAGTATCGTGGAGTTTTTGAAGGCGCTGAGCTGATTCTCGCGTCGCCGCTCCGACGAACCATCTCGACGGCGCTCTTGGCTTTCAAATCCATCCTGGATAGCGGCATAAAGGTGGTCGCTTGGCCAGAGCTCCAGGAGGCTAGTGATCTGCCCTGCGATACAGGAAGCGATGTCACAAAGCTGCGAGTAGAGTTTGATTCCTCCCCAGTAGATCTAACGCTCGTTGTGCCTGGATGGGAAGTCAAGGTAAGAAGAGTTTAGATGGACTCCCCATCACCTTGCCCCTGTCACGTCATCGTGCGGCAAGTGAGTTAATTATAGTGTTTTCCCCTGTTAGACTGCGGAATCGGCCGCAAATTCAACCTCTCTTTTAGCCAGAGCAGCAAATGCCCGTGCTTGGTTGGCGAGGCGGCCTGAGAAGGAAGTCGTGCTAGTGTCCCACGGGTGCTTTCTGCACTTCCTCACTGATGAATGGGTTGATTCGACATGCTCGCATAGTAAGTCTACGACCATATCGCACACATGCAGATCCCCATCATATTCACCTCGAATTTGCAGTGACAAGCTGGAAGAATACAGAGCTTCGCTCTTACACCTTTGTTGACGGCGGCGAGCACGGCCTATATCTTCAAGAGACGCCAGAGTCCCGGGAACGCCGGGGACTGTCACCGCTGGAGCCGACGCTAGACGAGCGGTTCCGGCTCCGTGACGAATCGATCCAAAACTGGATCAAATGGGGTGTCATCTCATAGGCGTTGGTTGCACAGGCTCATTGTAGATTGCGCCTTTTTGTGTGTGTGGTTAAATAGATGACATGTCGCATTTGTGTCTCGATATATTTCGTGTGATGTGGTAGATAGCACCAATATGACGACAAGGAGCCTGGGAGGACCTGGAGGGGTGGCTCCACTTCTAGTTGGTAAACAGTCAGTGTTACGAGCTATTAACTATCCGTATGCGATCTATCAATCCAATTTCTTCGTGCTAGCCGCACCATCGGTGACAATTAACTAGCGTCGACAAAGCCGCTACAAAAGCCGGCGGTGGTTGATGTTGATAACAAAGCAAATCTACCACGGTATAAGAGCTGACATTCATCACCATTAGATCGAGGCCGCCACACTGAGTTGCTGCTTTGCACGATGAGCGACCCAGGAGTGCAACGACAAATAGCGCCTTTCTCGATCAGTGCAATCCCCCAACTACAGCTCATTTATCCTTCCTTTTTGGTTATTGTTGCGCAGACATTGATCATTTCAAATTACGCAATGTGTTTCAATGGAAAAGAAAGATGAATCGTTGCCACCTGACGCGACCCGCAAATTGCAGCGGCAGATCGAGACTCAAGACGTCAAGGCCAACATCGGCAGCTTGCTTCGATATGCAACATTCTACGACTATGCGGTGCTCTCTAGCTCAGCAGTGGCTGCCATCGCAGGCGGCGCAGCGCTCCCCGAATGTCGATTGCGTTTGGGAAGTTGGCAGGAGTGCTTAGTGACGCATACAGCGGCGTCTTGGACGAACAAGACTTGAATGCCAACACGATTAACACTGTTCTGTACTTGGTATATTTGGCCATCGGTGAATTCCTCACAGTCAGCTTATCGACGGTCGGGTTCATGCATTTTGGCGAGCGTATAAGCTGCGGCATTTGAGAGCGATTCGTAGAGGCCTGTCTGAGACAAAACATTGGTTTCTACGATAGCATCCAGACCGGGGAGTTGACGACACGCATTACGGCCGATACAAATTTGATGCAGGATCAAATGGCATCTCAGAAAAGCTGGGCCTTGCATTCGCTGCGCCGGCAACCTTTGTCAGCGCCCTCGTGGTTTGCTTCGCAAATCACTGGAGGCTGACGCTCATGCTCTGTTCCATGGCTGTTAGTATTATTTTTACAATGGCCGTCGGTTCCCATTTTGTCACAAAATGGGGTACGGAGTCGTACGGCTTGTATGCCGAGGGAGACGGCCTCGCAAGCGAAGTCCTTGGTTCTGTCAAGATCGCCATGGCCTTCGGGAGCCAGGAAAACCTGGCTCAGCAGTACGATGAATGTCTAGTCAAGCCCGAGGAGTCAGGATTCCGCATGCAAGCGACCGTTGGCATCATTCTCGGCGTCACATTTCTCATCATGTATCTTGGCTACGTGCTTTCTTTTTGGCAAGGCGCCCGTCTGCTGGGTGCGGGCGACATTCGCCTCGCCTCCGTCGTTACCATCCTGCTCGCCATCATGACTGGTACATTCTCGGTGGGCAACATGTCATCCAACTTCCAAGCCCTGATCAAGAGCTTGTCGGTGGCGGCCAAAATATTCGCCGTCATCGATAGACAGTCGCCGATAGACCCCATGTCCGGCTCCAGCCCGACGCTACCTGGTGTTTGGGGGGAAATCCGATCTGATAAGGCGCAAATGATCTACCCAACCCGCCCAGAAGTCACCGTCATGAAGGATTTGAGTCTCGTCATCCCGGCCGGCCAGTCAACAGCCATCGTTGGAGCTAGCGGAGCCAGCAAATCTACTCTCATTAGTCTCCTACATAGATTTTACGAGCCAATCGACGGCAAGATGGCCACGATATAAGCACCTTGAACCCCCAGTGGATCCGACGACAGATGCCGCTTGTTAGCCAAGAATCGATGCTCTTCAATACATCTGTGTACAACAATATTGCCTACGGCTTTACAGGGACAGAGCTGGAGCATGCTCATGCAGATACAAAGAGAGGGGCCATAGAACAGGCTGCAAAATTAGCAAACGCTCACGACTTCATCTCCAGCCTCCCGCATTCCTACAGCACGGAAATCGGTGAATCTGGCGGCTTGATTTCTGGCGGCCAGAAGCAACGCATAGCCATTGCCCGTGCGGTCGTTGCTTCTAGACGAAGCGACATCGGTCTTGGACTCAAAATCGGAAAAAGTCGTGCAAGCTGCACTTGACAGCGCTTCTGGTAGTAGGACCACCGTCATCATTGCTCATCGTCTCTCTACCATCAAGAAGGCAGACAAAATTATCGTCCTCGGCGACGGTACCGTCGGGGAAGAACGAACACATGTTGAACTGCTCGAGAAGGGTGGCGTGTACGCTGAACTTATCTCGAAGCAGCTAATCAACGAGAAGAAGAGCGTGATAGACGAAACTACTGATACTATCAAGTATGAACCCGTAACACGTCAAAAGAAGACGGAGGTTCAGACTATGGAACACTCTGCAAAGATATATCCAGACAGAGGAACCGACAGCGAAGCTGATGTAGGTTTCCAGCCGAGCCAAAACGGCAAACAGCATTTTACGACGAGGACGCTCATATGCACAGTCGCGCGACTCAATTTACCAGAGCAGCCCTGGATGGTGCTCAGGCTTGTTTGCTCCATCCTATGCGGCGCTGGCATTCCTGCGTCGGCCGTCTTTCTGGCGAAGCTGATTGTGGCCATGACCGAATTCAACGTGACGCGAGACCAAGCGCGACTGGCGAGCGAAACAAGCTTCTGGAGCGTCACGTATATTGTTTTGGCAGCCAGCCAACTACTATCGTTTTCAGTTGAAGGCGTTACGTTTGTGTATTGCGGCGAGCGACTGGTTCGTCGCGCGCGAAAGGAGCAGTTCTGTCATATGCTTCGACAAGACGCGTCGTATTTTGACAAGGTGACCACGGCAGAGTTGACAGCGGCCATAGCCAGCAACGCAACGAATATTGCCGGACTCAGTGGCATTACGCTTGGTAGCCTGCTCAACGTGGTTACGACCCTTCTGGGGTCTCTTGTCCTGTCCACTGCTATTGGATGGAAGCTGGCGTTGGTGACGGCGTCTTCCATATCAATTCTTATCGTGTTTGGCTATCTTCGATTTGGCATTCTCTCCAAGTATCAAGCTCACACTAAGAAATGCCAGATTGACTCAGCGGCTTCTGTATGTAAAGCCATCGCGATAATCCGGACCACCGCGTCGCTTGGGCTCCAGAACCACGTCCTGCAAAGCTATTCTGCTGCGCTTGCGAAACAGCGTCGACGCAACGTCTTGTCTGTTGTCAAGTCATCCGTTCTCTATGCTGTATCGCAATCGCTCGTATTTCTTTGCATGGCCCTCGGCTTCTAGTACGGGGGCACTCTTGCTATTGCAAAAGAGTATACCGTGCTGCAGTTTTACATCTACTTCGCCGCCATCATATTCGGTGCACGGTCTGCTGGTACTGTGTTTTCTTATGCTCGTAAGCCTCCTCCACTGATTCTTAGTGTGTATTGACTAACAAACTCACTAACTGATATGGGCAAAGCCCGGGAGGCTGCCGTCGAAGTACAAACTCTTTTCTCCCGCCGGGCGTCAATAGATACATGGTCGAGCACTGGCAAACAGCTGGAGTCGATACAGGGCCGCGTAGAATTCCGCAACCGCCGGTTTCACTATCCCATACGCCAGAAAACAGAGGTGCTCCGTGGAGTCAACGTGACGATAGAGCCTGGCGGGCCAGCGGGACCCGTATCTCCTCTAGGTCCAGTGGGACCCGCCTTTCCTCTATACCATCCAGGCCACGAATTCCCTTATTCACCAGCGGTACCGTCCGACTCGGGAGCTCCTTGGGGTCCAGCCTGCTGCCATGCAGGCGCCGAATATCCCTCTTCACCTTCTGATCCGGCTTCGTGACCCTCCGACTCGGGAGCTTCTTGGGGTGAATATGCATGTGAGCCCTGCGACTCAGGAGCCTCTGGGGGTGAGTAGCCATGTGAGCCTCCCGACTCAGGGGATTGGGGGGGTGCATATCCATGTTCACCCTCCGATTCATCATCACCCTCTGACTCGGGGGCTTCTGGTGGTTAATATCCTATACCTTTCGATTACGCCGCGCTGGTAATGCCAGCCGAGCCAGAAGCTCTCACGGGCCCGGCAGCCGCCCATCCAGGCACCGAATATCCTTGTAGACCTGCCAGTGCGGCCGCACCAGCGTGGCCGACCGGTCCCGGGGCGCCTTGAGGACCTGCCAGTCCTAGAACTTGGGACTTCCGGGAGGAATCACCGATATTCGACGCCGCGGGTATCAAACCCGCCGGGAGCCATACAGTATCTGAAGTAGATCAGCTATGCCACAATGGCTTCTGTAGACTGCTGAAATTACAAGGATAGAGCTCGATCGGGACGCATCCCGAAGTGCCCAGAGTGGCAGAGAATGCCAGCAGCTTGGAAAGGGTCTACATGGCACTAATTTCACAGTGATCGACGGTAATGACTGGCAAAAGAAGGGTAGAGATGCGCTAAAGAAGGGGCGGCAAATATGAACAGAGAGACTGCGTCTTATAGCTCCAGACAGAGCAGGAAGATCACCACTCGTATAGAGAACGCGACGTAAAACTCGAAAGTATACAATACGCATACCTTGAAGTTCTCAAAGACTTGAATGAGACATTTGCTGGTAGCCAATGGGTGAGAGCTATAGCGCAAGCTTACTGTGATTGTACTTGTGAGTCGCGTAATTTCCCGCCCTATATCATGTATAATAACAATCGATCTGGCACGCAGCAGGCACTCCCGTGGTTTCGCATAGCTCTCTTCCGGGGCAAAACGTACCATTTACGAGAGCTTTAGTAGTTTGCTTTAGCCTCCCGAGGGGTCTGGGAGTCCTCAGGCGTAATATAGCTTAAGTCTGTCTGGCTAAAGGGACTACGTAAGGCACCATAGTACGACTTTAATCCCTGCGGCCGCAAGGAAGGCGCTGTACGTATGGATGTAATGTGGTTGATTTTCAGGCAGTTGCATTCCTAGCCGTACGCAGAGGGGATGTCCTGTGTTCAGAGTCCAGCAGCAGGAAGGAAAGTACTAACTGTCACTTGTATCTGGAAGTGTGAACCTACGCTCGCAAAGATTAAACTCAAGTACGCTGCCTGCAGCAAGAGACTGATGCTCGCGGGAGAATGCTTCTACAAGCTTCGCCCAGCAAGTGCACAATTCATCCAGCCGCGGCAAGAGTCAAGAAAACCAAGTCAATAGTGTCCCCGCAGCTTTCTTCCAGCAAGAAAGCAAGCAGGGTTTTGCGAAGCTACCAGGGCGCAGTGGGGAGATGTGGGGATGGCTCGCGACGTAGCGGCGGCGCGGGCCGCAGTTGCGCGGTTGGGGCGCAGCGATGAAGATAGCCCGAGACGCCGAGATGTAGATGTCGTTGTGGTGTTTCATTCCGGGACGTGTCTCACCTTGCATCGCGCCTCGGCACGTGGAAAACTCGACCGCGTCCGGGACCAGGACCTTCCATTCCTCTAATAGCGCGCTCGACACTCCAGACCAAGGGATGGCCATCGCCACCCACACGTCACGGGTCTGCGACTGATTGATGCTGTCTATCAAGTTCAGCGGCTCCGTTGCTCGCATGAAGTGCGTCACAAATAGCCTGCCGCGCTCGGCGCTATTCTACCTAACGCTAACACGGAGGCAATGCAAGGTGAGCCCGTTACAACACAGGTCGTAACACTTCGGCCCTTTTCTACGTTATTTTCCCAGTCGGGAGACCTGTCATTACATAGTTCGTTCCCATATCAAAGTAAGGTCCTAGCCCCGGAGAAGACGCGTGGCAAGCCTGGCTCAGCCCGCTCCTCTTTATCGTCGTTGTCGCCGCCAAGCCATCCCTGCTCGTGATGGCGCTGCTTGCCTAAGTACCCGGTAAGACGATTTAACCTCGGCTCCATTTGGCCTCTGAGGTCGTCTAAGAAGCCACGTATGAAGGAGTCACAGCTCGCGGTCCGCCCAGGAGTTACCCAATTCTCAACGCCTGCGGCGTTCTCTTCGAGGTTGCACACTTCTCTCTTCCGGTCCTCCTCCAGCCCTTCAGATAGCTTCATCAGCGGTAGCAGCGTTACTGTCGAATGCCTAGCGTCGACGGCTCCCTTTCACCCTTATACGAGAAAACAGTCGATGAACTTCTTTACAGTGATTCTATAGATATCACGAGTTCCAGTCCGCCTTGCACTTCCATGAGACGTTGTCTTTCTCTCATGCCTCGGCATCTGATCGTGCCTCGCATCGCCTTAGCAACACTCAGCTGATCCAGCATAGCCCCAGAGGAGATTTAGCGACGAAGTCCACTGCGTTATTTACCGAACGGAGTGGGACAGTCTCCGCCAACATTCTTAGATACGAGAATATGGGCAATCGCTTGTTCAGTGCCGTCAGGCTGAGTATTTAAAACCTGGAAGTCTGTCATATCAGTATTCTTACAACTGTCAATATTTCTAAGATTTCTCCAGTTCTGATCAGAGATTCAAGATGCGAAACTTGACCATCTTCTTAATTTTCGGCCTTGCCGCCGCTGTTCCTCAGCCGGGAGGCGCAGCGGTTAATCAATCCATCGCTCACCCCACACTTTGGATTGACGGCACACCCGTCAACCAGCTCGTTCTTTCCAGCTCGCCGTTGGCCGAATGCGGTATCGGCGACGATGTGGAGACTTGCGCAAAGAAATTGGTGAGCAAGATGAAGGTAGACAAAACGACGACACTCGGCCCAAGAGAGTGGTCGCTTGCAGTGCAATCACCTACACACATAGCTCACCAGTGGTGGTACCTTGACTCTGGCCGCATTGATTTAAAGTACCAGATCAAACTAGATGATTGCAAAATCTCGGGGCCTCGCATCGTAAGAAAAGGGCCGTTACAAATTTGTAGCGTGGATTGTAAGTCAGCACACCGATTCGGTCTGCCGTCCCTTTGAGACTTGCGCGCTCATCTCTGATTGTTTGTCCCTGACCATAGCTTGCTCGGAAACCCTCGAATTCACACACAGCAAGACAAAAACCACAAGCGGTGGATACGAAGTCGGCACTAACGTGAATGGCGAGCTTGCAATCAAGATCCTTACTCTTGGCGTCGCGCATTCATGGACTCTCAAGAGCGAGTGGACGACATCAGAGACTACGGAGGAAAAGACGACGCAAAAGTTCACCATGAAGAAGGGCGAAGTTTGCGCCCCAACAACAATGCAAGCCAGCGTCGAGTGTGGTGCTACAGTCGAGCTGGTTAAGGCCACCCGGAGATACCTGACGGGATCGAAATATTACGAGATGGACCAAGCAGGACTCGAGGCAAGCTTTTTAAGGGAGCGTCCTACTAAGGCAGAAGGAATGGTGGAATTCTTGAAGGCTCTCAAGGCAGGCCGCACACGCATTACCATGGACGTCATGAACGCCGCAGGAAGCCCCTGGGCCGTTGAGGGATGCATGTCCCACTGACTTAGTGGAAGGGGTCGATAATCTGACACGATCTGTATGATACCAGGCCGTCCGGCGAAGAGGCACCTCGGCTTTCAACAAGCTATTATCAGCTTTCAACAAGCTACCATCCAGACTCTTTAAATCTACATATTTTCTTAAACTACCAGCAATCTGACCAACGTTATATCCAAAGTTGTAGAAAGTTATAGAAACTCTTGAACTACTTAGACGACAGCTAGGGGGTATCGCAAGCGTTCCATGACTGTAGCTCTCCGGAAATAATTAGTGTAGGAGCGTAACGCCATGGATGACACCTGTCCTGACCCGCCGAGACCGTAGGGGCGGCTCTTTGGCTGGCCCTACAGGAGGGTGCTAGGAGCTTTTCAAACCCCGTGGGAAGTTTAGAACGACGGACTATAGCCTGGTCACGAGGAGAACGGGATGATGTGATAGGCTTGTAGGAATACCATACATGATGACGGCTTTATATTCTCAACAATGATGATGGAACTTGAAAGACATCGACTAAATGAACAGG
Organism: Tolypocladium endophyticum; assembly: GCA_024339985.1. Taxonomy (NCBI): domain Eukaryota; kingdom Fungi; phylum Ascomycota; class Sordariomycetes; order Hypocreales; family Ophiocordycipitaceae; genus Tolypocladium; species Tolypocladium endophyticum. Next base: position 82,791 of record JALHBW010000001.1, on the reverse strand, counting down.
CCATGATCGTGCGGGGCAAGATAAATGATTAGGCGTCTTCGCACTTAACTACGCTTGAGTTTTGGGGAACAGGATAGGCCTTTTAACTGCCGCCTGCAACAGGGCTGCCTTTGAGACTCTTATGTCGCCGTAGAGACCTTCCCCGTCGACCTTTGCCGTGCAATCAGACATGTGTCTCCCAACGTGATGCACACGTCGGGAACTGGACAACGCCGTGGCGTGCACTTACCAATAATCTGAATGTCTGGAGTTGAACGAAAGCTTCACTTCACTGATCTACACGTCAGGAACTGAACGCAGCCTAACTTCATATATCCGCGTTGAGAAGTGGACGCGAGCCCCGCCGTGTCGTCCAGTGCTTGACGAGGCACCCGAAGCGCCAGTTTGTCGCGTTTGTAGGCTCCTCAGGCGGAGGTAAGTCGACGCTGCTCCGTCTTCTCCAGCGTTTCTACGATCCCACTCATGGTAGCGTTTTCGTCGACCGGAACGACACGCGGTCTTTGAATCTGAATAAGTACCGGACGTTTCTGTCGCTGGTGGCTCAGGAGCCGGTTCTCCACCAGTGCACAATCCGCGACAACATCCAACTTGGCGCTCAACACGATGTTACCGATGAAGAGATCGAAATGGCCTGCAAAGGTGCCAATATCCATGAATTCATCATGTCGTTACCAGGCGGCATTTCAACCATGGTTGGCAGCAAAGGAGCACTGCTCTCTGGAGGGCAGAAGCAGCGCATCGCGATTGCAAGGGCTTTGATTCGCCGGCCCAAAATCTTGATCTTGGACGAGGCATTAAGTGCGTTAGACTCAAGATCAGAATCTGAGATCCAGGAGGCCGTTAACGAAGCAGCGAATGGGCGAACCACTATCGCCGTAGCTCACAGGCTTTATACGGTGCAAAATTCTAACATGATTTACGTACTGAAGCAAGGCCAGATTGTTGAACAGGGCACACATCAGCAACTAATGATGAAGGAGGCATTGTATTATGAGATGGCAGAGCTCCAAAGTTTGGACAAGTATTTTAACTAAGATAACCTCCAGATGAATAGCAACGGGTTTACGTGGTCAGCCTGGGGAGGGTTCTATCGAGCAGCTGTTTTTGTGCAAATAAGTATTATACCACATAGTTTTCATGTTTCACTGATCCTGAATGCGATCTTAGCCTCAGTCTCAATAAGAGGTATTTTTGTTATCGCTCTCTGTATTGTTAGCTAGCTGGCAAAAGGTCAGGCCTTCATTACAGCAATAAATGAGTATCGAAGACCGAACCATGCCTATATAGTTGTACAGAGTACGAAATTGTAGGCTTTTATTAAAGAACCCAAAAGAATCTTGATTTATTCATCCTTTTTGTATTTCTATTAACTTAGCGTGTATAGGTATTCGTTGGATTCTCACACGTCACCAAGTTACTTTCGCCATGGTAGTAAAATTACCAGCGGATGTCGACAATCAGGGCGATGAGAATGCTGTTAACAAATGCTGGTGGCTTCTAGCACGGGCAATTCGGGCGCGGACGCGTAACCGGTCCTGGGGCGTAAATTTTCGTCGTGCCGTGTTTCCGCGTTTTTCTTGGCAGTGAATTGCTTGCATGCTGCAGTCTGTCTGCCAAGTCTGCCGGCCCGGGGTCGCATAAATTTCTCAGGGTGCCGTGGTTCCGTCTTGTGCTTGGCAGAAAACGCTTGCAGACTGAAATTTGTCTGCCCAGGTCTGCCGGTTCAGAGTATTAGAGCAGTGACTCTCAGCTCTGCTGACTAGTAATTACAGTGAAGCTTCGTTCACTGTATCGTAGCTGCCCATCGCGCACAAGGCAGCGTCGGTCGGCGGCTGAAAAATCGCGTGCACGGACCCCAGCAAGCAACAGCTTTCGGACCATTTAGTTTGCTTCATTCTGACGCAATGCAACGGCGATTACGCGGCTGCAATTCCCCTTCTCCTCAAGGTGACTGACTGCAAAGTAGACCCCCCATATCATTACATAGCTGAAGCTACAGGGAGCTAAGTGGAACGATTTTCTGATCTGGAAGGTGTGATCATGGGAACCAGAATCAATTATTGCTGGCTGGTTCCAATGAAGTCTTTCTTTACTTTTTCTTCTTGGCCAAGCACCTCATCTAAACGCCTTTCAGCTCGCCCCAAGGGTGAATATATAAACCTAATAGTTTATATATTCATCATCACAGAGAAGAAAAATGTATCATACGCGAACTTCTCAACAGCAAGGTCTCAAGCCTAGTCACCCTGAAAGATGGAGTTCTTTCGCTCTAAGTACTTCTCAGCCCGAGTCGAAAGGCTCATGAAAAAGCACCACGTTCCCGGTGTGGCAGCCGCTATTGTACACAATGATACAATTGTGTCGGATGGCTGGGGCCACGCGAGCTTGATGCCGCCCACAGCCTGCACTGCCGACACACTGTTCGATATGGCTTCCACTTCGAAATCGCTTACCGCAGCATCCATAGGTCTTCTGGTCGAGGATGACGAGAGCCACTTGGAGGTCAAGTACGAGGCCACCATGTCTCAACTGTTGCCTGAGGAGTTCGTGATGTCCGAAAAAGGTTATACCGAGTCTGTGACCCTCGAAGATATCCTCAGCCATCGCACGGGTATGGCTGCGTAAGTGTTCCTTTTATACAGCTTCGACTCTAGCGCAAAAGCTAATCAAAACCCTGATCGTGTTGCAGTCACGATTCTTCGTACATGAACGAGACCTCATCAAGCCCAGATAATGCGAGGTCTATCACGATGAACTTGCGCAATTTACAGGTCGTCAGCCCAATACGCACCGAATTCCTTTATTGCAACATGATGTACACAGTTGCATCATACCTCATCGAAAAACAGACAGGCATGGTTTTTGCAGACTACTTACAGTCGCGCTTCTTCCAGCCCCTTGGTATGGTGTCAACGAACCTCGGCCCCAGAGAAGCCCAGCTCAAAGGGCTTGATGCGCGCATTGCGAAAGGCCATGTTTGGAGACAAAACGAGCAAGAGTACGATGCATTCGCCGCATGGCACTGTCCGGAATCCCAGGGAGCCGGCTCTGTCATTTCAAGCGCAAATGACTTCATTAAGTGGGTCAAAGCGATGATGAATTGCGAGCACCCCATCACCAAAGACGTCTACGATGGCTTGCTCAAGGGCCGAATCCTCTCAAGCGCACAAGATGACCACTTGAGGCCCCTTACATCACCAACGGTGTACGGCCTTGGTTGGGAAATTCACTACTATCGTGGGCATATGATTGTAGGGCATGATGGATCAGTCCCGGGCTTCTCCTGCAATATCTTCTTCCTTCCTAGCTTCAAATTCGGTGCTGTTATAGTCGGCAATGCCCGCGGAGCAGCTACACTCAGCGCGGTTCTGATGTATGAGCTGATCGATGAACTACTAGACGTCCCACAACTTGATCGCATGGAGTGGGATGGTATTGAGCCTGATATTTCGGCGTTACTCATAGCATCGCAGACTGAGGATCTAGAGCAGGAGTTGCGAGACGAGCTTTGTCCTGATGGGAAGGAACAAGAACCACAGAAGCTGCCTTTGAGTATCTATACGGGAGAGTACTGGAATGCTGGATATCATGGCCTGACCGTCCAAGTCAATAGCGGGAGGCTTTTCATCGACGCGACTGACAGGTCCATGGGCTTCACATTGAAGCTCGAACACTTTATCGGGCAGACCAAATACATTGCTCGTATGAACGACATGTTCGAAGGCGGCTCAGACCCACTCAGGGCAGAATTCCGCTTCGAGAACGATCGAGTGGTAAAAGTGGGAATACACTTGGAACCCAATCTAGAGGATCTTATATGGTTCGACCGAGTCGATAGAGATAGATAGGAGTCTAAATCTCAGGAGATGGCGGGATGATTGAGCATCGCGCCTAGTCGTTACTACCTAGTCTTGCGGCACTTAATCGTGGTTTACAAAGGTGCAAATATGGCTGCGTTATTAATAAGGTGTCCAGCCTAACATATCCTTATAGAAGACAGTGGATGTGATTATAGACTGATCCAACATTATCGATGAACCTATTTTTAAATGGGTAGCTAAGAGGCTGTACTCGTAGGGCTGTTTGTCGCGGCAAGCGGATACCTTGCACCGCACTCCTTGCGTGGGCTATGAATTTGATAGATTTACGAAGGTAAACAGTTCAGGATGAGCACAGTGGGTCGTCATAGTTCTACCAATCTAGTTCCTGCGGCTAGACTTCAGGATATAAGTGAAGTCTTACGTTATCATAGTTTAGTTCGAATTACCTATTTGCGCATTACTATATTGAAGAAGCTTTCTCGCGACCACATGCCAACGCCCACACTAAACCCAACTCTCAGCGAACATTCCGCAAAAACTACTAAGTCACCGACCCATCCACCACGCCAAGCCCCGCCCTGAAGGGGGGGTCCGATAAACCCTTTTCTCTCTTGGCTCTCTACTCCTTTATTAGCATAACGATTCCTTACGCCATCGGCAAGGTCATGGACGTTGCAAACTCTGCTAGTGACGGCAAATTACGACTTTATTAACAAACTTCCTGCTGGCTTTGACACCCAAGTTCGGACGCGAGGCTCTCAGCTCTCGGGTGCACAGAAGCAACGAATCGCTATTGCGCGCGCATTGCTGAAAGCTCCCGACATTCTGATTCTTGACGAGGCAACGTCAGCCCTTGATGCCAAGTCAGAGAAACTGATGGGTGAAGCTCTGGCCGGACTATTACGAGGTCATAACACGACTATTTCTATTGCCCATCGTCATTCGACGATAAAAAGTCAGACCAAGTCATCGTTCTCACTGGGGACAAAGTGGTTGAGATTGGTACCTTCGCGCAACTGTCGGTTAACAAAAATATGATTTTTTACAAACTCACGAAATTGCCGGTAGTTGAGCCAGACGGCTTAGTGGACACAAAGGCTCCGGCGAAAAGCTAGTACAGCAATACAGAGTAACTGGTTGTAAGTTTTAAGCGGACGAATCTACATTTTTTAGTACCGTGAAATCTAGGGTAGCTACTATTATAAAGATATTTTTACCCGTAAAACTTGAGCAGTATTATTTAAAGATGTACGAGAAATGTGCTACTATATTCTTACCTTCAGTTTATAGATCAGCAACATGACTTCTGCATTGCTTATAGATTCTATAGTGGGGTGGTCCATAATAGTGAGGGACAACACGGCTCGCAGCGCAGACATCTCCGCAATCTTCTGTGTATGTGAGGCCCTTGTCTCTAGCACAAATTGAGCCATTCCCCTCCTTTCCATACGCGGCGTAGTTCGGCGCTGCCGCAAATGGATCTTGGTCGCATCTGACGTGGTGATAAAAAGTTTCGACAGCTCGGTTAACAAGGGATGCAAAGCCCTGGATCAGAGGCTGGACCCTCGGTCCGTCGGCTCCCCTGCAGGAGAACACACCCGGGATACGGATAATTAGCTTTTGCCACGTTGTGATGCATGTTGTAGCTAAACAAAGATCCTAGTATAATAGGTAGTGAGCTCGAGACGACCGGTTCAGTCACTCACACTAGTACTCAGACCAGTAGTCAGTCCGGCACCCAGACGAGTAGTCAAATAGCCATACAAATGGCCACTGTACCTCTGAATGGTCTGTAGGCGGGGTCCACATAAAAGAGGGCTCGCAGAGCGAGATGATGGGCTCCAAACGTCATGAAAAAGAGCAAAGACAATGTCACTGGCCGTGCCCCTCGTATAAAACACGAGCAAGATTGGAAATCCATGCTCGTATAGACTACGTTTGCCAGTTGTTAAAGGCAGCGTGGTCATTGGTCTAGATGCATGCGAGAACGATGCCTGAGGAGCCATGCAGGTCTTGCTGAGACAAACAAACTGGGTTCGTCAGAGGCGGGGAACACAACCAATTACAATTTAAAAACCATATGTAATGTTACTACAGGATCCTACTCTGACACGCAGACGGGTCAAGATACTGCCGTATTACGTCTTAACATGCGCAATTGCCCCGCCGCCGTAAGCCCGCTTCCTGCATGGGGCAGCCAAAACCTACATAGACATCCCGTGCCGCAAATCTCACTTGACATATTGTGGGTAATTACTAGTTTTTGTTACGTAGTACAGCAGGCATCAACTCAAGGCTCGTCTATGCCCGTTGTTAATAGGCAGGCACCTCATATAGCTACGTCAGTGTTAATCAGAGTGATGCATTATAGCGAAGTGAATGTTCACGTTAAATAGGGCATCCATGATTTCTGTCAGATCAGCGAGATGATCCAGGTTTGGCCGTAGCTACCATCAAAGCAGCCAAATACAGACACCATGAGTGCTACTACTTAAACTGTTAGGGAATTCCCTGCTGGGATAATATCTACCGTCTATTCTGATAATATGACAGATGCTTACTACGGTCTCGTCGTGGGGCCATAAGCCTCGGTACTATGCATCCCGCAGATCCCGCATATTTTAATTCCAGATCCACCTTGTAGTGATACCTCCTGTAGCTCTGCCGAACAGCCCAAAGTTATAAAGTTAGCTCTTTCCCGCAGCTGAATTGCCTTTAGAATATAACATTCAATATTCTAAATCTCAAGAAGCCCCTCAATTTTACAAATTATACTCAAACTCCATCACCATGCTCGCTAAGACTATCCTTATCGCGATGGCCTTGGGTCATTCTGCAATTACTACTGCCCATCCCGGTCCGGACAGCAACGCCAAACCGGACGGGCTAGCCTCGCCTCAGGGGCAATGCCGCGGTGAACGCTGCGGGGGTTTTGTCGGGATCCAGTGCCCCAAAGGATGTACTTGCGTCACCCCTTCCGGTTGTAACGACTGCTTTGGGGTTTGCAAATAACCCCGGGATATTTTTCTGACTGCGAAGACACACGGCGTTGGAAGATTCTGGGTGCGGAAAGGACCCCATTCTTGGAAACTGGGATAGGAATCTTCGGCGAGGGGAGACACGTTGATCGGAAAGTGCTATCATTACTGTCAAGATCGCTTATCCAATTATAGACAACTACTTAACAAATGAGAAGTTGAGCAATTAATATATACTCCGTAAATACGTTTGTATTCGTAACTAAATAAGTTGAAGCCAGGTAAACCGGCGAAGAGTAACTTAGACTTTGATTTAAAGATGGGGTGCCAGGCGCGGGTTTGTGCGGCACAACTATAATCATTGAATGCGCCTTCTGACAGCAGTCCTGTCCAGGGTAGCTTCGGCGCCCGCGCAGCCTCGAACCACGTGAAGCAAAAACCAGGAACGGCTTAAACGTGAACTGCCAAATCGCTATGCGACCTGCTCTGTTGTCGGAGAGCGCATCTCTTATGGAGATTGCGTCGGGCAGTTCGCATCACCTTTGCGTTTCTATCTGTTCTTTACGTTTGCCCAGGCCGCTTTTGCTGCGAACATGACATTTCCGTCATCGGTACCGGTACGATAGCTGCCAACTGAGGTTGCTTTCTAACACGGACTTATTGTTAAATCATGAACTAGAACTGACAAGTGGCTTTCTTTTTGGCACGACGATACCATTGCGCTTTCATCGCGTTTTCCTTGTCACCGAACTCACGTAATAGAAAATGTTAAGGCCCTAACAAGGCTCCGTTACAGCCTAATTCTCCTTGTAGTTACTCGTCGTTCTTGTTAACTGCTACTTAAGTATACGTGCATGACGGTAAGCTATCAGGAACCCTGACCCATTGCTTGGTCTCGGGATCTAGAAAGTCATCCTGCATGCGCGCCCACTCCTCGCGTACAACCTTTTCGCGGTGAGCGTTGCGTGGTCTTATGTTGCACTCGAATGGCGCGGGCAGCATTGCGAGGCCGCCGCGTAAGTCCTCTGTATCAATCTTGCCGGGATCCGGGGTAGTAGCGTCAAAGGCCCAAAGCATACATGCAATGGTAAGGAATAGATTGCGCTCGGCGACGTGCATGCCGGGACACAGTCGACGGCCTGCTCCAAAGATGAAATTGTGGCGCTTGGTGTCGGGGTCGCCAGTAGTGGCAATCTCGAACTCAGAGCGCATCTCATCAGCGAAGCGCCGCGGCTCGAAACGACTGGGATTCTCCCAGCGCTCCGGGTCCATATTGACGGCCCAGACGTTCAGAACAACGGTGGATCCTTTGGGGATGGTGTATCCTTCGTATACGTCATCTCGAATGGGCGAGTGTGGCACGAGTAGAGCAGTGGTAGGCATCCAGCGCATCGTTTCCTTTACACAGCCGCGCACGTAGGGCATGTTCTTCATGTCTTCAATGGTGGGCAGGCGGTCGGGCCCGATGACGGCATCGACCTCAGCCTGGGCATGCTGCTGGACTTCTGGATGCGTGACCATGGCCATGAGGAAGCCCACCAGCTCGTCAGAGGTGGTGTTGCTGCCGGCCATCACGATATCGCCCGCCATGTACGCAGCTTGTTCATCCGTAAACCCCTCAAGGCTCTGCGCCTTGGCCAGCGCAGCGGTAAAGCACGGCATTCCCGTGCCATTGAGAGCCAAGCTTTTGGCCTCCAGCCACGTCTTGAGAAAGGCGGCCGTACAGGCGAGTTCTAGGCGAACAGCCTTGCGACACACGGGCAGCAGGTGGTTGGGGATGCTCTGAAGAATTGGGTAGCAGTCCATGAGGCGGGCGGCCACGGTGACGGACAGGTCACAGATATCGAAAAAGTGCGTAACAATGCTTCGCAAGCGGGGTTCGTCGTTGGTCTTGGTGCGGAACCCATAGATCATCTGGCACGCAACACTGTTGGAATAGCGCTCCACGTGCTTCTTGTAGGCGACTGGGCTGTCAATAATGTCGGCGAGCAGCTGCCGACTTTCCAAAATCTGGTACGGCGCAAATGCTTCGACGGTACGTAGGCTGAGAATTTTGTGCTGTATGCGGTGAATGTGCCGCCACTCCGGAGTGTATTTCTTGCCCTTTAGTTTAATGGACATGGATTGATAGTCGAATACAACCTACCATAGCGACCTGACGCAAATTGCGGCTCGCCAACTCCGAGAGAATATACATATCGGGTCGCGACGAATATATCAGACCACGCTTGTCCAGTAGGTCGTGCGCAATCCTTTGAGATTGGATCATTATGAGCGGGTTGGACCCGACCATGAGCGAGTAGATTGGCCCGTATATTTTCCCTAGCTCAACAAACGCCTTATAGGGCTTAAATGTCGGCATGAGATGTAAATTGCCGATAATGGGTAGAGTGCGTGGTCCTGGTGGGAGGCCCGCCGGCCGGCGCCCAACACGCAGCAGCTTGTGAAGTGTAATAATGCTGACCAACATACATAGTATCGATAGTCCTAGCGACGAGACGTTGCTTGTGAAGAGTACGGCCATACTGTGTGGACACAGTTGTTGCACTACATGAGACTTTGAGCGGAGACTGGCCGGTCGGGCTGTGCAGTTGCCAATTACAGCGTCTTTCGTTAAACGCCTAGTTAGAGGACGGGTGAGTCATATTTATAACTCACTTCAATGTAAGTCAGCTTACCCCCCAACGCCGCTGCCACCTTCGGCCATTTCCACCTTCAGCCATGTATCCTGCATATAGGTAGTAATAGCGCGGGACGATTTCTTGCCCGATCCAACAGAGACCACCTAGGATACGGGTGGGAACAAAGGGCTGATGCTGCCGCTGGAGGTACTCTCCATTGTTATCCGTCCTGCACCTTCTCCCTCTAATTTGTGCTGACGCGGTTTATGTACATCAATTCGTGCGATGATAATTAAAGGTGCTGCTCATCTATTCGAGAGAAAAGAGAGAAAAAGAATTGAGAGAAAGTAGATCAAAATCACAACGGAGTAATAGCTCCAAATGCCATGATAATGGCATCCACAGTATGATAGGCAATATACGGCAGGCTCATGCTCAGCCGCCCGTACGCGACGGTGAACTTATAAGCATCGTCCGAGATGCCATTACGACTCGCGAGGATCTCCCCAGCCTTGCCCACCAATCTGTCGGACCGTAGATCAAACTCGCGACCCCATCTTGCCGGTTTGGCTTCGTTGAGCAGCTCGCCGTGGTACAGACTGTGGATGTTGCGTACAGTCTCCGCCAGATCATCTGTGACACCCAAGGGTTGGCTTTTGGCGAGCTGCTTGGAGCCATCCTCAACCATGTCATACCACAGCTGGAAAAAGCTGCTGGGCAGCGAGTCCGGCAGTTGACCCTGTGTTGTTGCACGCTTGAGACCACAGACGAGCGGCTCGGCGACCGCCGCGTCCGTGATCTGGCTCTTGGCCATACGATAGATTTGCCACGTCCTAATTCGTTAGCTGCGCTCTCAATGCTGGGTTATAAGACCCACCAGTCCCAAAATTCGGGATACTTGTCAACGTACAACTCGAGCGTTTCAAAGATACGACGGTGGCGGGCGCGGCAGAAGCTGTATGACGGCGAGGTGGACGAGATGCGGGCATCCTCGCGGTTCTCGTTGAAGGCGCGCCGGTGGCCGCGAAACACTTCGCAAAGCATCGTCGATAGCACGGTCGACATGGTTCGCATTGACTGCGCAATGGTGTAGCCAGGCGGGTAGAGCAGACGTATCAGATTGCGCGTTTCGCCTGTGAAGACATCTGTATGCAGGTCCATGACGTCGTTTGGCACAGCCGACCCGATGAGCGAGTCGATACCCTCATCGTCAAGAAAGGCGGCGCCGTCGCGGCTCATGTAGGCGGAACCAATGGTGTCAAATGCCCGGGCCAAAATGACCAGGTCTGGGTGCAGGGAATGTTCGATGGCCGCCGTCCGTGGCGCCTTGAACGGCCGTGCGTTTTCGCAATCATTCATCGCTCGCAAATAAGCAAGCGCGATGCGCCAGAAGCAGCGATCGCCCGATTTAGAGTCGTCGAGCGTCGGCACAGACGCCCGCGCCAGCGCCTCAAAAGAGTCCACCCGATCGTTGAACTCGTTGTTCCCTTTGATCTAAAGGCCATCAGTACACTAAGACAAAGTCTGCAATAGCTGTTTGCAAGGGATACTAACCCAATCCACGCCTGTGAGGGCCGAGTAAACATAGTCTTCTCGGTGCCAGTTGGGCTCAAACGTAAAAGACTGGCACATGAGCAAATACAATGGAAATTGCACGATAATCGGCGGGTCGCACTCGAGATTGGTGAGCAAACGTCCCCAAGGTATGAAGTGGTCATCGCCACCGGCCTGGGAAGCGTGCAACTTCAAAGACAAGTTGACAGCGTCGTCAGTCTTGTCGGCGGCTAGTAAAATAGCTGCGCACACCTCTAGCGTGGACTGGTACGTTAGCTCTAGCGCGTCAATATCGTGCAATCCTTGGCTTATCGTCCTCTCCTTCTCGAGGATACCGTGAAAAGCAGCGGCGAATGGCCTGACGAGCTCAATCACCTCCCCCGAAGGGTGATGGTTATCTAGAGCCTTCCTGACCCAAGGCGCAATGCTGGTCGTCAAAGCATAAGTGCCAATATGGCGCCCGAGTGCCGGCTGTGGCGGTCGCATTGGCTGCACATTATGCTGCCATACTCTCTTGCCGACAATGTCACTTGGGGGAATACCCTCCACACCCTGATAATGCTTCAAGGTTGCGTCTCCGCCATCATCTTTAAAGGACACCTGTTGTCATTGTCAACGCTCATCATATGCTCTTATAGTGTGGTCAGTGTTGTATACCAGTGCAGGGCCTGTGTATCGTAGCTTTCGGGTATTTATGGCGACAGGAGAAGGAGCAGGCGCCGCCGCCCGCCGCGGCCATTCAAACTGAAGAAACGGTGGCATGAAGGCAACTGACCATCCGTCACCTTTTCTTTTGGAAGAAAGATGAAAGAAGAGAAAAAAAAGAAATAAAACAAATGAACTGGACGAAATGCGTTTCCGTCTCTGCAAGCGCAGAAGCGTTCCCGTGGTAAGCCGGCCAGGTTTTAATCACTTACCGCACGCCTGTAACGCACCGGTAGTCGCAGAGGAGAAAGATCAAAGGTCACAGGAGTATTATATTGCACAGAATACTTCCAATCCCAGGAGAGCTACAAAGCAATGAGGGGACGATGGTAAGGCAGCCTCATAGACGGACGGCTCGAGCCATCCGGTGGTGGGCGACACGATGCCTCCTGGAGCGTAGCCAGCCGAGCTGCCAGCACATTAATGAGGCTAACAGAGCCCAGACGGTACGCATTTTCTTCTGATGGCGACGTCGTAGAGGCCTGCTGGGGCGCTAAAATCTCACAATATCTTACCAACAAGATAAGCTACTGGCGTCTGATCGTCTAGTCATCAGTTATGAGGGGGCGTCGGCAGGCCATTTCCCTCGACCCAACACACCTGCAAAAGATCGTTGCTTGGTAGTTGGTGTGTGTGTTTGCGCTGGATAAGGCTGCGGAATTGGTCGAATTACCTGGAAGAGAGGTACTATCAAACTTAATTCACAACCCGTCATTATGTTAAATTGAATGTGCGACCTACACGATATTCTGACAATCACGGCGGGCACCTATTGTGACTTTGGGCCGAATAGCCCCTTCAAGCCATTTTGTGCAAAGCTCGGCACCGTCCGTTTTGAGAAATTCCCGAAGCTGGCTGATCCAGCTTGAAACGCCAGGCAAGGGCTGGCAAACACTAAGTTCCGTTTCGTTACGGTTTGTCACTTTCTAGGTTCAAGCTGTTGGATGAGCAAATTAGGACGCGTGACCAATACACCATGTTGGTTCAATCACTGGCGCAGCCAAGATCAGCCGACGCAGTTCACGGCAGCACCAATCTCGAGTGTTAACGCTTGGCCTGCCATAGCTCCCCTGAAGACATCCGCCAGTACATTGTCGCAGCCTTCCGTCGGGAGGCTAGTTTGACAGGAAGTGGATTAGTGGCAGTTCAAACTTGCGAGATAACGTCATTTGCATTAGGTGCTAATGCAGATGGTCAGCCCCCGCAAAATTGGTCCTATTCCTGAGCCACCCACCCATCTAAAGGTTGCGATAGCTGCCTTGTCGCTGCCCCGCATAGTTGACGCGACTATAGACCACTATTAAAGTCGCTGGTACATATTCGAGTTACTACAGGCCCCTCTCAGATATATTCCTACCACCAGCCACCTAACAGCCATTACTCGGTGGTACACCCTCACTTAACCCCAGTCAAGGCGCTCGCCCGGAAGGAAAATCGGTGTTACCGACGCGCCCCGATAACGCAACATAAGTCAGACTTCTCATCTGTCCCTCTGAACCGTCCCACTGCAAAGTTGACTGCCCGAACTCCCCAGCTGGGAAAGAGACTGTAGCCATGGCTGCGATAGAGACCAAGATTGAAGGTTTCAAGCTACTCAAGACACTCAACTTGGGTAAGGTACGTATAGGTAAAATCGCGACTCTCTGTTATTGATTGGTTAATGGGGAAATTTACGCACAGGGCCAGACCATGGAAATCAAATTCAACGAGTCTGAGCCGGAGGGTTCCATCAACCGGTGGGCCATTGATACCATCAGCACTGGCGAGGAGGCTCTCGAGGTGCCCCCACACTGGCATAAGGTGAATGGGCCAGTGATCAATGGATATCATTGGACTTGATACTAACAAAAGACGCTTGGCTCAGAACCACCAGGAGCACTTCACTGTGCTCGAGGGCCACATTGAGATAACAATGGATGGCAGGAAGACTATTGTTAAAGCCGGGGATCCAACATTTGTCGTGAAGCGCAAGGTCGTGCATAGCGTCAAGGGGTTCAAGGATGAGAAGGTTGTCTTCCGTGAACAGCCTGACCCAGCTGGCGAGTACAAGGCCTTGTAAGTGCGCACCACACGATGCTAATAGAGCGTGTATGACTCTAACGCGCATAAGGTTCTTCAATGATGTCTTTTCTAAGGGCGGCTTTGGCGGCATTATGCACACTTTGCGTGCGTTTTACGACGGCGACGCCTATCTTGCCTTGCCTTTGGGCTCGCGCATGGTTGACGAAGCAGTACGTCCTCCATTCGATGTATTCCCTCATTTCTTTGTAAATGCTTATGTCGATGAGTTGCAGTTTCTCACAGTATTTGGAGGCATTGCACATTTATTTGGAGCGAAGAAACCTCAGCAGCTGTAGCATGTTGTAGGTTAAACTTGCTATTTGACATAATTGCTACTACCGACCCTGATACGAATGATAAGCAGAACGCCATTTAGATTTAGGCATGAACCAACAAATACATGTATCATGAGTAATCGTACTACATAATAAGAGTCACATCACAACCAACTAAACATGGTACGGCGTGAAAGTCTGCTGATATGAAAACACTTAATTAGTAGTTAAAAGAGTACTTTCCGATAAGGGTGAGTACCTTTAGTAAACTCGGAACAACTCAAGAGTTGTATAGACATGAGTTATAACAACGGTTCGAACCGAAAGATATTGACGCGGGGACCAGCCCCCTGATTTACAGAGCTTTAACAACATCAACCGCCCATCGCCCTTGAACAGTACCCTAGAAGCAGAGCGTAGCACGAAACCTGAGAGCCATCCCAGGAACCGCCTCTTCTTGTCCAGGAACCAATTGCACCGATCATCAGAGATTGTGGCGGTTGCAGGACGTTGGTTCGTCGACCCGTAAGTCGAGGTTGTAACAGATTACGTAACCGCAGATTATGAGACAGAATGGCAGGTTTCTCCTTCTGTCGAGCTGGAAGCGCCTGCGCGCTCTTCAAGGCGGCGGACCGGAAGTACGTGAACTCCAGCTTGAAGGGCTGTAGGCCCTGCTCGTGGTAATCGGAGATCATCTACGTTTCGAAAACGGTGCAGAGGAGGGTACTTAGGTAGTGCCAAGGCCGCAGGTAAACCGTCGGAGAAGGAGCATGGGCAGATTGTCGCTGAGCATGTTCAGGCAAGTCACGGTGTAGAGCGCCAGTAGATCAGACACGGCCTCTCGAGGCAAAACCGTTTGCAGAACCGCTGGCAAACGAGGCACTGACATTACCAGACAGGAAGCGAGCCGCACATGAGCAGCGGCTATCTTCTCGGCATGTTCTTTTCGTACTCGTAAATGGCATATATATGCGGTCCATGCGCGTGCGAGCCCGTGATCTCAACCACCGGGTGAACTCCCCTGTAACCAGTCTGCTGCTACTGCTAAAGCGTACGACAGGAAGAGTTCAGGGTTGTGCTCGCATGTGCTTAGCTATTTATCCCCGTCGTGGTTTTTCACGGGGCTCAGATCGACGTCGGGGCGGGCCTCGCAAGCCTGTTCATTTTGCGACAAAGGCAGTTGGGAAGAGGCGGCGACGAATACCTAAGGTTTGCCTAATAAGAGTCCATCTTGCCTGGCTGGTCGTGTTTGCTTCAGCTGAAAGCTTGATAGCAGACTTGCGTTGTCGGGCTGCAGAAAAATGTGATAAATCTGATGATGCGTCGAACTGGCGGCATGCGTTCGTCTGCGAAACCACGTCTTTTCTTGTTGCGGACGCCTGTCTCTAGGAGACATCAATCTGCCAGTCCGCCCATTTCGCAGCATCGCTCCACCCTTTTCCCTTTAACTTCTGCGGCCATGCGGTCACCCTACTACGAGTAGCGACATGAACCAGGGATGGAATGTGGATTGCTTTTGCGAATTGACCAATGGTGCGCCCGTCAGATTGAATGCACTCCCGAGATGTCGGAGACAAATGTTTAGTGCATTCCGGGACTAATAGCCACCCCTCAATTCCATATGCTGCGCGCTATGATGGCCTTGATAGGTCATTTGGACTGAGACATGTTCAAAGATTATTACCCGTACACTTCCTATCCATAATCTCACCAGTAGCTGTCCTTCACCTACCCAGTACGAACGGCACAACAACATGGCCACTCACTTCCATTACTTCCTGCTCGCCGCAGCAGGCCTACTGCTGTTCTTGGGACTTGCTCGTCAGCGTGGTCAGGTCATAGGGACGCTCGACAAACCGTGGCAGGGAACAAGGTTGGTGCACAGGTCACTCTACTCTACATTGCTAACCTCTTGAAGCGCAGCACTGTCGTTCCGGGAAATCGGGACCAAGTTCGGCACCGACAAAGTTTCAGACCACAACTTCTGGTACATGTACGATAAGTACCTCGAGCCCCTCCGCAACAGGAAACTCAAGATGCTGGAGATTGGCCTAGGGTGCAACATGGTGCGTGGACTCCCCAGTCGTGAGTCAACTCGTCTTACAAACTCCAGAATTACGGTCCGGGCAAGTCCTACTACACTTGGCTGGAATACCTCCCCAATGTTGAGCTGTACTTCATAGAAAATAACGCCTTGTGCGCTGAAAAGTGGTCGTCCGAGATGAAAGGCGCCACTATCTACGTCGGTGACCAAGCGGACAAGGAGTTCCTGCACAGGTTCATCACCGAAACGGGTGGAGAGTTTGACATCATCGTTGACGACGGCGGCCACACAATGACCCAGCAGCGTGTCTCGCTGGAGGAGCTGTGGAAGGCTGTCAAGCCGGGAGGCATCTACTTCTGCGAAGATTTGCACACCTCGTATCTTCGCGGCTACGGCGGCGATGGTAACAAGGAACCAGACCCTGGGGTAAAAACTATGATGAAGTTTATATACGAGTTGATGGATGATAAGATGGTTGAGGGCCAGCGGCATACGATCTCCAAGGACATGAGGAGCATCGACTGTATGAAGGAAGTTTGCGCCTTTGTCAAGAAAGAGATGGGCACGATTTAATACCTCCTCCCACATAGGCAGGTGGTGGCGCTGAGCAAAGTACATAATAGGTGAATAAGATTTCCTGGAGCACTATAATACTGCCCGATGCACGGCCTTATGTGAGAGTCTCATTGCAGTCCTGGGCTACGTAACGTACATTCCATAGGAGCCATGTGGGCCGTGATACTGAATCGGTCTAATTAGCTTGCACAACTGCTGCAGTCACCGACGCTGCAACTCTCGATGAGTGATTTCGTCGGCCTCCGTGTTCAGTACTTTCCTCCCTTGTGCTAACATCGTAGTAAAACCACTCCGCAACCTTATGTTCGCTGCATCATGACCATCGAATACCTACTTCGGTTAGGCTTGGTTAGATTCTAGGAGCAGTCATCTTACGATATGATACCCCCGACGGCCATAATGACCCCAAAGATGGACCGATGACCAGTGGTATGCCCGGAGGTAATCCAGCCGAGGGCCACAATGCTACAGGTCTTCAGGTGCCCAACGACTGTGCTGGAAACGGCCCCAGCCTGCGACACGATGAAGAACTGCGATATGTTGATCAATAACGCGAGCGCGCCCGACTGCGAGTGTCAGACGGTACGTGCTGGAAGGAGGCCGACGTACCATGAGAATCATCAGCCACCGGGACATGGGAACTGTCTGCCACAGCGGAGCGGTGTCAATGTACGGGATCGCATAGACGAGCAGAAGTGACGCGATTGGCGCCTGGTTGAAGAGAAGCTGCATGCTATTCATTTGCAATTTGGTGTGGTAGCTACCAATCCAGACGGTATAAAGGGACGAGGCGACAATGCCTGCCAAGGCAAAGAAGATCCCCAGGGGGGACGTCGTCGCTACTTTCTCGTCGCGTGCCGGGCGAGAGTTATAATAGGAGACGATACCTACGCCCACGCAGGCCGGGATCAGCGCAATGATGGCGTTCCGGGGTAGCGTTGCTCGGTAGAGGGAGAAATTCATGACCGCAACGACGGGCGTCAGCAGGATCCGTGCCACCTGATAGAACGTAATAGATGAGTACGCCAACGAGAGGTTGGGCAGGATCACGTTGAGGCACATGGCGATGGCGAGGGGGGCCAGCTCGCGGAAGGATGCATGACGTGGGACGAACAAGGCGAGCCAAGGCCTGGAGATGACAAACAGCGCGAGCCACGTCAGAAAGAAGTGGTAGCAGGCAAAGGATAGCTGGCAGTGCTTGAGCGACGAGTCTGAGAAGATGCCCTTATTGATGAAAACCTAACACCGTCAGCGCCGGTACAAGGGCAACAGGGCTCAACATACAATTCCGATAGTAGCCAACGTGTTCACCAATATCCAGAACACAGCAAACTTAGAGCTGGGAGCCATCCCCTCGTCCTTGACAGATGTGCAGTGGGCGGACTCGCAATCGCCCGGGTGTGGCTTCGCGGACGGTGCCTTGACATAGAAGGCAAACGTCCCAGGGGATTCCAATTTGTCCATGCTCTTGTCCCGTGATGGAGAGGCCATTGCATAACGGAGGGAAAGTGTTACGGTTCTACTAGTGGTGAATATCGCAAAAGTTTATTGGTAGCAGCGGTAACGCGGCAGATAAAAGAATGCGGGCGGCGGAGGCCTGGCGCGTGCCGAAACGCGCACAGGAAGAGCAGTTACATGAATCCAGCCATCAACAGCAGCTTCTCTCGCGATTCATCTCGGGAGACGCGAGAAAGCGACACTGCTGCCTCGCCGGCTGCCGAGACTTCCATCAGACACGTGAATTGGTATGCGTCCTTGAACTGCATTCCTCCAGCTATCGGGCCCCGCGGAGGCCCTGTTCTCCCTTGATGTGGCTAGCCGGAAAATGAGAACACGTTTTGGCATTGTCCAAAATGAGACTCCTTCCAGCACATAGTTCTACATAAGGAGTTGGAATGCACCAATTGAGCGAATTCTTGACAATAGAACCACTCTTTGATTGTCGACCTTTGCATACGCATCGTGCAGGTCAGGGCGGCAACAATTCAGATATATCACATATTGAAGAAAAGCATCTCATGAAGCACTGCTGCTTGGTCGCGGCGAGATACTGGCTCAGCTGCGCCGTGGCTAGTGCGTTAGGGGATACGGAAGGCAACACTTCCAGCGCGGAAACATCTACGTCAGGCTATAATTAGCGTTGACTTAATACCATGACATTGAAACGCCCTCGGGAATACATGTACCCAATGAGCTTGAAGCTCAATCTATCCTGCACAAGTACCGCTCTGTAGTGGCTGATACATAGGTACCTTGGTGGCATCGATGTATCATAGAAACGACCTACAACGAGAAATCCTAATCAATGCATCAAAAATGGATGCGCCATGCGCCTTCAGACTCCTAATGTGAAAAGGTCAACTCAGGTCCCCAATCTTGGCCGCAAGTTCCCGGCACGTAATCCGCCATGTCCATGTCTAGCATCATCTTTGCCTCTGGACAATATTTCCAGATATGCTCCCGCTTAGCAGAGGATCCCCAGATACCCCCGTGCATAAACTCATCTTGGCCAATGTGGTAGCCCATCGGTTCGTAGTGACCGTCTCTCCAGTCGTCGAGCCCCTTGATGAAACCTGGGTAGTTGACTTCGGACAGTATTTCGTAAAGGCTGTCGGGGTCAACATCATCCACCTTCTCAGGCGGCCCGCTGAACATCTCTCCCGAGAAGCTTACGGCCACGGAGCCGTTCGCGACCCGACCGCCGATGTGGTGGGCCAGGCGCTCGGTCAGCCAGACGTCTTCCATCTCGGAGTTGTCGATGCGTTTCTGATTTTGGAGGACCTGGATGATGCGGCTCACGCGGCGGATGGACAAACCGCCGTTGCCGCCCCTTCGGTTCGCAGGGTTCCCATTCCACGGCGCACCGATCCAGTCGTAGTCAAGGTACTCGTCCACATTGCGCTTGCTATTTGCGCAGATCATCGAATCTGTCTGGAAGGTAAGTAGCAGCTCTGCAGGTTGTAGGATCGTCTCATATAGCCACGGCGTGGTGAAGAAGCGGCTGATCATCTCACGGCCTGCAGTGCTCATGTTGGAGGGGATGTATGTCAAGTTGAGCTTGCCGACGCGAATATGCTCGTTGATGGCGGCCGACCTGCTGACGGCGGCGACGGAGGTCTCGGAGCCCATAAATAGGAAGCACCAGTCGGGCGGTAGAGAGTACATGAAATGCAGTATCAGCGGCACGAGGTGCGGCTGAGGACGACTCTCCACGAGGAAGGCGACTTTGGACGCATTATACGGCGATTGTGGGGCGTATTTGAGGGAGAGGCGTGGCAGGAGATCTCGCTGTACGGCGAAAGACGTCATGACTCTCAACGTTACGGTCCTATCATGGTCAGGCTGCTGTCATTCGGGCTTCTCAGGTAACCAACAAGATGAGAGCCAGAGCGATGGCTCTGCGGATACGCCGAGATGGCTGTAGCCCTCGTGGGGGTTTTATCATCGTGCTGCAAGCAGCCGGTTGTCAGTTGTCGGTTGTCAACACATTGCAATCATCCATGGCTGGGTTGGCCCGATCGAGGATTAAGGCAAAATTTCTGGTGTGTCTGCGCTTCCCGATCACATTTAGCCACGCCCCCCTTGATGACGCGAAATGTCGCGTTAACGGCCGTAACTTTGGCCCTCTATCCGTACATGTTTCATAGCCAGCTCAAATCACGGCCCAACCCAGCGAAAACTGGCGTATCGTGGCCGAAATTTCCGGCATGTAGGCGCACTCAAACCCCAGACATCGACTGCTAGGCAAGCTGCAAGCTCGCAAAGGGAGGAATTAGACCCACCAGTCAGGCGCAGTCGTAAGCTGAGGGAGCTATTCGCGACTCAAAAGAGTGGAGTGGAATGCTGGGGCCATGGCATGTAGTGTCTCACTTCCAGCCTGGTACTCCTACTCTAGTCCTGTTGATGTCCCTAGACTAAAAATTAGCTGCCAATTGTATTCTCCGATGACCGTCATAGCTTCTATTCGTGAGTAGCCCACGGCGACTATGGCCGTATTATTCCAAAAAATTTCCGTGGCCATCACAAAGGCTCGGCTCTACATCGTTGCGTCCATCATATTGATGTAAGTGATGGGAACCTGGGTCTTCGGCACCTACTGACTCGCCGCAGATGGTGGATGGCATTCCCGTTTCCGCGATATAAGCTGACATTTACGTCTCGACTCGGGGGGGCTCGGCAGTCTGTTAACATCGATTGGCACCCGAACACGGATCTCCGAGCACGATACAATGCATCCAAAGTCGCCCTCATCATCGAGCCCGAGCCCGTTCCACTCCTCGTGCCGTTGATCCTGCACATGATCGCGGTGGTGCCCCAAGACTGGCGCTTTGTGTTCATCGGCTCCAAGAGGAGTGTCTTCACTGTGGGTCGGGGATTCGGCATTCAAATCCAGCAAGCATTGGGCAAACTTGATCTGATGGTGCTGCCTAAACCTTGGCGTATTTGGACAGACGAGGACCGGGCTCGATTGTTGACGGATGCCCGGTTCTACGACGAATTTCTTCCAGGAGTTGAGTGGATTTTAAAGTACGATCATGACAGCATTTTATGTTCAAATTCGGAAACAAGTCTGAACGATTGGCTCGACTGGAGTTGGAGTGGAGCGGCCAGGTACGTTTGCTACACTTTCCCTGCACGGCGTAACTGACCACGTCAGAACCGGAGACCAGGCCTTTGCGGGATATGGCGGCTTATCCTTGCGGCGCGTCTCGGCGTTGAAGAAGGTGTTCGCCTTCCAGAAGCGAGTCAACAATTCATTGCCCGAGGACGAGTGGTTTGGAAGGCGCCTCAAGGCGTTGCCTGGCGAGAGAGTTTACAACGGGTCCGTCGGCGCGTTCGCCGTTGAGAACAGCTTGATGGATAAGCCAATGGGTTACTATGCTCGAGGGTACGGCAGAGGCCTCCACAAAGAGGTTTGGCAGAACCCAGAATCGCGGAAGAAGATATTTGAGTACTGTCCGGAGTTATCCATTGTCGTAGACATGAAGCTTGAGAGGGAGCGGTGCCCGAATGACAACAAGCAGGGCGAGATTGTCGAGCCAGCTGTGCCGAGCACAGAAGACCCCTTCATACCGCCCTAAACTACAAGCCTTCGGGGGAGCACGCCCGTGTTCTCTCTGCTTTGCCTTTTTCGCTTTAGCTTTAGGCCACATATGAGCCTCTTAGTATAGTTGTCAATATATTACGTTGAGACCGGTACACAGAGTCTGCAGCAATACACCCGTAGCTAAATCCTAAATCTTGGATATCTTACTACCAGAACTCGAGGCGAGACGCTAACAGTATATAGACAAAGCGTTCCATAGTATTAGACTTCTGTAGCATCTAACGTCTTCCAATATTGGCCTGGGGCTATGCACCAGAATCTTACTTACCTGCGACATAGGCAAGACGATCAAGTCCACCGATATAATCACGAGAGGCGCAGAATATCGACGACGTGCGCAACCATTGCCCGCTAGCCAGGTTAAGTTCACGCTAGAGGGACGGCGCTAGAGGGACGGGACGAGCCGGGCGACTGGGGTGTAACGCCTCATACATACTCCGCCCTACCACCCTACCGTCCTTAGCCTTCGTTTAAGACTACCTATGTAGGGTTAAAGAGCGACAATACTGTCTTTGCTCTCTATCAATGTGTTCTGCGCCGTGCGGAGGAAGAGCGAGCCAATAGTCAGCATCGGGATATTACAGGGACCGACATTTCGCGCGCTTAAATATTATTCAAGGAACTTGGCCTGTATTAAGGCGATGACGTTTCCTACAGAGCTCGCAAGCCGAGGTCGGCGAAACAGTCGCTCAGTCTCAATTTCTCGTATTCAGAAGCTCTTCCCAAATTCCTGGGTCTTGTTAGTACTGCTCTTTACGAAAGTAAGGTGGATGTACCCAGTCAATCGAGTCCGGATTGAACAATGCCACCGTGTCCATCCAGTTGTCAAACTCAAGGTGTAAGGCTTCTAGTGCGGTACCCTGCTCGTATCTTTCGGGACTCAATCGCATTCTGGATACTCTCAACAAAAAGATATTCATGGAATCGGAACAGACCCACTGGATGCGACGGGGGATGGGGTACGCATACGGGGCCGGTGGCGCTCCATGCAGGGCATTGAAGCTTGTCATGCCATTGACAAGCCACCGGTGGCATCGCAACCTAGGGAGTTCGCAGAATTGTCTATTGAAATCAAGAATAGCCGCACTCGATTCGAGGCGCTTTGCCCTGGACTCAACTCGAAAATTTTCGGAGCGTGAGTGGTGAAATGACCGATGAAGGAGAACAAAGAGCTGATGGGTGTAGGTTTGAAGGATGATCCAATATGCGTAGCTCGTTGTGTCCAGCACACTTGGAACACCATCAATGAGAAAGATTTCGTCACACTGCTTCTGCTCGTCCTGGATTGTTCTGCCAAATCGCTGCAAGGCGTTCAAATCGTTCGGTGAGGATGTTGAGAGATGCGAGCAGATCTCGCTCGACAACTGAAACACGTGAACTTTGAACTTGACGAGAGACATATGGTTGATCCGGCCATGTGCAAGCTGGATAGATCCCTCTTGAATGTCTGGATTGTTGGCCTCCAAGGGCCTCGTTGCTGGGATGTTCAGCAACAAGGACAGATCTACACCTCGGAATAAGATCGCCTGGTATGTATGAAGCAATAGAATGCCAGACCACAGCCGGCGACGACGTTCTCTTTCTACCTAGTCGATTGGTTACTCATTCTTGTGACATTTGAGGGCATCAATGCCCATATTCATCGCGGTACCCAGCAACGTCCATACTCTCTCAGGTCCTCCGAGATGACTGATGGGGTACAGAAGGATGAGCAGGGCGGCGAGCGTGTCCATGTTATGGCGCACAAGGAAGTTCTGTTTCGCAATAGCAGCCTCTCTGAGCTTGGTAGAAATCTCAATTGTACTTGGTGTTTTCTCCAATCTCGACCGCGTCGCATTGAGATCGTGGAGAACACGGCATCAATCGTAAGGACACATATGCCACAAATGGCGAAGAATCAGGCAATGAGGTAGTCGCAGCATGGTTGCGCCGGTAGTTGTGAGCGAAGGGACTCTGAGGATGCAGGGCCGGCTGAGAAGAGCAACGACGCTGGTGATGTGACGTACGATGGCGAGTTATCAGCAATCGGTCTTTGCAGCACAGCATCCCACTGCGAAGAATGACTTGGTTGTTCAACGGTATTCGAGGTAGCTGGTGTTGGGGTTTCTGCTGCGATTGTTCTGTGTACGCTGATGGGAGAGCTTGTAGCAACCCTTGCAACCAGGGATGACTCGAAACTTCGTCCGACTACGCGGTACAAGCATGAATTCTGACACTCCCGCCGGATGTCCGAACTTAGCGGTCACATTTAATTCCAGCAGCACAATTTAGGGTGTGATTTAATGTGTTTAGAATCGTCTTACTCCCGGCGCTGTGGTCGAGGTCGCTTAATACTGCCTTAATTCCTCACGTCATGTCCACGCCACCCCTGCGCTTACGCTCCAGGGCAGAAGTATAACGGGCAAGTTTGTATATCCTACTCAATTTCACGTTGGAGAGCTAATAGACGTCTCAATGTATCTCAATCCTCGTAGAGGACCAAGGACCGAACCTCAATTGATCGGCGCCTGGGGTACTTCTCAGGGGCATTGTGGTCTTCAAAAGCACCGTGCGCTAAACCCACGACGGCATCGTTGTTTTCCCTTGCAGAGTCGTAGTCGACGAAGATGAGGGCTTCATCGGGTGCCAGGTTGCTCACATAGTAAAAGTTGAAGTGCGACTGAGGCCGCAGAGCCGTAAAGTGTGTCTTGTAGTTGTTCAAGGTGAAGATCGGCACCGTGTCGCGGTCGTACATTACGTTGCGGGAGTCGACGAACGCCAGCGGCCACTGTCTTACGACGTCCCCGACGGGTCGCCAGACATTGATAATTCCCCATCGTTTACCGAGCCAGCGGGAGGCTTCCTCTTCGCCCAACACGCGACGGAGATTGACTTTCGCGGTTTCGGCATCGTTGTCCATGTGAAAGTTGGGAAGTGGCTTGCTCGAGAACTTGTAAGGGTCGTGCACATTGGTGTTCTGCTTCGCTGTCAGCACTAGGAACTACAAGCAAGCCAGCCTTGCGCAAGATATGGAGGAGACGGAGCCTTACGTGCTCTATTCGGCGATGGCGGAAGTTGTACGCTATTGCTTTGGCTGCCCCGGTCCTCTCTTTTACCAACTGCGCACACTCATCAAAGTATGGACCCCGGACGAAAGCCTCAACCTCGCCCGCATCTCGTGCGAGCAGCTTGTCCTCGGACAGCACCGTTGGCGCTTGAACCCACTCGACTCCCTCGACACCAAGCGTCGTTCGCGGCTCAAAGTGACGCAAATCAGTGATGTCAACCACTTTTTCGAGGCTCGGTCCGAAGTTGGTCTGATGTTCCTGGCCCTTTTTGAAGTTGAGAAAGGCGGGTTTACCGTCCTTGGTTGGCCCGAGGAAACGGATGGTTCCTTTCGTCTTTCTAGGTGTTTGCCATGGAGCTGGCTCGAAGGGCTTGCTCCGGATCCACGCCGGCGTGTCTGCTGTTTTTTGGGCCGTTTCAGCGTGGAGAGTAGCCAGGCCTCGTCTTGTAGATACATTTGCACATCCAAGGCGGCCCAAGAACTTGATGGACGGGCGAGCAGTGGCTGAGAGCATTGTGGGATGATAAGCAAGCGTTGCAACTCAGTTATGGAAAGAAAAAGGGTGAATGGGGTAAGGTCAAAAGCCACGAAGGTATCTGCGCGGTCTTAAGAACGAGCTTTCTATAATGTATCGCTAAATCAAAGGCCATAAGCTCAGCCAAATCATCTTTAAATCACAGGAGTGGGAGAAGGGGGGTGGCAACAAACTGCATGCCGTCTCCAAGAGGGCACGTACGCTGATGTGTCCAAAGCCTCTCGACGTGGAGAAGCAATCAAAGACACAACCCCCACGTTGAAGGAACAAGGATTTCAATACAGGTCGGTACGCCTTGCTGCTGCCCACTGCTGGCTGATGTCTTGGGCATGTGGACCCATTCAAGCTTACCAACTGCATCAGAAATCTTACCGGTTTCCAAGCGGTTCTGTGAGAACTGATGCGTCATGGGTAAAGTGGTAGGCGGCAAATGTTGCCAGGCGGAAACGTTCCTGGGGCCTTGAAACAGAGTCTGTCAGTAACTGCTGGCCCCGCCTGCTCCCAGCATCCCGTTTACATCTTTACGTGCACCTCATCCATGGTAGGTTTCTGTATTAGCTGCCACCTGTCCACGCCATGCTATGCATCCTGATAAGGTGCAGCGGTGAACCCGAAACTCTGAAGCTTATTCTGCACCAAGGAACCGGGATCAGTCAAGCTGAGCGTCATTGATACGACACTGCGCCTCAAGAACGCTGACAAAGTGCCTACGGTAGTCTGCTCTCTGGCTGTGGGCGGTGTCACATCCAGAGCCTCAACTTATCAAATGGCGAGAGCAAATGCTTAGAACAAGGCAGGTGTCATCATCTGTGGACTCTTAAGGCAGAGGGCGCGTGCGTGCTGATTTTCCTGTCACGGACTGCAGCTCATCTGCAGTGCTACCCTACAAGCTGCTGATCCGGCGTTGAGTCCGCTCTGCTTTCTTTTCCACTCCAATTTTCGCACCTATGGATAGGCGTGCATTGCTCTCAGCGATATTTGATGTACCCTGTGTGAAAATCAGACTGGAACAGGACGGGGAGTTTCTCTGCAGGTAGGTCTAATCATGAACGGAAACAGAGAATCCTATAGGATCGATGTTCCTGTCACGTCCCACTACTCATCTGCAGTGATACGCTACAAGCTGCTAGCCCGGCGTTGAATTAGTCTTCTTACCATTTCACTCAAATGTTCGTATCTGTTGATAGTCATGCGTTGGTTTTTGCGTCTCTTGATGCATCCTGCGTAAGAATCAAAGTGGATCAGGATCAGAGTATGCAATTGACTCTCTCTATGGTGGAGACAGCGAATGTTACGGAGTCAGGCGTCTGGATTCCAATTGGTGCGAGCTGGACCAAAGCGGATCGGCCCGGGACTGGACATTCCTCTGGACGCCCGATAGGACGCGTCCGATGATGCGTGCGTGGGCGTCGATTGCGTGGCGCCGCCTCGAGCCGGACCGCCTTATTAGCTAACACCTGCCAATTCTTGCATCGAGCGCCATGATTTGCGGTGCCTACGATGTTACGGTAGCAGTCGGCCCGGCGGCTCCGGGCGCTGCGCCACCAGATCATATCCTTCCTTACGACAGTGTCAGCAAATCCGTCTTATGTGCGCAAGTGCTAAAGGGGACTGCACAAACTGCGCATCATTAGATGTACAGTTGTGTTTCGCGGAAACGAAGCCTTCCTCATACCGGAACCCAGTAGCTCATGACGACGGTTCTTCTTGAGCAATGATCCATGCTTTGCACGGTTTGGACGCAAACATCTTGCCTCCCGGCCGGAAGGCATGTGGAACACTTCCGAATTGCTTTGTCTATTCTTAAGCCGCAAAATTATCAGACTGGACATGCTTCGGATTTCGCCCGAGCAGGTGCTTACGACGCTTCGTTTGCTTACCTGCGTTACCCCAGACATCCACTTCATACTTCGGCGTGGGGGTTCCCGCCGCAACCCCTGCCTCTCGCCATCTCATCCGAAGCTCCAAGCGCCGACCCTTGGTCACCCCGCCATGCCCCTCCTGAGACGCGGAGATACGGCTTGCCGTGCTTGATATTTCTACTGTCTTAGGTACTCCCATGGCTTGCACAACCTCTCGTCACGATATGCTCCCAGGCCGGAATACTTTGGCAAACCCCGTTATCCGTCCCAGTTCCTCCGCACCAATGTCGACACAAGAGCCAGTTGTTGCTTCGCGAGCATCCAATGACGGTGTGGTGTCAGCAGCATACAATCCAAGCCCCTGTAAGGAGGGCATCGGCCCTGCATATCCCAGCCAGCATGTCCAAGAGGCAGAGCTTCAACCGCTCTACTCCATATACACGTCGCGGCAAAAGAACTTCATCGTCTTCATGTCCGGCTTGGGCGGGTTCTTCTCGCCCTTGTCCGCAAACACATACCTTCCGGCCATCCCAGCCCTGAGCAGCTTTCTCAATGTGTCACCCTCATTGATCAACCTCACTGTGACTGCCTTCTTGATCTTTCAGGGGCTGGCACCATCCTTTTATGGCGACCTTGCCGACATCGCCGGCCGCCGGCCGGCATATCTGATTTCTTTCGTCATTTACATCCTTGCGAATATTGGCTTGGCCACGCAGTCATCGTATCCGGCCTTGTTCGTTCTAAGATGTCTCCAGGTGTGTTGGCTGCATAACATTTTTCTAGGGCAGTTATATCTAACATGATCACAGAGCTCAGGTTCCGGTGGTACGTACGCATTGAACAGCGGTGTCATCGCCGATATATCAACCACAGCCGAACGTGGCAAGTATATGGGCGCCGCTCAAAGTGGAATCATGGTACGCTTAGATTATACCTGCACGCAAGGCTTCATCTACTAAGTAGCATTTGCGCAGCTCGGACCAGCAGTGGGTAAGGCTCAGCCAACGAGTCGCCCGGTGTTGATTCATGTGTATTAACTCCACGACAGGGCCTATTTTAGGGGGTCTCCTGGCTCAGTATCTAGGCTGGAGATCCATATTCTGGTATGAGAGCTTTTCCGAAAACCCATGACAGTATCCCCCAGCCACTAAACAAGGTACAGGTTTCTGACTGCCGTACGTCCGCCCTGAGATGTAAGAAGACTGGCTTCAAATGTTTGCAGGGCTGATAGTCATAGTGCGGCGGCGCATACCTCATAGTATTTGCCATTGCCGTTCCGGAAACCGCGAGAAAGGTAGTTGGAAATGGCTCCATCCCGCCGACAGTATGGTGGAGTCGCTCTGTGTTGCAAGAGCTTGCGCGCCGGAAAGCCGGAGCTCGCGACGTCAACGACACGGCATCCGCAGTGCAACAGCCAAACGCCCGCAAGCTGAGGTTCCCGAATCCTCTAAAGGCGCTTCTGATCATTGGAGAGAAGGATTGCGCAGTAATACTTCTCTACAACGCCATTGTCTATGCATCGTGGTATACCGTGACGGCCAACTTATCCTCCTTGTTGTCAGGCATCTACCACCTTGACACGCTTCAGATAGGACTTTGCTATATGTGAGTATGTCCAGAAGAGCTGTACATTGTTGCGAACCGGTGTTCTGATATCTAAGTTTCAGTCCCTTCGGCGTTGGGGCAGCGCTCTCCATCGTGGCCAACGGACACATGCAAGACTGGAACTATGCACGGGTGGCTCGCGCAAACGGCTTCCCGATCGACAAGAAGCGAGGAGACGACTTGGCCAAGTTTCCGATCGAGAAGGCACGGATTAATATTGTTTGGCCGCTCATATACGTGGGTGCAGCAGCGACTATCGGCTTCGGCTGGGCTGCCGACACGCAAACGCACATAGCAGTTCTGCTGGTCCTTACATTCGTCATGGCCCTGTTCCTCACCGCATGCTACAACAGCATGAACCTTCTGCTCGTTGACCTGTATCCGAATTCGCCTTCAACAGCCTCTGCTGCAAATAACTTGACGAGATGCCTGATGGCGGCAGGAGGTACCGCGGTCATTGAGCCCATGATCCGCGCCATGGGCATCGGGTGGGCGTACACATTCGTTGGGCTGGTCAGTATTGCGATGAGCCCAACGCTTTATGTCGTTATCAGATATGGCCCTGGATGGAGAGAAGAGCGAAGGGTCCGGCTCGCAAAGAAAAAAGAAAACAGCAAGTGTTGAGCTGCCCGATGTGACGGATGTAATATCAAAATGCCAAGACCCCAGAGCCCGCGGCGTTGGGGACCAGGCAAGGAATTGCGAGCACTCCATGTCATGAAAATTCAAGGCCAAAGATCACGATTAGACTAGAATAGACTCGATACAATATTACGCCGGCGCCAGCGTCCATTTCCGACTTCGCCGTGCATTAAGCAATGCGATGTAGAAGCTCCTGGCCATCAAGCCAGCGCTCGACGTTCTCAGCGGTCTCGGCATACCACGCGTTCATGAGCCCTTCGTCGGCGTAACCCATGTGTGGTGTAGTGATCAGTCGTGAGCGCCCGCCCTGACCCCAATAGTTGGTTCGCCTCCACGGGTTGTCCGAGGGCAAGGGCTCAACATCGTACACGTCTAGTGCAGCGCCTCGTATCGCCCTTCGCTCCAGGGCGTCGAGAAGCGCAGGTTGATCAATTAACGGACCACGGGACGTATTAACAAGCATCGCGGAGCTCTTCATCTGCCCTAACTCAATGGCACCGATAATGCCCCGTGACCGAGCGCTTAGCACGTAGTGGAGGCTGATGACGTCGGCGCTTCGAAAGAGGTCCTCTTTGCTCACGGCGAGGAATGTCTTGCCATCGATTCCCTCATCCGGCGACAAGCCCACCTGCGTAGCCATACGATCGGCCTTTTCCTGCGTCAAGTTCTCGCTCCAGCAAACCACGCGCATGCCCCAGGCAAGGTGTCCAATGCGCGCGACTGCAGCGCCTAGCCGCCCAAGCCCGACTAACCCTAGGGTCAGCCCAGTCAGGCTCGTTGCTAACCCGGTCTGCCACGGGTGGCCCGCCTTCAGCGCAGCATCGTCGGCGGCCACGTTACGCGCGAGAGCCATGATGAGGGCCCATGTGTGCTGGGTGGTCGGGTGGGCACCGCCCTTCTTGATGTTGGTACGCGGGGGGGTGGTGGTGGCGGCTAGCTGGTCAGTTCTGCCGAGGCCCGGGGCGGCGATGACGGGAATTCCAAGGTCCCGCGCAGCAGCGAGATCAAACGTCTCGAACTGAGTACCAGTAGCCAATAGCAGCCTCAGGTTGGGCAGGCTGCGTAAGAGAGAGCCCGGGAATGAAGTGCGTTCTCGTACAGTGGAAATGACATCGAACGGCTTCAACCGCTCAATCAAACGAGCAGTCTCTCCTTCATTGGTGGGGACGATGGTGTCGTTAAACACGGTAATCTGTAGCCTGGATGACGAGATGTGTTTGAAATGAGGCCTCGATGTGTTAAGGTAGTCATCGAGGATGGCCATCGATAGCCGTTTCGGGAGCCTAGCCATCCCTAAGACTCGAGACAGAGGACGTTAAATCGAAGGGTGTCTTTTAGAGCGCTTGAACCATACTGAGAGCTGCTTAGCAAACGACCTAAGAGAAAAGAGTGCAGGGGAACGGCTTACTGTTTATCCCAGAAACGCGGTTTAAGACGATGGACGGAATAAACGCGGGATCAATACCAAAATTTATGTCGCAGCGTGGATGCGGTGTGCTGGGTACTCGGCGCGGAACCTAGCCGAATAGGTGGCCATCCATGTCGCCTACACCTCGGCACGACACGGGTACGCTGTAGTCAGCGCGACACGGTTAGTATACCCTGGCCACGGTTAGCAGGGATTTTAAATAATAGAGGGAAAATCACCCTCTGACTCTCCTTAGGCTGTAGAAAATACTTCTTTTGAAGGGAATTAACTACCTATGTACTAGTATCTGCCTCCTCGTGGAAATGCCGCTACATAAGGTATGTGGCTCCTATCATGCACACAAACGGGACATTCCTAAAGTGTCTCTCGACACGAGAAAAGATCTTACGAATATTCTTGGAACGTTAAAACCTCCAGAGTCCTCGCCAGGCAGCCCCACGTGGGGACGGATCCCCGGAGCATCCCCGACAATTGTTCATGTATGGGCCACTCCTGTCCCTCGTGTCCCACTTAGCAAGACACAAAGAAGACATATCACCTGGCACTCGCTGCATTGACGGTACGAGATAATCGTAACGGGTGATGAGTCGTGCTAGGATTCTTGCAGAGCATCCATGAACCCAAGGGGATTGCGAGCCCTGTGGTTTCACCCCGGACAATCCTGTAGGGGACTTACGTAGGCTGATGCAAATACTGAATTATTAACCAATAGTCCCACTGATTTGCGTAAACGCGCTGCTGAAACAAGTGTCAGGTGTTGACGGGAAAGCTGAATGATGGGGGCGACCAAGTGGTGACATAAGATGCGAATGGAAAGCACTTACGTCTTGGTCACACAACTTTTTCAGGCATACTCCCCTGCCATGGCAGTCTCTTGGACCCGGCTGTCCTAAATGAGCTCAACACCAATGAGGCAAGAACTCTTCATGAGCTTACAGACCAGCTCAGTTCCTCCGGCGTGGGAAAATCGTCAATCTTCCCCAGATAATTGTCGTCGGCGAGCAATCCGCAGGCAAGTCGTCTGTCCTAGAAGCCATCTCACACGTGCGCTTCCCCGTCAAGACGACGTATTCAGACGGTTTGCGACGCAATTTGTTCTTCACCGGGTAGAAGAAACCTGACTGGACGTGAGCGTACGGTTCGCCGACAAATGAAAGGCTTCAAAAGCGTTTTAGAGGGTAGGATTTTGCAAAAATGACCTTACTGAAATCACCAAGGAGGCTAACGATTGCATGGGCGTTTCTGCCACCGGCCATGCTTTTCTAAGGACGTCCTGCGGCCCACGGTCGGAGATAGAGGGCCTAAATACCTATGTATCCGTTGACACTGGTTGACCTCGCTGGACTACTCCACGTCGACACAGCGGACCAGTCGATGCGAGGCAAGGAAACCGTCAACCAGCTTGTTGAGAGTTGCATGAATGAAGAGAATAATAGCATAAGATGGTGGTTATAGGTACCAGCAACCAAGTGGCTAATCACGTTGCCTCGTAGAAGGTGAAAGAATACAATTCGACTCAGAAGCGAACTCTTCGTATCATCACAAAGCCCGATCTTACGCGATCTGGATATACGGCCGAGAGAAGCTTAAACTGCTGGCCAAGAATTATGACGGCGCTCATAAGCTCAAAGTCGGATGGAATGTCCTGCGTAATAGGGCAGAGGATGAAGATCTTTCGGAAGCACGCGAGCTACTGACATGCGATTCTTCGACATGAGTGTTGGGTATCAATTCCGCATGGCGTCTTGACTCTGCGCAAGAATTTAAGCAAGGTTCCAGATAGTTACAATCAAAACAATTTGCACAGCGTCGTCGAGGATATTGGGGGAAAGCTCGGCGAGAGGCGGCGAGAAGTGAACCGATTGGGGCTGCCAAAATGCACTTCTCATGAGATGAGTTTCTTTCTTCTCGCCACCGCGAAAGACTTCCAGAGGTTGGCGCATGATGAAATCCACGGAAGATATGACGATTCTTTGTTCGGAGAGTTGCGTGACGCAGAACATAAGCTGCGCGCGCGGCTGAGGAACTCCAATGGCGGCTTCGACCAAGTGCTTACGACGAAAAGCTCGAAGCTCGAACCTTTGACGAGCGATGATTCAGCGCGTCTGACGCGCGAAGTACGGGGATTTCCTCCGAGTTTCAATGGAAAATATTCCTACGACTTCCGCAATTCAAGTTCCATAAGCCGTGAGGATCAGAATGAAGTTCTAGAGAAGCAAGCCGTAGCCGATGAAGTCGCGAGCTCCCTGGGCCACACAATGCTGATCTTGCCATTCAGCTGTTCTGTGAGCAAGCCATGTCTTTGAGAGGCATGGAGAAATTTCGCATCAGGCAAGTTACACCTAGTAAGTTACGACTTGTAGTGTGCGAGTTAGATGTGAACTCCACAACGGAGGCCATACAGCGCAGCGGCGCGGATCCTTTCACTCTTAACACTGGTACAAGTATCGTTTTTATTCATTCCAAAGCATTGGTTGGAGGATACGACGCTGCGGACGTCGTTGTGTAGCTTTCTATCATCTTTGACGATGGGCGCAGAAAGGGCTGCTATATGAGAAAAGGCATGTGGAAGGTAAGTGGATACCCAGTTTCAAAGGAGTGCTGGGATGCCCTTGGCTCCCAGAATCTGCATTCTCCGACTCTTGTCAGCATACAAATGAATTATTTCTATAAATTTAATATCGACGTTAGCATATGATAGGTATGCCGACTCTGCATTTCGGACACCATCATAGTTCTGGCCCTTATCACCAGCATTCTCTGCTGCTCACGTCTTATATACGTGACTCGAGTGCCTGACAGGCTGCCTGCTAACCTCTACGTTCATATCATTGCTTCGAATACTGGATACTGTACTCAATCGTTTTTTGGATCCCCGGCGCAGCATCCTTGGGTCGCTGACCTGCTGCTAGAATGCTCTCTTCGCTTCCTGTATTGGAATTCGGCCGCTGTATTGAAGCCAGATGCACACCCTGCGATTTAACACCGCCCAGCTCCACCCAATCCCGACCGCCCCTGGCCTGGCTCCCAGTCGTTGCTCGTGACTTTCCTGTGCCGTATCCAGGCGTCCCATAGGCGCCGGAGTATCCCTTACTCCTGAGAGATGGGAATAGCTTCACCACAAAGGGCCGGAGGATCGGAAGGCAGGCGCATACGACGGCCACATTCGGTTCGACAATTGTCCACATGACATTGGCAATATTGTATGTGTTGTCTGGTGACTTGGCAAAGATGTCCAGCGTCGTGACGCGCAGACACGACGTGACGACGACGAAGATGCCAACTGCGAAAACGGCCATCAGGGCGATTTTCTGTGCGACAGGAACCTCAAGCCGCCACACAAGTGGCATGGGAAGTAAGAGTATAATAACATCAGTGGCGATCGAGAAGCCCGCGTTGGCAAACCAGAATTTGGCCATGTCGATGCAAGTTCCCGGGACGCTCTTGTCAAACGCGCGAATGACGGGGCTGCATTGGAAGATGGTGGCGGTCACGGAGGCGGTGCAATAGACGGCGACACAGACGAGGAGCGCCCAGCAAGACCAACGGAACCAGCGGACGATGCGAAATAGGCGGAGGTAGAGGAGTAGAATGCAGCATTTGGAGAGGTTGATGGATGTTTTGTAAGTCACCTGAGCCATGAAGAAATACTGATGGAACGTAAGTATATGGAGATGGATCATCAACTGTAGTGCTGCAACGAACCTTGTTTGTCTCAAATTTGTCGTGATCATTGAGTGTAGAGGAGTGACGTCCCATGCCGTATTGGCAGGCTAGAAACCTCCTGGTTAGGGGTCGACTCGATGGGCTTGAAAGCAAATTAGTATGGACTTACAGGCTACAAGAAAGCCGCTGGTGAGAAGGGTAAATATCTGAGCCACAATTAGCAGAGTTGTTCGAGTTACTGGCCAAGAAGTATGACCAGACGAAGTATAGCAAGCTTACCAAAGCTGCAATGGCAGTCCAGTCGTCGGCGCCCATGTTGCCTCCATGTCTGAGACGCGCCCAAACCCGAAGGCCCATGAGCACCGGGCAGATGACGACAAAGACGCCGGCTGGAATGTACACGAGATGAGCATTACTGTCGTTTGGGTCGACATCCGGTGCCGAGCCTGCCATGCTGAAGGCGGAGCTGTCGAATCACTGTAAGGTTGAGCACCGGAGTGTTTCGTGCGTCTGCTCTCGATAAATACTCAGGCCGTCCAGCTGGAGTTCGATGGGGCCAGGCAATTCAGGCGACTTTCTTCGCGTCGTTCTGTACCCCTAGCCGAAGAAAGTACCATGCAAGGGCTCTGTACATGTACATAGTGTACAACCAGACCTGAATTTCCATGGGCTCCCATGCCAGACTTGGCCAACAGGGGGGGTTCCAAAGGTCAAGTTTGGTCAACCACTAGCTCAGCATTTTATTTAAAAGGGATGTAGTGCTTAGGAGGGGAACTTGGAAGGGTTGAACGATCCTTGCGCCAGCAAAAGGGTGTTGGCAGGCATTGCGATCCGCTCATCCCAAGTGACATTCTGTTACGCATGCACTTGCCCAGGTAACGTTAGAGCATGTCGACGCACTCGCTGCTTGTGCCATGCGATGCAGGCTGTGCCGGGCCGGCACTGACTTAAAACCGAATCGCTACCGGGATATGACTGGGAATTATGAGCATGCCCATGTGAGGAATCGGCTGATGCATGAAGAGTTTTACGCATGGGTTCTGACATCTACTTGCGAACGTCACTACGGAGTCTCCGTACACCAGTCGAGAGTCACAAACTTTCTGCGGAGGGCTTCTAGGGACACGGGATCAACTCCACAGCCCTGGGATACCCCTGACTGATAGCACGAGGATCGATCAGGCCATTGTGTTACAACCCCACGGTACGGGTACCTCTTACGGACGAGGAGAAACAAGGATAAGCAAGAAGCTCACACGGTCTAGAATGACGGGTCTTACGTATATCACCAGCTTTGCGAATTGCGCAACAATGGAAAACAGGAAAGCCCAGCGCGGAGTACGGAGTACTCAATGGACTGGTTACGCTGGAGCTGAACAGAACCGCTGGAGCCATCAATTTTGGGTAATCCGATTATGGGGTTGGAGGCAAACCTGCTTTTCCGGCTCGAGCGAGGCGGAGGCCCCCTGCCCAGCGCTAATGCACGACTTATGCAGTTGGTTGTCAAGTTCTAACCGGCCCTCCGACAGAAGTCCCTCGCCCATGAACCCCGATGCAACGCTTCAAAATTTGGCTCAGCCTTCACATTTGTTGATCTTCTACACCCAGCCCACATCGAATCAACAAATCTAATTCTCATTATGGCGATATACATAGCTTCGAGGTTTGCGGGCTGATTATGCCACGTAGTAGTACAGTAGCTCCCTTTACGACCTGTTTGCATTTTCGTGCGAGTCGGGCGATGGCGATCTCCCTCCCGTCCCGCGGCCCCAAAACAAACTCCATAAAAGTCTGTGGGCAGCAACGGGTGGCTAACCTTTTTCGGCGGGCTCCCCCTGCGAGGGCTTAGCGGACCCACTGAACGATCCTCCTTGCCACTCCAAGTCCAGATAGACCCTGCACGAGTATTCTTCCCATGGTACGGAGTGCCGCGCGGTGACATTAAAACCTCGCCTCTCGTAACGTTCCCCATGATGAAGTGGGCCGTCTGATGTTCTGAACTGTTCGCGGAAGGATCTCCGTGTCCCCGGGTCCGGGATCTTTAGGATTTTTGGGGGGAGGGCCGAGGAGTCCCTTCAAACGGACCCCTCCCAGCGGCGAGACGTTGTCGGATATCAATTACTCGATGGGTGAGCTCCCAAGCCAACCAGGCCTGCACCTCCCCCAAACGCCCCAGCCGAACCATGCAAAGAAGGGGTCTTGGCTCCAGAACTTCGGTGCGAAAGCCAAATATTGAATCCGATAATCTCTAGGCCGTTTGCAGCCAGCCAGCCAGCCCAGCTCATAGTTTGGGTGAACCAACTAATTGTGCAAATTAATTTGCACCTTGGCATGAGACAGAGCAATGTTCATCGCCAGGTCGAACGCTTGATGCGTGGCGGAATAATTCCCGACACTTCGCCCCTCCATTTCTCTTTATAATCCATAGCCTCGTGGCAGCCACGTTGCTCACCGCTCGTGTCCCTAGCATCTTTCTTGCTTGAAGAGTGGGCCTGATGCTGATTGTTGACTGCTCGCCGCCTCTGTCCCTCGTTGCAATTGCTTATCTTCTCAAATCTACCTCTTTTCCTTCCACGTTATAGTCGCATTCAGGCATTCGACCATCGCATCAACCATCGCCTCAAGCATGTCGCTTGGAGAGAAGCACCTCGAAACAGATGCACACGCCGTCTCGCCCCCCGGCTCCGCAACCTCTGAGCAATGCGATGCGCCCATCGACCCAAAGGCCGAGCGCAAGCTCGACGCCAAGCTTGACCTGATCATTTTCCCCGTTTTCTTCGTCATATACATGATGGCTTTCCTCGACCGCATCAACATTAGCAACGCATCCATCCAAGGCCTCACGGCGGAGCTTCGTCTCGATATCGGCAGCCGCTTCAACGTGTGTTTGTTTGTAAGTCTCCTCCAATTTGCGTTGCACTCTCGACATCGATCTCTTGCTGATGCCGTCAGGCTTACTACATCTCCTACATTCTGCTCGAGATTCCCTCCAACATGATCATGAAGAAAGTTCGGCCCTCGCTCTATATCTCAACCCTCATGTTCTGCTGGGGCATTGTCAACATGTGCATGGGCTTTGTTCACTCGTACGGTGCTCTCGTCGCGCTGCGTATCTTGCTCGGCGCCTTCGAGGCGGGCGTACTTCCTGGCATTATCTACGTCACGTCCTCATATTATAAGCGCCATGAGTACCAGAAACGGATGTCTTTCTTCTTCTGCAGCACCGTGGTCGCTGGCGCTTTCGGTGGGCTGCTAGCTTATGCCATTGCTGGGCTCGGCCGAGAGGGCATGGCCGCCTGGCGCTGGATCTTTATCATTGAAGGAGCCATCACCTCAGGCCTTGCTCTCATTGCGGCATTCGTTATTATTGACTGGCCGGAACAAACGCGATTCCTCAACGCTGAGGAGAAAGAGCTCCTGCGCAGGCGCATGGCCTCGGACGTTGGCGATGTGTGCCGCATGGACACCCTTAATAAGTTTGCCTTGCGGCGTATTGTTACTGACTACAAGATCTGGCTCGCGGCGCTCGTATACATGGGCATCTCAGTCGCCGGCCTCTCGGGCACTTTCTTCCTACCCACGATCCTTCTGGAGTTTAACTGGACAGCGCAGGAGGCGCAGATACGCACTATTCCTGTGTACGTGCTTGCTGCAGGCATGATGTTGCTTGGCGCGTGGGCTTCGGACAAGCTCAAGCATCGATTCGGATTCATCTTTGCCGGAACGTGCTTCTCGACCATCGGCTACGGCATGCTACTTACGCAGGAGAATAAGTCGCGCGACTACAAGTTCGCAGCCGTCTTCCTCGTCTTCGGTGGCGCGTACATGATCACGCCCATGGCGCTGGCCTGGTTACAGAACAACTTGTCAGGCCAATGGAAGCGCGCATTTGGCGCGTCGACGCAGGTCATGATCGGGAACCTAGCGGGTATCATCGGGGCCTTCATTTTCATCAAGACGGAGAAGCCTTACTACAAGACAGGCTACGGGGTCGCACTTGGCATGATGTGGGTAGGCGCGCTGGCGGCGACGGCCATGGCAGGGCTCATGTGGCGTGAAAATAAGAAGCGACAGCGGGGGGAGCGCGATGGCAGGCTCGCACTGCCTGAGGAGGACAGGCGCAACATGGGGGACTGGCACCCGAGCTTCCGATTTACTCTGTGAAAAGGGCGTCGCTCGTATTGATAGCGCACACAAAAGAGTCCTGAAGAATTTCATCAGCTTATTAAAATTTGAGTGTTGGCTCTGGTAGGCGTGCATGTGGCCTTGGCGAGCACTGCACTGTTCTCGGCTTCAAGTTGATGTGGGCCCGATACTTTCTGGGCAACACTCATCAACAGTATATCTGGTAGCGAGAATAGCACGGTTGAGTTCTTGGGTCGCACATCCGGCAATACCCACAACGAAATTATCCCGTAGAACTTTTGAGCAAAGAGGATGGTGCCCTGATGAGTCGCCGCGCGAGAACCTGGCACCTGGGACATCGGGACGTGAAGCCACCAATGCGGGTAGCATGCACTAATACGCCGAAATGGTCCAGTAGGACGGGGATTCTCCAGTTGGCCGAGTTGATGTGACGGGGGCCCCACTGTGGGCGGTCCTGGTACCTTAAGCCATTCTATTATCGGTCCTCACGAGAGTGATCCGGGCCCCATGCCGGGAGCGAAATCAAGCCCCTTTACCACCTTTGGGACGCAATCTACAATGACAAATCAGTGCAGCATTTGACTATTGGCTCGAGTTGTGAGTGGAGATAGATCGTCTCGTCTCATGCAATATTATAACATCAAGCACAACCCCGGCTTCCGGGCTGCGACGCTGCAACGTGCGCCAGTACTACTACAAACGTATTCATCGGCGATCTGACTTCATCGTGCCGCAACCTCCATATCACAGGCAGCTGACGAACTTCATTATCGACCCAGTGACGCATCGCGTGTGACAAAATGTATACCGCATCGTTTGCCTTCTTTGAGGCCATTGTCGATGCCGGTGTCTCGCATTGCTTTGTGAATCTGGGCTCCGACCATCCTAGCATCATTGAGGCCATGGTGCAAATGAAGTCGAACCCAAAGTTCCCGCGAATCATAACATGCCCGAGTGAGGTAGTCTCCCTTGCTTATACACAGCCGTCAACGAATCTTGAAAACTTGTCGTCTTCATGTTACGGATGCTGACCAAGATAATAGATGGTCGCAATGTCCATGGCCGACGGCTACGCCCGCCTCAGTGGCAAGGCTCAATGTGTGATCATCCACGTCGACGTCGGCACGCAGGCTCTCGGCGTCGCCGTTCACAACGCGTCCAGCGGCCGCGCTCCTGTGCTCATTTTTGCGGGCACTTCGCCATTCACGCTTGAGGGTGAGCTACGCGGCTCCCGTACCGAGTTCATCCACTGGCTTCAGGATGTGCCCGACCAGCGCGCTATTGTCGCCCAGTACTGTCGCTATACGGCTGAACTTAAAACAGGCGTCAACATCAAGCAAATGGTCAATCGTGCCCTGCAGTTTGCCTGCAGCGTGCCCCAGGGTCCGGTGTATCTTTGTGCCGGGAGGGAGGTGCTCGAAGCAGAGATGGAGCCGTACCAGATGAGCCTCGGGCAGCGGTATTGGGATCCCGTCGAGTTAGGGGGTCTGCCACCGCGTGCCGCTCGCAGGATCGCAGAAGCGCTGGCAGGTGCTTCGAATCCCTTGCTGGTGACAGGTTACTCGGGGCGCAACCATGCTATCCCGAAGGCGCTGGTCGAGTTGGCTGACACGGTGAAAGCCCTTCGCGTGCTCGATGAGGCTGCGAGCGACATGTGCTTCCCAGGTAATCACCCAGCGTGGTTGGGGGTGAAGCAAGGTGCCGACCAGTCCATTACCGAAGCCGACGTTATTATTGTGCTGGACTGCGACGTACCCTGGATTCAGACTCAATGCAAACCCCGGCCAGAAGCTACCGTCTTTCACATTGACATCGATCCTCTGAAGCAACGCATGCCCCTCTTTTATATCCAATCCGATGCGAGGTATCAAGCCGATGCTTTGCTCTCGATTCAGCAGATCCTCGACAACTTACGAGACCAAGACAGCGTGGCTGCCACTACACTCAAGTCACAGAATCTAGTAGCAGCAGAGGCCGCTCGACGCGACTCCTACAACGCGAAGATTGAAGGCATCGAACGCATGGCGGTTCCTTTCACGGACGGGAGCTTCGGAACAGCCCACCTCAGTAAAGTTCTCCGGTCCGTCTGCCCCGAGGACACCATCTGGGCCGTCGAGGCCGTCACCAACACGGGTATCATTCACAACAGCGTGCGTCCGACTCAGCCCGGTTCGTGGATTAACTGCGGTGGGGGAGGGCTCGGCTGGTCTGGTGGCGGCGCATTGGGCATCAAGCTTGCGGCCGACGCCGAGGGCCAGCGGCAATTTGTCTGCCAGATTGTCGGCGACGGGACCTACCTTTTCTCGGTTCCGGGAAGCGTGTACTGGATATCGAAGCGGTACAGTATTCCGGTGCTGACTGTTGTGCTCAATAACAACGGTACGTGGATCAAATGCATTTCCTGATCGAGAGACATGCTTATCAAGCCAGGATGGAACGCGCCACGGAAGTCCTATATGCTGGTGCACCCCGACGGCCAGGCTTCACGAGCGTCAAACGATGACATGAACATATCGTTTGCGCCACCACCAGATTACGCAGGCATCGCTGCGGCGGCAGGTGCAGGCGATGTGCATGCGCTGAGGGTTGACAGGGCCGACGAGCTCGAGGCGGTGCTCAGGGACGCCGTCGCAAAGGTCCTCGCCGGCAGGACGGCCGTCGTCGACTGTCGCGTTGTGTCAGCTTAGAGTCGGATTTGTAAAGCAATATTGACCAGAGCCTCGTGATGCAATATATCGGCAGAGTAAGCCAATCCGTATGGGGCCGCTCGACGAAGGAGTATATGCTCTAGCGAACATGACGTTCTTTGTCTACCGATGCGAAGGAACAAAGTTCGCGTGGCAGTATTAGTCACATTATATGTCTCAGCATGTCTGATCTCAATCGATGTTCGTTCCAAAAGCGCCTTACAACGAGCGCAGGGTGAGAGAGTTCGCCATGCTTTTCGGTTTGTGTCGCCTAAACCTGCCCCTATATCAAGTGTTATTGAGCCAATTAAGCTCATGGCGGTTCTTTCGTACATGTCCAGTTGTTAAACCCGTTTGGCTCAGCGAACTTGCAAGTGGCTATACTGTAGCTCCTGGGGGAGAATCGCATATCCCGATCCTGTACGGACTAACTTAGACACTAAGCACCGCGGCCAATCGACTGCTATACGACGGCTAGCCGTTGGGAAAGTTCTGCTGGATTGGAATGATCAAGGAAGGAAACGTCTAGCCCCAGTTATTTTGTCCCGGACCGGGCCGAGTCAAGTCGCGTGCGCCTACTCTTGTTCTGGGCATTGGTACGGAGTATGCTACTTTTGTCTCAGTCTGGGCCAAAATAATTTTGTTCAAGGTTCTTGTACCCCGCCTGCTGGTTTAGGCCTAAGCCATACCTTGTCCATGACGAATGGAGAATTTGCTGAACTGTGCGGAAGTGCTTCGCACCTTTATGTCTTACCTTAATAACTCAACATTCCATCAAACCGCCAATGCGACCCTGGATGCCTCACATCTGTGCTGCCTCCTCAATAGAGTGAAACAGCTCACGTGCCCTTACGATTGGGAAATATATCATTGTATCGAACGCCTTTTGGCAGGCACTCGATCGCGGTTCTGTAAAATGGCCCGGCGCATCATTGCTGTGCATGTATGCCTGGCCATACTTATGACATCTTTGTGCGTCCTTGCTCTAAGACTATGGCTGAATACGCCACATTTGGTTCCCCAAGCGAGCCAAGCCAACTCGGCCGTTCGACCTTTGCCCACAAATCGTATGATGTCCTCCAATCTATTGCATAACCTGATAACTTATACCTCCATAGTTGCGGAGCATCCTCAAGAGGATATGCGCCATGCAACCCCTGCTTCAGACTCCGCTATTAGCCGAACTGGATCAGTCCGTATCACATCCTCGATACCCACGCGTAGGCCAGATGCAGAACATACGCACATCGAGTCGGCTGGGGGCATTAGCGTCGGTCACGCTCGTGTGGGAAAGATCATGATTTTATACGGAGAAGCGTCGCCCACGTATGAACGCGCATTGAGAACACATGAAGAACATAGCCGGCTACACGGCTACCCAATGTTTGTTCAACGTGATTCAATCCTGCCCGGGTATTGGACGAAGCCAGCGTACATTCAGTCTGTGGTTCTCCAGGAGCTCATCAAACCGCGAAGTCAGCGACTGTCCTGGTTATTTTGGTGTGACGCGGATACTGTTGTGCTTAACTATAAGATGCCTCTCGAAACTTTTCTGCCCCCGGACGACGACAAAGACTTAAGTGATGTGCATATAATAGTCTCAGAGGACTGGAATGGTCTAAACAATGGTGTCTT
This sequence comes from Tolypocladium endophyticum, assembly GCA_024339985.1. NCBI lineage: Eukaryota > Fungi > Ascomycota > Sordariomycetes > Hypocreales > Ophiocordycipitaceae > Tolypocladium > Tolypocladium endophyticum. The sequence continues at coordinate 39,796 of JALHBW010000001.1, read as the reverse complement.
TGCAATTCGAATCGCACCACGCTCAGTCGAACTCTTCGCCGCAATCCTCGCTTTTCGTGAGTTTTCACCCGAGACGAGGCTTCCGCATCAAGATCAGACAGCCATGTCTATAATTCTCCAACACCTCAACTTCTCTGGAATCACTGCAACTGTGCCTCAAAGAGTAAGTCGAGGAATTATGGAAGATGTGGCTGTCAACAGTCAACACTTTGCATAGAATTTCAATCGTTCGGATTTTCAGTCCTTCTAGATCAATGCATTGGAACTTGCTGACATTGAGCATTTGCAGTGGTTTAACTCATATGCAGTTACCGATGTGATGTATTCAGATGCTTTGGTACAGCGAGGTGACTTCCTCGTACATTTTGCGGGCATCCCAAAACGTGAGAAACTCATGGACCACTGGTGCGAGCAATCGGAGCAACAGGATCCACAATGGGTTCCTGAACCAAAAGACACCATCTACCCAGCGGAAGCCGAGTGGTTCTGGGACAGCTTCAAGGTGGAGATGATTGCTAGAAAAGATTTTATTCGACTCTGGGAGGAGAGAAAGAGTCGTTTACAACTCTTGGTTCGACATGCTGCCAGAGCTTTCATCAAATTCACTGAAGGAAACGCAGCACTACAACAGTCAATTTCTGCAAGCGAGGATTTTCTTCAACGGATTAGAACCTTAGGTGGCAAAAGGGTAAGCCAGGAAGCCATGCAAGAACTTGACTCTAATATAGATGGCGTCGAAGAGGTAGGCTGATCGTGACCCTTGACTCTACCCAGTTCAGAAGATGAAAATACTTACAACACTCATAGGTACTTAAGAAAGCTGCAATTTGATTCTTTTCCCAAAATGTATTTCACTCAGGACCCTAGAAGGCTAGGATTATTCGTACTCTATCCGTGGGTCGAGATTCAATTGCAGATTTTCTGCGGCACAAATGAGATTGCAGAGATCATTATAATGGTCCGCTGTAGCCCCCCTACGAGCACGCAATTCTCCAGGTAAATCTGCCCTACGGGGTAATTGGGTGTCGTCAATTGTGGAAACTACATCGGTAATCTCCACGCACCTGTCAGAACTACCCGGCGTACAGCGCGGACCACTGTCAAGGCTCGGCAGCGTCATCACCAGATGTCTCACCAGCATCTTCAACTGTTTTGCGCAACGCCTCGATCCAACCCCATTGATAATCTATTCAATCAAAGCTTTTGAATTTGAAGCGCGAGAATCTATTAACATTGCTACATCTCGCGCCCGACGACCAAGAAGGCTCGAAACTTCCTTAGACTCCTCCGTACAGAATCGAGAATTTTCTTGCGTCGCAGCTCATTCACGACTTGCTGTATTGCACTACCTCCTCATTCCATTTGTTTAACATACCCCTACTCGCCCGCTTGTCGCAGATAATGCAACTCTGAAACGTTTGGGGTCCACTTGACGCATCTCAACCTCGCTAAAGCCACAAAATCATCTCGCTGCTCAGTTGTTTACAAACGATTTGACTCGCCCGATGGACTTTCGCCATGACCAGAGAAAACAAGCTTAGTAGTTTACCTTAGTCGATAATGAAGCATGGAAGCACAGCACAGATAGGCATTGAATTTAGGCCGCTCTGAATCACCAGCACGTACGCTCACCGCCGCATTCAGCGTACATTAGACGAAAAGTGTTGGCTGTAGGCACAGAAGGGTGCTCGCTTCCCTAAAAATGAAAACTCTCCTTTTTGACCTCAAATAGCGATTGGTATTCGTACACATCTCTTCCTCCAAAGCACCCACTTCAAATTATCAGCTCAGGTATGTTGTCTTCGATTTCGGCCAGTTTATGTCGTGGCTGACGAACCGTACAAAGTCAACATGCTCACAAACAGCGCTCTCGCCATTTTCGCGGCTATCTCGGCCACGACCCTTGCAGCTCCCGCTCAGGGCTATAACTATAGGGTCCTCGAGCCCCGAGACAACACTGGCGGAGTCACGTATTTCTACCCTGGCCTCGGCGCTTGTGGCGAGACCAATGGTGACGGAGACGCAATCGTCGCCGTCTCAGCCACCATCTTTGACAACGACCACCCCTGCAATCGCAAGATTCGCATTTCATATCAGGGACGCTCCACCGTTGTCCGAGTTGTAGACCGCTGCGCCGGATGTGCTCGCGACGATCTGGATGTTTCCCCTTTTGCCTTTCAGCAAGTCATCGGTGACTTGGTCAAAGGCCGTGTAACCGCGTCTTGGGACTGGGCCTAAGTTGGCCTTGCCACCATAAGCACGCGGGCAGGTAGGGAGCTAGCCGAACGATGAGGGCTGCGATGGAGCAGATAAGTCTAGGTATTCTGTGCCGGTGTATGCTTGCGGACACGGGCTGGAAGTCAGACTCATGGGTATTGTGGTAAGCTTGTTAGACTTGGTTTGACGTCGGTCCAGGTGAAACGGCAGGGAGAGCTGGTAGGGAATGCTGACTTCGACGTGCATATAAAGATGCGCATGGAGGACAGCCGGCGCCACTGTCACGGCTGCCTAAATTCTTGCCATGAACTGAGCTTTCTCCCCTTGTTGCAAGCTGAGTGGGCTGCTTTTCTTTGCATGTGCATCATCAATTTGTTGCCGGTGACATTGATACTGAAGGCCTAAGTTTGAACTGCTGTCGCTGCATCAAACTATGGGGACTTGGTTATTTGTAGTGCCAGTGATGAACCAGATTGGAATCAACATGTTGGTTCTTCCATGTTTGGTTTATGCACACCTAAATCTCGCAACGAAAGAGTTGATTTTCGAAGTAAAGTCGAGAAGCTGAGTTCTTATACTTCTACGACAGATCAAAATCAGTATACGGCTGCATTCTCGCATTTAAAATATATAAGTCATACAGTTCCTGATCGAATACTGAGACTATGGTTCCGATTTTAACGATCTACAAAGAGCTATCATCCGTCGATGCAAGCCGGTTATACGAAGTCTACATGTATGCCACGTCCAAAGGCTCCGGCTTTCAGGCTCAGTTTGATGTATAATCTTGCGAGCTGTTGCTACTAGTATGGATACAATACTCTTTATTCATACTAAGGAAATGATGCATCATCGTGTGCACAGCCAACTTGCTGGCAAGGTAATGGCAGTCGCGAGGCGACGGCAGTCACGTACACGACACCGGTTTCTGGTACGGAATACGGAGATGAGGTGCGATACGCATGCGATTCTACTCTCAAACGTGAATTTACATGCCTGAGCTGTGCTTGCGTGTCCGCCCGGTCCACAAGGCAGAATGGTCTTATCATAAGGTAGTCTGCCGATTTGAAGCCTCTCCCTCGCCGGCGATCCCGCGACGGCAACCCCGCGACGAAACCCTGGCTATTTACTAAATCTACCCAATAGCAGGTTTAGTGCATTAGCTAGCCCACCAGCTCTCTGACTGAGCTACTTAGAGAAGGCTCGTATTTATTACCCTGAACTACGAGTAATTATGAGCAGACTTTTAAGCTCGGATCCGCTACAAAATTAGCCTAGGGAGACGTTCTCATACGATGACGTCGCGCGCGCTTCGTATTTTGCTCCATCCTTTCAGACATGCGTTCTTCGTCATAATCCCACGGAACTCTCTAGATAACCCAGCCCGGCTTCTATGGGTGCTATGCCCATGAGCCAGTGGCCGCAGCTAATGCCAATTGTTGCTAGACAACTGTCTTGGGGACGAGCTTGATGCGACCGTAGAGTCCGTTGGCGTTGCGGGAGCCAGGCAAGAGTCGCATTGAACGAAAAGGTTTCGTCACAAAGATCTACCCCTAGCACTTAGTTCTGATGAGAGTTCGTAAGTCCTTGATCCCAGTTATGAGTGGACACATCCTGTTCAAGACCGATCGAAGTGAAAGAGCACTTGCCTGGCTCGCTTCTCTCGTCGCGTATCTCTAACGCAAGTGTAATACACTTGGGCCAGGCATGAGCCGGCGGGCGCAGTCGTTCGATTTAGGATGGACAATGTGGAGCTGCGCTACGCTGTGGTGTGCTTAGCGGTGTGGAGGCCAGGGCGCCAGAACTCTTCCGGATGATCTTTATCGGCGACCCGAACCCTTCCCTCGGGGGTGCCAGGTTGGCGAGCGCTTCGGAGCACAAAGTCGCGTTAGCACGAGTCGCTAGTACGTATATGGCATAATGCTCGGGTATCCCGCTGATAGTTGTAAGACTCGTGGGTTCAAGGGGAACGGCAAAGCCTAGTCAGGTGCCAAGTATGGCGTCGTCCGTAGCGTCTAATTGGGCTTTTCCCCTTCCCTTCCCTTTGAACCCGCAATCCTTACCGCTGTGGAAGGGATGAGAATCGCGTAGCACGAGTCGATAGTGCATACAAGCATCAATCTCGACCTTACTTAACGGACGCCATCCCAGTTGACCTAGAGTACTGCAGTTATAAAGCCTCGGGGAGTTCTATCTCAGGTTTAAAAACATGATGATTCGAAGCTACCACTACTTCTTGAAATAAAAGCCCCCCATCAGACTTGCACAAGTTCTTTCTTAGCCTTTGACTTATTGTTATACGAACTCCTTACGCCAGTGTCTTTAGCAGTCGGTACTATGAAACTCTCGTCGACTCTTTTTACAATTGCTGCTTTGCCTAGGCTGGCTTTCGCTAATCCCAGGGCCTACAAGAAGCTCGTGCATCGTCAAGAGGGCATGGAAGACCCTCCAATAGTGTGTGAGGATATGCCGAAATGCATTCCGTGCTTGGATAAGTACTATGAGCTCCGGTCCACCGTTGACCAGAGTCCTTACGATGGTTCTGATGCCGAATGGGTTCGAGAATTGATGGAAATCGACGAGGACAAGAAAAGGGAATGTGGTCCACTTTGCGGAAATGCAGTTTCCGATTTAGGTCGGATTCATGGGCAATGCGGTCCACGATACCGAGAAAAGCAAACAAAGCCGGAACAATCGGAACAACCGGAACAATACATGAAGAATATGCAGGAGCTTCATCTACAGCTCAAAGGAATTCTGGAGAAAATTCTTGAAGCTGAAAAGGACGTAAGTTACCTATCTTCCCATAGTCGGTGAAAGCTCTGGCTCGTGACATGCTAACGTCAATATCGGCGTGTGTGAAATAGTACAAGCCTCCCTCAGGTCAACAGTGTACGAACCCTAGCCAATCGACAGCCCCTCCTAGTCCTCAAAAGACACAGCCGGTGCGAAATCAACCGAGTACTCAATCAACGGACCGCGAGTCAAAAGTTCCGGCCGACTTCGAACAAGAAGGTGTTTCTAGCATTGCGTCAGTAACAGCGACCTCAACCTCAACCACGACCCCGGATGCCACCAATTCCCCCCCGGAGCCAGTGGTTCCGAAGGAGAAGCCAAGTACTATGGATATTCCTAAACTCGACGAAAAGGGCATTCCAGCTACTGGCAGTTCCTTCTGGGCTGAAAATGACACTCAGTATAAGAGCTGCATGACGAGCCGGCCGAACGATCCGTGCGTTAAAGAGCTATTCCACTTGCAAGGGTCTATTGGCAGGTTTGAGATGAATTGCGAAACTGGCGACCTAAGCAAAACGAAGGTCCATCTAATCGCTAAGAGCTACTATCCCCAGGATATCTTTCCCCTCGGACCTCAATGCGGGATGATCAGGGACATTGCAGTAAGGGGCAAGGAAGGTGTGAAAAGGGGAATATCTGCAGTCTCAATCTCCCCTAAAGAATACAAGCCAATATGCGCGTGCTTGAAGGGAAAGTAGCTTGATAATTAGGACGCAAACCACCAAAGAAGTTTTATACTACCCAGTTAAGTAGACGAAGTAAGTTTGTTAATTCAACCTTATAAATACTAGCTCTGGTAATTTCACTTGTTTTTAATCATTCCCTAAGTCGACCTCTAGATATGTCTATTCCTTCTATAATCTATGATAGTCTATAATATGATTACAGACTATCCGATGTCGCGCCTGGAGTCAGCTTGGCTTAAGGTATTGTACTCCGTAGGAAGCAGGATGTTTAGAGGCGCCGTCGGCCTGGGCTTTAGATTATTCTGGCTAGGAGGCGACACAACCCACGTTTCATTGAATCAATTTTGTTCGGTTGGCCAAAAGATAAATAGCTGACAACACTATTAACTCTAGTATATTACAGGAGGCCTGCAATCTAATGTTTCAATGCCAATTCGGAGACGCAGTCCATGACAACCAATCATCATTTTAAAGGTGCTGCAAGTGGTTTGTATGGTTTGTATGGATAACCGCATTAATGTGGAGCTGCTCTACGCTGGGTGTACTTAGCGGTAGATAGACTGTATCGGCGCCCCGAACCCTTTTTTCATGCGGGCATGATGCTCGGATATTAGAGTCGCGTGGGCGCGAGTCGCTGGAACGTATATAGCACATATGGTATGATGTCGGATATATCGTCGATAGTTATAAGGCTCACGGGCTCAAGGGGTAGGGCAATGTGTAATTAGGTGCTAAGTATAGCGTTATCCTGGTATATAATTCGGCGTTGCCTACCCCCTCGGACCCCGCAATTCTTACCACCGGGATCAGAGTCGTACGAGTCGCTATGTAGCATAAGTCTCGGTCTGATTTCACGCCATCTATCCCGTTTGCTATAATTATTTTACGAGAGACGCTGAGTTATCTTAAGGTATAAAGGTTCGAGTGATTCTCATTCAGATTTATGATCCTGAGCTACCACTGCTTTATTAATAACTATACGCCCCGAGAACATACTACAGCCATTCAGTCTCAGTATTTCAGTCATTATTAGACAAACTTCTTATGCTAGTACCTTAAGCAGTTACTAATATGCAATTCTCATCGACCCTTCTTGCTATTACAGCTCTTTCCAGATTAGCTTTCGCTAGTCCGGGGGCGTATAAGAAGCTCGTGTATCGAGAAGAGGACCCAGAGGACCCGCCGGAAATTTGTACGGACGTAACGCCGAAATGCATGCAGTTCTTAGTGCAGGCCAACAATCGCACACAAGACCTTGCACGTGCTATCGGATCACCAGAAACAAGCAACATCGATAAGGGGTGGGAGAAATTATGGGAGGAACAAGAATCGGAAGGTCCCCTATCTTGCGGAGAAGATTACAGCGAACGGGAAAGGCGGCGTCACTATTGGCGATGCTTACATCAACGCTTGGAACAAGAAAAGGCAGAGGAAGAAAAGCGAAAGAAGCAGGAGCAGTGTCCAAAGACTATGCAAGAGCTTCAAGCACAGCTCAAAGAAATTCAGCAAAAAATTCTCGACGCTGAAAAGGAGGTTAGTCGCCTTGTCCTTGTGGTCGGCGAAGGCTCTGGCTCGTGACATGCTGACGTGGGTAATGGTGCGGTTTTAATAGTGCAAGCCTCCCTCTGCTCCGCAGCCTACCGATGTGGCGGACCGTCGTTAGGTCGTTAACCTTGAGCCAAAACGCAATACGCCGACATCTCATTGGTGAGCCTTGGAAAATGCCACTCAAAACAGGCAAATTTGGCGATAGCTGATCGTCCTTCATAGAGCGTTTCAAAGGCGCCAGATTTGAGGCGCTTTTATCCCGGCAAGGAAAGCACATTGATTCGCTTCTCGTGCCCAGGCGAATGTGATCTGCTGAAGGGGTTCATGGGAGGCGACGTAGGCGAGACAACAACCCTCATTACGAGCGAAATTTATCTAGCTTCATGGTATGTCCAACAGAGTGGGCAATTGGGGGATGAGGAGATAGGCGCGGCACATGGTGTCTTCGTCGAGGGAGGTTGAGATGGTGAGGTGGTGAATATACATTCTTTCTTCTTCGAAACTTTCTTGGGAGAGTATCTCTAAGATGTCCCTTGTTATAAGGCCTGTCATGCTCCTGCTGAGTGGCAGACGTTTTAATAAACAGTCGTACTTTGTCGCGAAGAATACAACAGGGAACAAACGAAGTGGCCCGGCGCCTGAGCAGTCGGACGTTCATTGTTGCCACTCGGAAACAGATGGGTTAGTACCTGATTATTGGCGACCTCCAACTCCTAGATATACGGATTGAACCTACGCTTATTAAGCCTAGGTCACTCTGCGAATGCCCTGCGTGGTTCACGACATTGGCGCTTATTAGTACGGCACATACACAGCCCATTTTCGTTGCTTTCCTTTCCGCGCTGGGTGGCACGCGAATACCTGTCATTCTTTCTCGCGACATGATGATACATGGCCCGCGAGCCGCCCTAAATTAGTGCCAGCAAGTCACATTGGTTAAGTCAATGGAGTATAAAACACCACTTAGCGCGACCTTCCAGCTTCTGAACATCTTCACTCAAGTATGGCGTTTGTACCAGTACGAATGTAGACAGGAGAATTTAAACGTTTTGCTCCCCTATCCCAGTCGTTAAGTAGCGACGATAATTTGGGACCGATACAAAGGTACTAACTTAAAGCCTGTTCGGAGCAGTCACTTAAGCCCAATATTCTGTACCCGACCCATGATGGGACGGACCAAACCAATGCGGTAAGGGCAGTGATGCAGTACAGGGAAACATGGATGCATATCACCTGTTCGAGTGGGGTGGGCAATGTGCTCAGTGGCTAATGATTTCAGGAAGTAGGGGGCAGGATGACTACAGGCGCCGTCGGCCTTGAGTTCAAAACATCTTGGCCAGGAGGTGAAGTCATCACCACAACTTAAATCAATCCTTATTTTGTGTTCGATTGGCCGAAAGACAAACAGCGGGCAACGGCATAAGCTCTAGTTCAAGGGTCGTGCGGTGACGGGAAGGTTTTCAAGTATGTCCATCCGGAGACTCCGTCCTTGTTAATCGATCATCTTTTCAAAGAAGCCGCAATTGGTATGTATGTATAACCACATCCAAAACGCCGCTACGCAAACACCGCTTCCCAAACGTTATGGCCATCATTTCGCCTCGTTCTCTGTCCCAGCTAGTTGTCTAAAAAGCGTTTAAATCCTGTTGTGGCTCTATTCCAAAAACATGCGCAAATTTCCACCCACGTGCTCAAGGTCCAACAGGAACGTATCGTGTCCGAAGAGACTCAGCTCCTCGCTCAGCTCGACGTGCGCGACGTTGCGGTTACCCGCCAGGCGCAGTGACTCAGCCACCTCGCGTTGCTGCCAGGCGGGAAACAGAATGTCGCTGGCCACGCCCATGACAAGCGTGGGCGTGTCGCGCAGCGGCGCCAACCCAAGGATCAGGTCGGCTGGCGGACGGGATGAGCCTGGCGGCTCGAGGGGCCTTGAAGACGCAGCATCGGCGCCAGCTTGCGATTCGGGCTGCTCCTCGTAAGGCGTGGCGGGCAGCGTGAGGCTACAGGCGCCAGGCTGCAGGTCCCTCGGACGGGCGGCGCGGCGGGCCTGAGTGGCGACCTGGTTATCGCGGCCGAGGTCGAACAGGTCCATGGCTTTGCTGACGTAGAGCAGGCTGTTGGGGTCGTAGTTGAGACACCACTTCTCGCCCGCATGGTCCAGATACGTCTCGATGAGAAAGTCCGGGCACAAGGCCGGCGGCTTGCTGGGGTCCGCACGCCGGCGACCGAAGCGCTGCTCCCACTCGGGCCCGGAGCGGTAGGTGACGGTGGCGATCTCGCGCGCGAGCTTCATGCCCGCATGAGGGGGCACGGCGTCGTAGTAGAAGCCGCGGTTCCAATTGGGATCCATCATCAGCACCTGGCGCTGGGTGTGGCGCATGGCGATGCTGTACGGGTGGCTCCGCGCACAGCCGCTGATGGAGGCGATGCGGCCGACGCGCGAGGGGAACAGCACACCGGCGGCCAGGGACTGCATGCCGCCCATGCTCGAGCCGACGCTGGCGTACAGCTTGTCGACGCCGAGGCCGTCGAGCAGGCGGAACTGCGCCCGGACCATGTCCTGCATGGTCAGGATGGGGAACCGCGTCGCGTAGCGCTCGCCGTTGCCCGGGTCAATGCTGCTCGGGCCCGTGGAACCGTAGCAGCCGCCGATGACGTTTGTGCAGATGATGTGGTACTTGTCGGTGTTGAGAGGAGCCCCAGGTCCGATGAACTTTTCCCACCAGCCGGGCTGGGGGTTGGCCTCGGTTGAGTGCGCATGAGACGAGGCAGAGAGACCCGTGTGCAGCAGGATGACGTTTGACTTATCGCGGTTCATCTCTCCCCACGACTCATACGCAACATCAAACTCGGGCAGGACGCCGCCCCAGTCCAGCTCCAGCGGTTCCCGGCAGCGGTAGTTGAGTGTGGCGCCGGATGTGTACGACGGCTCTGGCCCGCTGGATGACTTGCTGGCCTTGAGATTTTCCGACCGCGACTCCATGGCGTCGAGGCATGGGAATGCCATAGCCGGGTTGGACGCCGCCCCGGACCATCGGGCCCTGGTTGTGTGAAGCTGCCGGGATCCATTGTGAGAGATTGACGATGGAGCAATGATGTATGCTGGTGTTGGGTTCAGTGAGGAGAGGGAGCGTTGGAGGCGGCGACTCGCAGCCACCAGCGATCTTGAAGGCCCCATGATGGACTGCGAGATTGAATGAGAGAAGACGGCACCAGCACCTGTGCCATCCGAGGTTATTTATTGAGGCGACGACCCGTTGGTAATGGTTCAGCGTCGACAGCGATGTCGGGCGCCGTCGATGCTTACTCATCCTCGCACACCATTCCACGTGCCCACGACGCGGTTCCAGTCTACGAGTAGCTAGCTCGCCACTTTTGGTGTCGCACTCGAAAAGTCGTCTCCATCCGTTGCCAAGCTATCCGGGGTAGCATCCAACCTATTACAACATGCACGGCAACAAGAGTCAAAGTCACTCGACTGGACCAAGCCGCAACAGGTTCAATGGCTCGAAATGGGTCTCAAAACACAGTCAATTCAATACAACTACACACCGTTTTTCATGTCCAATCTACGGCTGCTGTTGAAGAGCCTTTCTGTACTTGGGATGTTGAATCTCCAATCCAGGCACCCCATCGTGACCCACTGACGCGGCAGTTAATCTCCAGGACCATATGGCCGACCAAGCTTTTTTAGAAGCTGAAACCAGCAGGGCTGGCTCTGCCAAACACCCGCGGCTCGCCGTTCGCTTACAGCCACGACTTGAAGATGCGGATGTAAATCATCTTGACGACCTGGACCTCGACCATGTACAGCAGCAGCTCGGCCGCCAGGAAGCCAATGTACGACACGGCCGGCTGCGCGAAGCCCAATGCCTGTTGGAACGGCGGAATCCATGGGACGGCGAAGCCAATGCTCATGATGGCTGCGGTAGACAGCCCAAGAGGGACGGTGCAGCGGCTTTGGAAGAAGGGTACCTTGGCCGTTCGCAGCATGTGCACGATCAACGTCTGCGTGAGGAGCCTATGTGCATTGTTAGACATATTTACTCTCATGGTTACCAGCAACGAAGGAACGCACCCTTGGAGGAACCAGTGCGCCTGGAACATCGAGACCGCCTCCGCGTCGTCGGTCGTCTGCACCCCGTAGAAGAACCAGCCGAGCATGAAGGTCAAGACGTCGATAACGGAGCTCGTCGGCCCGAGCACGAGCACGAAACGCAGCAGGTCAAACGTGTTCCAACGCTTGGGCATCTGCAGGTACTCAGGATCGACTCGGTCCCAGGGAATCGCGATCTGGCTGACGTCGTAGAGCAAGTTCTGAGCGAGAATCTGCAGACCTAGCATCTGTTGCGCGTTAGTCGATCGACGCTGTGTCAAAATCTCAACAAGACCGACTTACCGGCTGGAAAGGGAGCCACGCGCTTGCTGCCAGTACGCTGAACACGTTGCCGAAATTGGATGAAGCGACCATCTACCGCGGTTTTAGCTTAAGACCCGAGTGAAGACGCAAACTCTCCGAAGGCCTCGAGGCTTCTCACCTTGATATACTTGATCGTGTTGCCATGAGTGATGCGGCCGGTCCTGACGGCCGACACGATGATGCTCAGTCCCTTCTCCGTCAGGATTAGATCGGCGCAGTCCTTGGCGACGCTCGCGCCCGAGTCGACCGAGATGCCCACATCGGCCCTTCGGAGGGCCATGCAGTCATTGACGCCGTCGCCCAGCATCCCCACGCAGTGGCCCGCCTTCCGGAGGCTGCCGACGACCAGAGCCTTCTGGTTCGGCGTCAACTTGGCAAATACGGTGCAAGACTTGACCATGGCGTCAAACTGCTCCTCAACATCTTCCAACTGCGCTAGCTCGGGTCCCGTGATAGCCTGCAGCTCGTCATCGGTGTCGTCTCTTTGGCCGAGAACCCCAAGCGCGTGACACACGTTGAGCGCCACAGGCAAGCTGTCACCAGTGAGGACCTTTACGTCGACGCCTAGTTCCTTGAGGTGTGCAATCGAATCGGCGGCGTCATCCTTGGGCGGGTCGATGAAGCTGAGCAGGCCCTCAAGCGTCATGTGGGCCTCGATCTCTCGCAGGCCGTCTTCGTCTTCAAGATCGACCTCGGTAAGCTGCTTCTCTGCGACGAGAAGCACGCGATATCCATCCTTGCTGAGCGCGTCAACCCGATCAACCAGCATCTGCTTCTTCTCTGGGTCGAGCGGCACAGCGATACCGCCCTGGCGGACGGACACGCAGAGGCTCAGGACCTCGTCGAAGGCACCCTTTACGATGAGCAGGTTCTGGCCCGTGGCACCGCGGACGACGCAGGCAGATCGTCGGCGTTCAAAAGTAAACGGGATGGCGGTGATCTTTTCGTACTGCGCGATGCTCACGGGCTTGCCGTCCTTGAGGCGATAGTTGAGGATGGCCAAGTCGATGTTGTTGCCATTGGAACCCTGGATGTTGGCGTCGACGGTGGCCAGCTTCAACACGGACGTGTTTTCGGTGCCGGCGTAGTCGAGATACTGGCACAGCGTGATCTCATCTTTTGTCAGTGTTCCGGTCTGCTGAAAGTCAGTCTCATCTGCTTTCACACGGCTTGTCATGCAAGGTTCTTACCTTGTCGCTGCAGAGCACAGACATGGCGCCAATGTTCTGGACCGAGTCAAGACGCTTGACGATGGCCTTCATCTTGGACAGCACATAGGCGCCGCGGGCGAGATTGGCATTCACGATAGCTGGCAGCATCTCGGGAACGAGGCCGACGGCAACGCTAATGCTGAACAGCGCTGCCGCGTTCCAGTCTCCGGTCGTCTTGCCAGAAATTCCCAGGACCTGCACCATGAGAAGTCAGATACCATTGGCTTGCGGAGAAAAGCCAAGGTCACTTACAATAGGGACCATGACACACATGAAGCCAATCAACATCCAGCTCACGTTGCGGATGCCCTTTTGGAAGGCATTCGCCTCGCGCTTCTTCTCCAGTTCCTTGACCATGCTCGCGATGAGAACATCTTCGAGAAAGTGTTAGTTCTGTCATATACGATGTGTCAATGAGTCAACCTACCCGCTCCGGTACGAAGAACCAGCGCCAGTCCGTTGCCAGAGATGACGCTCGTGCCCATGAAGGCGATGTTGACCAGGTCGAAGAGGGTGGCTTCCTTGTCGCCAATAGAGGTTGCCACCTTGGCCACGGGCTCGTTCTCGCCTGTCCACGTCGATTGGCTGATCCGAAGGAACGAAGCCTCTAGGATTAGGCAATCGGCCGGAACGATGCTGCCCGGGGAGAGCATGACAATGTCTCCGGGGACGAGGTCCTTCTCCATCACCGTCTTGTCGTCTGGGACACGTACCTTGCCAATGAGCGCCTCGGCTCTGGCAGGCTGGCGGCGGACCTTTTGGTTGTTGGTGATGGACGACTGGAGCTTGAAGACGGCAAGGCTGCTGCGATACTCCTGCCAGAAGCGAACTAGAACGGAGATGACGACCATGATGAGCAAAACTGACACGCCAGCCTATGCGAAGATTAGCGTTTCGTCTTTGATATCCCAACGCCATGTCGGCATTAGCGGAAAACTCACCCATTCCCGGTCAGGGACAGAAGCGTTGATGATGGCCAGGAAGATGAGCAGGATGTTGAAGGCGTTCGGAATGGCGGCCAGCAGAGTCCAGACCCACGAGGGCGGCTTCTGCGTCGGCAACACATTAGGGCCCTTGATCGCTCGGCGCGTCTCGGCCTCAAAGTCGGTCAGGCCATCCCTATGCGTTTGCAGGTGCTCGAGCGCCTGTTCGATGGACATCCAGGCAAACGAAGACAGAACGGCCTCGGGAGTTGCGTCGCGTGCCGTCGGGGGCAGCTCGTTCCAGGACATACCCGCGGGCCAGGACGAAACTCGCTTCCCTCCGAGAAAGGCGGGTAGCCTGGCACTCACGGCCTTGGCGAGAGAGGACATGGTGATGGTGGTCCTGCGGCGAATCGACGGGTTTTCATGCCAGTATAGCGCTTGCACTGAAGATGTCGACCTCAAAGATGCCCGCCACGCTTCAATTTATGTGTTCTGTCAAGGCGTGTCTTTAAACGCTTTGCCGGAGGCTGACCCTATGGTGGCTGAAAGTCACTTGGCGCCAGTGTTGCTACAGTCGCCGCCAGGGCTGCGATTCTGCGGTTGACAATAGGCTCCAGCTTTGCGGAAGTATAGCTCAGTGAGCTGCTGTGAGGTTTGTTGCCGAGAGAAACTCGAGGGCAGCTATTAGGCGTTCGGGTGCCTTGCAAGGCGATCAAGAAGACGCAGCGTAGGGGAATTATAGAGCTTGAGGACAAAAGTCAACAAGGACAACACAAGTACGGTGGCTTTCAAAGGGCTGAATGGGCGGTCGCGCGCGAGGTAAAGTAATAATTTCTGCAACGTCAAAGCCAAGAAAAGGGCATGGCCTGACGCGAAAAAGGTTAAATCTTGGCCTTACCGCCGGTGAGTCAAGGATTCGAGACACAGCCACCCTCCCATCTGGCGCCAGCAGCGGCCGACAGAGCGGCACGACGGGCCAGAAATCCCCTCATAGTGCAGAGTGCCCGTGGGTTCTGGTGCAACTCTAATAAGCCTAAACAAGAGTCGATTTAAATTGCCGACGAACCATGTCCGGCCTGCCTGTGGCCGTGACACGACATGTGGCTTGCATTCCCATACCGCCAAAGGGGCTGCAGAGGCAGAGCGCCTGCACAGGAGCGACCAGTCATGTTCACGTGTACGGTGCTTGGCCTCGGCGAGCCGTGGGCAACTGAGCGCGTTGCTTGGGTTTCTTGTTTGTTGGTTGTGAGTCAAGACACTGTCATGTTACAGCAACTCTGCCGTTGAAAATTTGACGCCGAGAGTTTTGTCTTGGCGCAGCCGCCTCAAGCAGGGCGACCATCGGGGCAGTGCTAAAGGGCCCAGCCTCGGGCCCTGAGCTGGCTGGCTGGTCCGCCGCTGGCTGCCAACTACGGCCCCGCCACTGGCCGCGGAGAGGCCAGCCGGGTTCTTGGCCCCTTGGCCCCCGAGGGGAAAATTGACCGCGCCCGACTCCAGATCACATTGCCCCAAGATGCAGCTTCCTGCCCTTTTGAGTCGCTCACGGCTTTGTCATCTGTGCCTTGTCGGTGACAGACCCAATTGCTTCATTCACCCGAGGTAATCGCGCGCAAATGCGGCAAATTTTGCTCACTCCCCTTACGTGGTTATGAAGCCAGTGCAGCCACCTCGACTGACACGAGCCCGCGCTGTGCTGTTCCCATCCCATTAGAAAGGGCCCGGTGCGGCAAGGAGGGGTCCGTGTTTCGTTGTGCAGTAGGCACGACCGCCGGGACTGGAAGGCCGCTCGACCGAAGCAATGGGGGGCCTCAGATAAGGTTTTCCGTGGCTTCGGAACTCGCTGAAAGTCAGGGCCTGACTCCATAAGACACGCTACGGTGCCTTAGCCGGCGTGTAGCGCCTCTCAAAAGGCCCGACCATTTGGGACATGCTTGACAGAATATCGCGTGTGCGGGCCGCCGTGATGTGGCGCCACAGGTGGCGGACACGAACCTGGGCTTATCGTGTGAGGAGACTTCCTGAGAAATGAAACAGCCTGTCTGTTGGTGTGCAATTGGCTTAGCGCCTGGTTGCCCTCGGTCGCGGTCCATTCAATATGCTCTGATCGGCCCAGGCTTCAACGCTCCGACCATCGTACATGGGCTTTCGTCCAGGATCTCCACAGGTTGGTTTGCATCTTCGCTCGACCGGCAATCCGGTAGTCTTCTACGCGGTCATTTATCATTGCTGGAACCGTCAGAGCACATATATAAGTCTACATACGCCATACGACAAATTTTGGCGTGGCGTCGATCGCCGAGAACGAGGCCATCGTGTAGCCCTTCGACTACGTTAAGGCTAATAGGTCCAAGGTGAGAACCCAATCAGAAGCTGAGGACATTTCGCCTTGTAAGTTGACCCGCAATCCTGCCCATGGGATGCGGTACAAGTACATAGTCGTAAACCCACTGACGTCAATGCTTTCTATCCTCTTCGTTTTCTAAGTCGCGCAGCACGGCATGGCTGCAGTCTCGTGCCCTTCAGTGCCTTTCTCTTTATTATCTTTTCTCGCTCGACACACGCCACAAGCCTGCAATCAGTGTGATCCCACATGAAGGCGACTGCATCAAATGTGGGAGCGGACATGGCGAGGCGAGATAGCAAACACTCAAGAGCGGAAATAATGAGGGTCGCATGTTCTGAGGCTAGAATTCAGATGAGCCGCAGAGGACTAGAGCAGATTTCTAGTAAAGAGAGTTAGTTGGTATGCCTGCTGGGAATCGCAGTGCTTCATGTCATTGGCATTTGGCCACCGATACTGCGCCCAGATCGTTATGGGGGCCAGCTTAGTAGGGCTGAGTATGTTTATGACTGGCCATACGGGCTGTGCCACAGCGTGCAGTACAGTACAATTACCAATAAATAGAAGCATTCCAGTATGTATGTACACGCTCTGAGTGAAAGGAATGACGTCAGTTTACAAATGCATTATTGAGAGCCCCAAAGAGTCCAGTGACAATGAGCCAACAATGCTATAAGTAACCACACAAAATCACTCTTTGCGCAATTAAGCCAAAATCTTGCACCATGCAGGCAGCAATTGTTCCCCCAAAATTTCATGCCGTAATACCCGCCGAAACGGTCCGGCTTGAGAGCATGCGTCGGGATCGCTGCAAGGAAGCGGGCTGACGCCGAGCACGCAATCAGACCGTTGTCCACATGTCACACGGCGCCCCCGATGCTGATCACGGTCGCAGGAAGCGCTTTGCCTCAATCCCGCTGATACTTGTATTGCCGCCAGCCCGCGTCATGATCTTCGGATTCTCAATTGCTCGTAGGACCTCGGGCCCATTGACAACCCAAATATGGCCAGCGAGTCGCCAGATAATTCCAACAGCGAGCCTCTGATCAAGAATGGAGCCGGCCCCAGAGCTGCTGCTGCTTCCAGCGAGGAGCTCAGAGAGGATGTCGGCGGGCTGACCTTCGATCAGTACACTGCTGGCGGTTTGGGCCGCCATCTGGGCGTTTTCAGCACGACGTCTCTGATGTAGGTCCCAAGCTGCCCCGTGCAGTCAGCCAAGCTCGGCATTTGGACTGACCATATATCAAAATTGCAGCATCGGACGAATCGTCGGCACCGGTATCTTCTCGACGCCGTCGTCTATCGTGAGCAGTGTCGGTAGCGTGGGTGCATCCCTGCTTCTTTGGGTGCTGGGTCTCTTGCTCGCGCTTTCTGGGCTCTGTGTCTGGCTGGAATTCGCCTGTATGATCCCACGGAGCGGTGGTGAAAAGGTCTATCTCGAAGCGGCGTATCGACGCCCGAAAATGTTAATAACCGTTGTCTTTGCCGTCCAGGCGATTGCCCTCGGGTTCACAGGTGAGGACGACTGGCACGCCTCTGTAAGCAGGTTACCAAATTAACCTTTACGCATCAGCTTCTGGGTGTATTGTCTTCGCTTCAAACGTCATAGTAGCGTCTGGCAACGTTGCAACGGAGTGGCAGCAGCGAGGCATCGCCATCGGAGTCATCGTTTTCGTCACCCTCATCCACACCTTCTTTCCGAAACTTGGCGTTCATGGGATGAACTTCTTCACGATCCTCAAAATCATCCTGCTCTTGTTCGTTGTGGTCACGGGTTGGGTTGTACTGGGTGGCGGGGCGTCTAATGTGAGCGATCCGCACGCCAGCTTTCGAGACGCATTCGCCAATTCCGCCACTTCGGGGAATCAATACGCAACGGCCCTTTTCAAGGTTATCAACTCCTATGTTGGGTGAGTACGACCATGAAATATCTCAAGTCCAATTGCTAATGAGCATCCAGATGGTCAAATGCCATGTATGTGCTCAATGAAGTAAAGGACCCGGTGCGCACCATCAAGATCGCAGGCCCGCTCGGCCTGTCCACTTGCGGAATCTTGTATCTCCTGGCAAACGTGGCATACTTTGCAGCTGCCACTCCTCAAGAGATCGCGGCCAGCGGGACGACCGTCGCTTCGTATTTTATGGGCAAGGTCTTCGGCACGGCTGCTAAGAAGGCGCTGAGTGTCCTGGTCGCCCTCTCGGCGTTCGGCAACGTGTTGACAGTCACCTTCACGCAATCTAGGGTCAATCAGGAACTTGCCAAAGAGGGTGTCGTTCCATTCTCTCGATTCTGGGCATCTGGCTGGCCTTTCGGGTCCCCGTCTACAGGTCTACTCTTGCACTTCATCCCGTCATTTATTATCATTGTGGCCATCCCGTTTGGAAATGCCTACAACTTCATCCTTGATTTGGAAGGCTATCCAGGTGCCATCATTAATTTTCTCGTTGTACTAGGCCTCTTCTACCTGCGATGGACTGAGCCTAAGGCCGAACGCCCCTTCAAGGTCTGGTTGCCCGTTGCGTTCTTTTATATGGTGGGTCAGGCGTTCCAGCTCGTGGCGCCTTTCTTACGCCCTCCGAGTGGAAAGGGGGACACGCCACCTCTCCCATACTGGCTGTACTGTGTCGTGGGTATTGGGATCATAGTGGCCTCCGTCGTGTACTGGTTCATCTGGTGGGTGGCGGCCCCGAAGATTGGCGGTTATACGTTGGAGCCGCACAGTGAACCTCTGAAGGACGGGACGAATGTTGTTGTTTACCGTCGCGTCCCTAGACCATTTCGGGACTCATAGAGTCCCATGTATGATCTATATTTAGAGGGATTTGAACAACTGCCATGACCGGACGAGTCGCTGGCAAGGTTCTCGCCATGTCGGGGAGGCAAGCATGCTCTCGGCTGTGCCCTCGCAACAGAGGTTTTCTGAGCGGATATTGAAAGATTAGCGAAAAGGGAACACAGAAGCTCAATCGCACGGCGTTGAACGCAAGAAAGGCTTGGATCGATGCTCACGCATACATGTTACCAGGTACATTTACGTACCACTGTGGATAGAAACCCGCTGGCACCTCCGTAATCTGAGGTTTTAGTTCGCAACCCGGTAGATGAACAGTTTCTGATTCTGGGCAAGTCACGTCATAACGATCATACTGCCCAGTACACATCAATCTTGACAGACTCAATGTTGTTGATCCAGGCAGGAAACCTCGCCTTTCCCCAGACCGTGATCACATCCCCGAATCGCAGATTGTTCACGAAGGAGCCGTCGCCAGTTGCAGGCCCTCGACCCTCGGCTTTCAGCGTTTCGCTGGCGCTCGAGCCCGGCTTGACATTGTCAAGATACGACCAAGTGACAATGTGATCCTGCCAATGCCTCGACGCGGTTTCATTTCGCTGGATATTGAACTGGTCCTGCGGGAGCAGTGGATGGTCATAATTGTACGTCTCACCGAGACTGTCCGTTTGAATGGAAGGGTGCACTGGCCTGAGACTGCACACGGGAAGAGACGGCGCCACCGAGCCCGGCGAATCGTGACGGACGTCGTAGGTGCACTTGGCATCACCTATAAAGATTAGCGTCTCCTAACCGTTGCATCCATCGAAACGAGACGTACAGTTCTGGTCCGAGTCAAATCGCTCCAGGCCAGCTTCAAACCAAGTGAAAGACCCTTCATATGGCCCATTCTCATGCGTCACGGTAGCGAATCCTTGATCTTTGCTCCTGATAGAGAAGACAACTTTTCGAGCAGGGTGGAGAAGCCGTGGCGTTGGGTACTCGGCCAGCCGAGCAAAGTATCTAGGCTCATGCTCTTTGCGCAACGGCAGCGGCTTCGCCTCGTTTGTGTCGAAAGCGAGCTCTTCTGCCAGGTTCTTTTCCCCCTCAATGCCAGTCAGGCCGAGGGGGTATGAGCGAAGCTGATATGCCGGTCAGCTCCGGGCAACAGCCGCAGCAGGGGTACGTCTTGGACTCACCAAGAACCTATCCTCGGCCCCGCTCCTACCGGCCACCCGAAGGTGGTCCCGGTGCTCGTCCTTGTAGTTGATGGCGTTGGTCGAGTGCGCCCAGAACTCGGCGAAGTCGAAGATGGAGTCGACCAGATCCGGGGGCAGTCGCTTGCTACGGCCGAGCATGATGCGTGTCACGGCCACGTCGATGGGCGTTGGGTTATAGCGGTCGTCGCTTTCGGCGGGCGTCTTGTCGGCGGGCGCCGTCTCACCTGTGGGCTCTGGCGTTGGCGTTGGCTGGGGCTCGGGCTCGGCCAGGTCCATGGACCGCAGTCGGCGGATGAGGATGGCAGGGATGATGTGCGCCATGACGACGCTGAGGAGCAGCAGCGAGGCGAACTCGATGAGCATGTACGGACGAGCAAGCAGAGAACAAAAGGCGACGCGCGATGAGCAGCAGTACCTCGGTGTGCAAAGGCTGATGGAGGAAGAAATGTACAAATAAGAGTCTGGCCCGCAGAACTCGGGGATGAAATGGAGCTCAGGCGTTACGCACGCCGGCTTCTCGTTCGGGAAGCTCTGGGGTGAGGTCGTGCGGCATTGACGTCAGCGTGGCCCAATCGCTGTCACTGCCGGCAGCATCGCGATTCGGCAGCTCCCAGCGTGGTCCGCCACCCACTAAGCCAGGCGGCCACTGGCTGCCAGATTCACTGACTGACTGAGCATGTGCATGTGCATGTGGTCTTCAGGGGTCTACGACAGCAGCTCGCCACCGCCGCGAGGCCTTCCCAGATGCTGAATTTTGACCACCCCTCATTTCGATGCGGTCGGGTACTTTAACCATGTTAAACAATGGCAATCGCTGTCTGCACTGTTGCAGACCGCGTATTTGATTGGCTGCATGCCTTGAGTATGCATCGATTGAGCATGCAGTAACAGCCATCGGGCCCAGGAACCGTATTGATAAAACGCTTGGGAGGATCCAAGCGCCGCGGCGTCGCGGCGTGCGTGGGCAATGGATACGGAATCGGGATCAGAAGAGATCGCCCAAAGAGTAGGGGAACAGGTCCTGCCATTAATGATGAAGGTTGGGCCATCGTCAAATTTATCAGCGTTGATGAAAGTCTTCCCTCTGGTTTGTGGACGCGGGAACCAACGCCGGCAATGCATACCTATATCCCCCTTGACAAGCAAGAGTCTATCTATCCGATGACAGTCGTTGTATTTGCAAGATTCTGGGCTGGCGCGTAAGGCTTCGCCCTCAGCTGTCATAATTAAGAACACCACAGGTCCACCGGAGTTAACAAGGGAACGATCAGACTCAAAGTGGAAGACCGACAATTATGCTAAGCGCTTGGAGCTGCAGAATTCGCTTAATGTCTACCACAATTAGCTTCACATAGGCTGTGTCAACAAATAACATCAGCTTAGCTTGACGAGCGCAATTTTGCCTCTGTAGGCTTGCTTAATGAGACTTGACTCGGTATGAACGCTCGTTATTTGTTGGTGATGACTGATAAAGGAGCGCCGTACCTGACGTCATGGCGCAACTACTGCTAGAGGTCGCTCATGCGACACGATGTCGCCGCGACGTGCTCCCTTCTGCAGTGACGCGCCACATACACTTGCAATGAGAAGTTTGAGCTCCGCAATCACACAGCTGACTCGATCAAAAGTCTTTCAATACTCTGCAGCGACCTCGAATCGACGGGCGCGCCTTTGTGTCAATCCTCGCACCATGAGCAGCTCAACCGCGTCGCTGGACCACGTTTCCATCAACCTTCCCGAGGGCATAAACAGGGACCAGCTGCAATCCTTTCGACCCTTCAAGGCAAGTTCTCAGATACGAAGCCTGCAATGAGCTGCGTAACTGACACCTTGGCAGCAATGGACCACAACACTCAACAAGTCTCTCAGCCTGCAATCTCAGGACGCGCACCCCTTCCACGCCGACCCCTACGCCCTGCGCTCCATCACAGTCCAGTCCTTTGACAGATTCGGCGGCGACCGCCTTGGGTTCGTCAAGATCACCGCATCCGTCACCAACGCGGCCGGCGAGAGCCTCCCCGCCGCGGCGCTCCTCCGCGGCCCCAGCGTCGCCATGCTCGTGATGCTCATCCCAGACGACACACCGCCCGAGTCGGATGAGCGCTACGTCGTTCTCACAGTGCAGCCACGTGTACCGGCCGGGAGCCTGGGGTTTGTCGAGCTTCCAGCGGGCATGGTCGACGACGCAGGGAGCTTCAAGGGCGCGGCGGCCAAGGAGATAGAGGAGGAGCTCGGCATCACGATCCACGAGGACGAGCTGACGTGCCTGAGCGACCTGGCCGATCCACCAGCAGATGGCGTCGATGAGGGACTTCCCGCGGCCATGTTTCCGAGTGCGGGTGGGTGCGACGAGCACGTCACAATATACAGCCACGAGCGGCGCATACCGAGGGACCAGCTGCGCGACTGGAGTGGACGCCTGACGGGTTTGCGCTCCCACGGCGAGAAGATCACCCTGCAGGTTGTCCCGATGAAGGACCTCTGGAAGGCGGGGGCCCGGGACGCCAAGGCTCTGGGGGCGCTGGCGCTGTGGGAGGGCTTGCGGAGGGAGAAGAGGGTGTAATCGGAAATGGATCTATGCGTCCTCTACGGTCTATGTCTAGTCATCTAGAGCTTCAGCCGCTGGGCCAACAGAATGCCCTCGGCAAAGGTCCCGACGCGTGCGTCGATGGCATATCCATCCGCCTCAAGCTTCTTGCACTCTTCCCACATGTTCGCCAGAGGCACGGTGAAGACCTCGATGAACTCGTCATCCTCCAGCTCAGGCTTGGGGTTCTGGTTCGCAGGAAGACTCATGTCTACGGAAACGTGAACCATGCGCAGGTTGGTGTTGCAAAAGCCCGGGTCGTTGAACATGACGGGCGACGTCTCGGTGTGCACGCCAACGTAGCCCGTCTCCTCGCGCAGCTCGCGCACAGCGGCCTGCTCGGCCGTCTCGCCCGCATCGATGAGCCCTGCCGGGACCTCGATGACGATGCGGTCGACGGGCGGCCGGTACTGCTTCTGCAGCACAATCTCCTTGCCGCTCGGCTTGTCGAGGATGGCTACGATGCCGACGCCGTCGATGTCGGACCCCTTGGGGCGCGTCCGGCGCTCGGCAGTCTCCCAGGTGCGGGTCGCGCCCTTGGCATCTTGATACGTGATTCTGTGGCAGGCGTCCTGTCAGCGCACGCTCAGCCGTAGTGGCGGAGGGGAGGCACAAGCCAAGGCGTCTCACTTGGCCAGCTTAATCCATCGAGCTTCGTCGTCGGGCTGTGTCTGCGGTCAGCTCGGCGCATCCTCAGCGAAGGGTTAAGAGAAACGCCGCGCACCAGAGGCCCTTGGGAGATGACTTTTGCGTCCGCGTTGGACATGGCTGACGGCCAGAGGCTAATGCAAAGGGGTTGTTGGAGTTGTTTCGACGAAGCTTCGGTCGCGAGCCGGAGCTTCAGGGTCGGTGGGGTAGCTCCCTTCCCCGCCAAGCCGTCACCGCCAATCGGCCGGATCCATGCTGCGCCAAAGGGAGAACCTCCGTTGAAGTGGTCCAACTTGCGGATCCAATCAGCCAGCACGAGAGGGCGCAGCACAAGTGAGCACATAGTAGAATGGCGCTATTTGCAATTTATGTAAAGTGTTCGGTTTATTTTGAAATTATTATCTACTTCCTAGCTCAGGACCAGAGAATGAGAGTTCTGTATTAAGTAGCTTAATCTTTAAACCTTGAAGCTGTAGCTGCAGAGGATGGCCTATAGCCCTTATGCCGCAGTAATTCACCATCGTATTAACTTGTGAAATCATCTCCACCTGAAACTCGCCAGTCAATCGTAATACTTTCGTAATGAATGTCGGAGGAAGCCTCGAAGCGACTGGGTAACGTTGTCTCCGCTGTCCAGGCAGTGCTGGCTCTGGGGAACGCTCTTGGTACTGTGAGGATCTGCGTTGGTGAAATTCTTTCTCACCGACGTGGGGTCAACTGTAGAAGCAATCCATTTCGTATGGCAAGGCTGAAATTGGCAGCAAGATGTTGGAGTAAACGCGTGGTCTTACTTGTCCCGCCATCGGCAAGACTACATGTATGTACGCCGTCCATCCGCACGGTCAGCCACATGACCAAGATGCAAGTCATCCAGGCCATAAAGCACAAGGGGTGATTGAGACTTTACTGCAACTAAGTCGTGCCCTCTTTTGCCCCTCGTCGTTGGCCTCGAGTTTCAAGGACGGCAGCGTGGTCTTGATGGAATGGCAGCATCAATAAAGCATGCACGGGCCAGCCGCCCCCTCGGGACGGGACGCCCCACCCACCAGCCGCTGTCCGCGTAAGC
Organism: Tolypocladium endophyticum; assembly: GCA_024339985.1. NCBI lineage: Eukaryota > Fungi > Ascomycota > Sordariomycetes > Hypocreales > Ophiocordycipitaceae > Tolypocladium > Tolypocladium endophyticum. The sequence goes on along the minus strand of JALHBW010000001.1, from coordinate 15,359 downwards.
CCGGGTACGTCAACCAGGGCCGCGATAAGCGACAGCTTGCCATGGAGGAATTCCGTTTCGTTCTGGTAGGCAGGTCTCGAAAGAATCTAGTGCCGCTAGCATAGGCTGAGTCTTGCTACGTCTGGTCGAACGATCTGCTGCCATGCTTGCCGAGATTAAGGTGTGCGGTCAGGAGTAGTTACTATACGACAGGAAAGCATCCAACGTGGGCGTCTGCAAGGGCACAGTACCCGCAGCGGGCGAGGCATGCCCATAACGGCGGGGTTAGAAGCACCTTACACTAAGGTACCTTACCTAGGTAGGTAAGGTAAAGTCCTGTCAGCTTGATTGGGCGTCGTACCCGCGCCGGGACCCTGCTCAACCACACTCTTCCCTTGCGGACGGCTGAGATACGAGTAGTTACAAATATTCAGGATTCGATTGTTGCGCGTAATCCCTTCCAACCCATGTCAATTCGTCATCCTTCGCGCTAGTTAGCGGCTGTAACATCACCGAACCGTTGTTGTCGCCAAACCTTCCTCATCTGCTCAAAAGTCGTCCAAAAAGCGCCGCCGCCGTTCACAGCCTCGGTTGGCCTAGCGCGCTGCTCTCTGCTCTCAACTACCATGTGGACCGGTGCATCTCTTCTTCTCCTTTTGACTCCGTAGTATCTCCAAACCATTACCCGTCTGTTTGCATTTTCTGGTGCGTATTGGAGCTTTCAATCGCAAGCGTCCCTTGGCTCTCCTGCCGCTGCGTGCCAACGATTGTCAACAAAGAACTCGGACTGTTCCGCCATGGCGCGTTGCAGTTCGCAAACGACAGACCCTGACGCCGACGCCCGGAGCATTGTGCCTGAGCCCATAATGGATGATGACGACAGGTACGACAATCGTGATGCACGCAGCGAGGCGACGCCGCTGTTGGCGCACAACGCAGACCTGCCGCCTGGCGTGGCGCCCGACAAGGCTTTCCGGCGCCTCGTTGTAGCCATGTGCGCGCTTGCCATCTTTATCGTCGAAATGAGCGTCTTCATCATGGAGCCGCCGCTGCAACAGATCATGGAGGGCATCATCTGCCGGAACCACTACCCGGATCATATGCTCAGCGGGCCGAAGGCCCAAGACGACGATCGCTGCAAGAGCACCGATGTGCAGAGGACGCTGGCCATGGTGCGCTCCTGGGCCTTGGCCGCCGACATGGCTGTCCGTGAGTACTCGGCTCAGATCTCTTGATATTCCCACTCCGAGTGCTTCACTGCTGACCCTGCGCAGCGCTTCTCGTTCAAATCCCGTACGGCATGGTTGCTGACAAGTACGGGCGTCGAACGGTGCTATTCCTCTCGCTGCTGGGCTTACTGCTTAGCACCTCGTGGAATATTATTGTGTGTAAGTGACATTTACCAGGTCGTTCGGCACTTTCCAACGTCTGACGAGATGCAGTGTATTTCCCCGATACTTTTTCCATATGGGCCATGCTCTATGGCAGTATCGCCTACTTCATCGGCGGCGGTGGGGCGATGGCCGTTGCCATGGTGTGGACGATCCTTGCCGACGCCGTGCCGGTCGTCGAGCGGACCAGCGTCTTCTACCGGATCCACGCGCTGACTCTCATCCTGTCCACGGTCGCGAGACCGCTCTCCGGGCTACTTCTCAGCATCGACCCATGGATCGCCATGTGGCTAGGCTTTGGCATCCTCACCATTGGCGTTTTCTCGTCGCTGCTAATTCCCGAGACGCTGCAGCTGCGCCAGATGGCGGACGAACAGCGGTCGCCGGGTCATGGAAACGGCCAGGAGGGTGATGGCTCGGTTGCGCCAGAAAGGCGCAGCAAGGTCCAGCAGGCGTGGTTTTCGATCAAGAACGACATGGGGCACATGTGGCGCTTCGTCTTCGCAGCCCGCAGCATAATGATGCTCCTTCTCGCCTACGGCCTGTTATACCCTGTCCAGCTCAACCTCGTTGTCAACATCCTGCAGTACATGACCAAGCGCTTCAGCTGGACGTGGTCCACGGCCACGTACGTATCTACAGTCAGCAATGTCGCTTCCCTCGTCGCTTTACTGGTGATCTTACCTTGCGCGTCCGCCATCCTCGGCAAGCGCTTCGGCTTGGACGCCTTGAAGCGAGATTTGTTGCTGACTCGCTCATCCGTCGTGCTTCTGGTGCTTGGAGGCTTCATCCTGGCCTTTGCCGCTGCGCCGTGGCTGTTTGTGTCGTCGCTGATCATCGTCAGCCTGGCCGCTGGCTTCGGCCCGCTCTCCCGCGCACTTCTCAGCGCTATTGTCGAGCCGCACACGGTGGCCACGCTCAACACTGCCATCTCAACCATCGAGACCTTCACGGCCCTTCTTGGGTCGCCGGCAATGGGCTGGCTGCTGAGCCGCGGGCTGGAGCTCGGCGGGCCATGGACCGGGCTGACCTATCTTGTCACGGCAGGATGTTCTTTGCTGGCGCTGTTGGCACTCTTTGCGTTCAGGTTACCAAAGGGCTTTGCTGAGGCGTCGTCAGTATGATGACAGGCCATTTTGATAGCCAGGTAGCAAGCAGCGAGTGCAGAACCGGATATCAGTGACTGCGGGAGTCTCAGGACTCAGCAAAGAAAGCGGCGAATGGCGTTCTTCACGGGTGATCCAAGAGGGCTTTATTGGCAGTGTCTAATAATTGGCTTGGTTTAATAAGTTTGAGTTGACTCTGCTTGATAATTGTCCTCCCGTTTGCTTTGAGGCATGAAGGCGGTGGCCTGGGCGAAAGAACGATTTGCTGAACGCGTGGGGCGCAAGCAAAGGCGGAATCGGCCTCGTCCCTTTTCTTCTGATACATATAGTGATACCCTCGCCATATTGTGGCTTGGCAGGAGCATGATTTAATTGAAAGTGTTGAGATGCTCTTCGTAGGTACACCCTGAGCTGAGGATCGCGGGCCGCGGCGTGACCGCGGTGGGCTTGGTGGGTTCCAACTGCTTATCGATTAGACGTCCACTAGCTGTCACCCCGCGTTGCCTCCACCAGAGCTCCATCAACTTCGAACATCCACCAACCTCCAGATCGGCGAAGCATTACGAGGACGATTCACGACACAACAGTCGATCAACGCTTCGCCCTGCATTATTGGCTTCTGCCGCCGCGGCTTTATTTTGCAGATCAGGCTGTGGCAACAAGAGCATCATGTCCGACGACGAGGATTTCATGCAGGAGTCGGACGAAGAGCAGTAGCTAGCCCCGCTCGAGCGCTGAGGCTGGAACACTGCTAAACGGGGCGCAGGTACGACTTCGAGTACGAGGAAGATGACGACGATGACAGTGGGGACGTGGACATTGAGAACAAATACTACAATGCGAAGCAGCTCAAGCTGACGGATCCAAATGATGCGATCGCCGAGTTCTTGGGCATTCCCTCACTCGAGCAAGACAGGGGGGAATGGGGTTTCAAGGGCCTGAAGCAGGCTATCAAGCTCGAGTTCAAGCAAGGGCACTTTGATAGTGTCTGTGATCCTGTACCATGTCCATTGTACCATCACCTGCTGACGAGGACCACCCCAGGCTGCCGATCACTTTGCCGAGCTCCTCACATATGTCAAGTCGGCTGTGACACGAAACTACTCGGAAAAGTCGATCAACAACATGCTCGATTTCATCGAAAAGGGCGCGGACCGCCCCGAGGCTGTGCGGAGCATGGAGAAGTTCTACTCCCTCACCCTTCAGAGCTTCCAGAGCACCAACAATGAGCGGTTGTGGCTGAAAACCAACATCAAGCTGGTCAAGCTGCTGTTGGATCGAAAAGAGTACGGCGCCGTGAGCAAGAAACTACGAGAGCTGCATAAGTCGTGCCAGCGGCCAGATGGTTCCGACGACCCCAGCAAGGGCACCTACTCTCTGGAGATTTATGCCCTCGAGATCCAGATGCTCGCCGAGACGAAAAACAACAAGCAGCTCAAGGCGCTCTATCAGCGAGCGCTCAAAGTGAAGTCGGCCGTGCCGCATCCTCGCATCATGGGCATCATTCGAGAGTGCGGCGGCAAGATGCACATGAGCGAGGAGAACTGGAACGAGGCGCAGAGCGACTTCTTCGAGTCATTCCGCAACTACGACGAGGCGGGCTCGCTGCAGCGTATTCAGGTGCTCAAGTATCTCCTGCTGAGCACCATGCTGATGAAATCCAACATCAACCCTTTCGATTCGCAAGAGACGAAGCCGTACAAGACGGACCCTCGCATCTCTGCCATGACAGAGCTCGTCGACGCGTATCAACGGGATGATGTCCACGCGTACGAAAAGGTTCTGCAAGAGAATCAGGATATACTGGCTGATCCCTTCATCGCCGAGAACATTGACGAGGTGACTCGGAACATGCGGACCAAGGGTGTCGTCAAGCTCATCGCGCCATACACACGGATGAAACTGTCGTGGATTGCGAGGCAGCTCAGAATTTCCGAGCCCGAGGTGCAGGATATTATCGGGTTCCTGATTGTTGACGGCAAGATCAACGGAACGGTGAACCAACAGCAGGGCGTTCTGGAGATGGCGTCGAATGCCGACGCAGAACGCATAGCTGCCCTGCGCAGCCTGACCAGGTCGATAACGGATCTCTTTGGTGTCGTCTTCAAGGACGGCGAAGGCTTCCGCAACCTCGAGCAGGCAGCGGTAGATGACACGCCGATGGACAGCGTGCAAGGCGCATCCCACAGGAAAGCCGCGCGGATGCAGATGCAGGCCCATCAACAAAGGGTAAGGAAAGGCAAAGCCGCTGGAATGCCATCATGGGCCTAGTATCACAGCGAGGACGGCAGGTAGCGAGGCATTGCCCCCATTGCCGCCGTCGCGAAGTGGGCGGCTCCGAACCTGCGTCATCGAGCCACGGCCTCTTTCCTGCGTTCAAGTCCGTCCTGAACTGGTGGCAATATTTGCGAGATGCGGTTAGGAGACGTCCATGATACCGGCGGGGGCACTGTGGATGGCGGCGTGATTTGCCGGCATAACCAACACTGATAATGATAATGAGGACCGGACACACGAATACTGGCCGTGTAGCTGATGGGTGCGCGATGCCACCTGAGACCTGACAGGGTTGTCTACTTAGAGCACAGCATAGATTCTTAAATACAACATGCGGAGAGGAAACATTCTTCGTTTTCCAAGCTACGGGCATGGCGCTTTGACGTAAAATCGTCTGCAGCCGGGTTTTACTGCAGGTAATATCGGTAGAGATGTGGGGAGGCGCTGCACGCGAGACTGGCACAGGACAAGGTTGCGGTCACACGGCAACTGACGTGGGAAGCGAGTGATACGGAAGAGAAATCTGGACGTGCGAGAGGAGACATGACGAAGCGTGAACGCTGCGTACGCATTTGGCGGGTATAGGTCCAGCTACAGCTGAGTGTCGAGGCATTGTAAATTGTAGCCAATGGACCCGACGTTGCTACCTGATGCCGATGGAGAATCAGGATATTCGACGTGATGCACTCCCCCTCTGGAGACACGTTCAAGCGACAAGATATGACAAGAGGCGACTTAGCACGCGATGCGGCCACGGCCAGGCGCTGAAGGTGAGCGTCAAAGTCGAATGCCGTCGATGAAACAAGCAGATCGATACACGGGAGCCCGAGGACCTGCGCCCACCCGGGCTTGGTGTGCGACTCTTCCAAGCAGGCGATGACGAATGGGGCAATGGAATCGAAGCTTGGAGACGATGCTTGTCTACGGGAGAGGACGGGAGAGGATGGGAAGATGAGACGTGTCGCGACGCTCGGCATCAAGGTGCTGTGGTCCTGGGGGGGAAGTGACGGGTGCATTTGGCAAATGTCGTGGAGAAAGCGGGCTGCCGGTGACATGGCAGAGACAAGGGGTCGTTTGGCTTTCATTGTCGAGTTGACCAATCCACACCATGCCGTCAAAAGGAGGTTGCTCAATATGGTGTAGTAGCCCGGCCAGCTCACCTTAGCACAGTCTGCCTTGAACGTCAACGCCGCCGTCCTGCATCAGTCCACACCATTCGGCGCTCCAGGCATACAGCAAAGGGGGGAATGATGGTTATTGTCCTAGAATATGGGAGCAGTCCATATCCGAAGAAGCGAGGCAGATGGCAGTCCTCTGTGCGATTCTCGGCTCTTTCGATGTGCGGTCAGTGGCAGGGGATGGCCAATTTGGGATGGGCTCGGTGTGCGACGGGTATGGTGAGTATTCGCTGGGGAAGGAGGGGAGCGGACGGCGAGGGGAATTTTCCCACTGACATGTGCCTGTGAGCACAGGCATTGCCGGTGGGGAGTAGTGAGACTGAACGTGACGTGGAGAGGTGATGAGGTGATGGCCAAGATGGGCCATTCAGGCGAGGTCGTTTACGGAGTACGTGAAGTACATTGCCCGCTCCGGGTGGTCCTCGGGGCAGAAGGTTTGAGGTGCCAAAGCGCGCACGGTCGCAGACGCTGACAATACGGCCGTTCTCCGAGTAGACATTGCGAGAGACTGCAGACAGGAGCGGGCATGCGGGCGAACCGAGTGCCTCCGGGACGTGAGTGGATGCGGATGTGAATGTGGACGGCAGCATGCATCGCGGTTGGCGCAGGCGGCCGTCACACACGAGGCGAGCGAGTGGAGAGACAGCGGGCGCCGTCGACGAGTGAAGATGGCCGCGCCGTGTGACGGCACGTCCGCCTGCAGCAATCCAATGCCTGCGCGCGTCCGGCGGAGGTGAGGCGTGAGGCGTGAGGTCGGCAGCCCTGAGCCCTCTGCGTCGCCTGCCGCGACGGCTCGAGCGAAGAAGACAGAGGGGCCAACAAGAAGTCTGACTGTCTGAGTGAGCGAGCGAGCGAGCGAATGGATGTTGCGCTCGCGCAAGATCAATCTCGAAGCAGGCGCAATGCAACGAAGGGCATGCGGCGGCAAACACGAGTGATGCTCGTCGGTGCAGCTTCACCTCAGCTACGGGCGACTCGCCTGCCTGCCAACCTACGCCTGCGATACCCAGCCTTTGCCGAGAGAAAGGGCCTGCGCGAGACATGCAGCGCTCCGAACCGTGGTCGCGACGTCGCAGCACGTCCCTCCGTCACCTCCGCACGCGCGCATTTGCCGAGCCTGCGAGCGTTCCACCAGCCCGCCTTGCTGCTTCACGGGCAGCCAGTCGCGCGCACGAGCCGAGCGGCCCTTGCCATTGGTCTGGAAGCCCGGGGGGAGTGTGGTGAGCCGGAAAATGCAAAGGTGAAATTAGCAGCGACGTGGATTGGTAATGGAAGCGTTTCTTTGCCGGCCCTGGCTGGCCTGCATCAAGATCCTGGCCGGTAGTGGTGATGGATCAGCGCGGGAGGGAGCGTGAGGGTGGGCTGGGGTCGCTCCCTTGGACGGACCGCGTCCGCCTTATGCCCACGACGTGCGTCGGATATGAGCTTAGCGCCATTGAGTTGGCTGCCTGAATCCTTTTTTTCTTTGTTGGTCTGTGGAGAGTCTTGTCCATTCTCCCGCTGCTACTCCGTGCAGTACTGCTGCTGTCATCCCCGAGTGTGCTCCGGCAGCCGGCCGCTCGACGACGGCGCCTCTCAGCCCGTGCACGTCGGTATCGTGCATCCGCTTGGGGCCATGGCGCCGCATCGTGCTGATGCCACTCGGCAGCCGCCGCCGTCGACGTGCGGTAGTTGGAGGGTCCAGTCAGCCCAGGCAGAGCCGGCAGAGCGACAGGACGCAGCTCACGGCGTTTCAGCCATCAACCCCCTGGAGGAGAGAAATGATGGCCACCTCAATACCTTAAACACAGTCCCAGAGTGCCAGCTCATGATTTCCACATGCAACGCTCTGTGCCGGGTCGCTGCGTCGTCCATGCTGATATTGCCGCTCGTCTGCTCTCTCTGCCGTTGCCCAACTCCGGCCCCGTTCCCTCCTCTCTGCACTCTCCCCCTCCCGCGTCCTCCTGCTGCTGCCCGTCGAGCACCCAGCCGTCAGACAGCTCGCCAGACGATGCAAATCCGGCCCTGTTTGTGCCATTGAGCTCCGCCGTGCCGCTCACAGTTCGATCGAGGCCACCCGGCAGCAAACGCCGGCATCGCCAGACCCTGCTTGTCGTTGGCGGTGGCCGACTTGGCGCGTTGCTAGTCGCCGGCGCTGGGATTGGGCACCGGGACGCGAGCTCTGCCTGCCCTCGAGCCCGCGGACGCGACAGACGACGTGCTGCACGGAGACTTGGCACGCGGCGATTCCCGTATCCTGGGCCCGGACGGCCGCTGCCGCTGTCGATCGACTTTTAGGTCGCGACGCTGCCCTCGACCTCGCACGTCAAGCTCGCCTGGGGCCGAGAGCTCGCTAATCGAACGGGCCGCCCCCCTAGCCAGAGTTTCGCTCCAGGGCCACCCTGCTCAATTCGTCGCCAGCCGTCGGGAGTCTCAGTCGACCTCAGACTGCAGGCTCCACCGCACCAGCTCCACCATTCGCCTGCCGCCGCTAACGAGCGCAAGAGCTACCTATTAACTTACCGGGAGCCTACCGCCCGCACTCGCTACGCGAGCTCTCGAGCTGCAGCAGGAGCTGTCCCGTGCAGCTGCCATTCATCCAGCAATTCCCCCACCACCGTGTCGCCGCCTTGACACAACTTCTTCTCCTCCAACGCAACTGTCGACGACTCGCATCTTCCGAGGCATGTTCCAGCCTCATCCTACGCCGTTCGCATCCTCCTACTTCGCCGCCGAGGCGCCCGCTTATGGCGTAGACCTCGCCTTTAGCTTGGGCATCCCGCCGCTACCGCCATCCAGAGGAGCTGGTGGAGGCGCGACAGCCGCGGCAGCTGCTGGTGGGCCTGCACCGGCACCGGGACCTGGACCTAGCGTGCGATACGGCGCCAGCTCCCATGGCACTTCCGCGGCCGCACGACATCGCCAACCACAGCAACAGCCTGCGTCGCCGCCCCAGAGACCACCGCATTTCGAGCAGCCCGCGTATCGCCATCAGCAACATCAGTTCCAGCACCCTCTGCATCCCCGGCACCCCCAGCATCCCCTGCATCCCCAACATCCCCGGCACCATCACTACGGCACCCTCGCCCCCGCCGCCATGGACGAGCAGGGTAGCCACGACATGGCCGCCCAGCAGGAGGCAGCAAAAGACTACCAGCCTGTCCTCGAGGTGAGTTGCGTTGCCCCCTGGGAGATACTCACGCAAACCCGTACAAATTTCCTCTCCTGACGACACTCAACCCCTTCTTCACGCCAAGCCGTGCCCCGCCCGTTCACTCGCTCAATTCATTCTCCTGCTCCCGCTCATGCTGGCGGCGGCAGCAGACCAGCGGTACTGACGCGAAGTCTCGAACAGGGTCCCCTCGTCGGCGAGAAATCCCCTAGCAATGTCATAGCTCATGAGTACGCCAAAGCCGATCCCGTCTACGTTGACAAGACCGCTGTGAGTGCGCCCCCTCTTGGGAAGCTGCTCGGACCGACCCCGGGCATCGGCGTGAGATGCTCGGCAGTTCTGCTGTCACAAACACTGACTGTGTCGCTCAGGCTCTTCCCCAGACGTATTCGCACTACCGGCCAATCCAGGGCGATGGCAACTGCGGCTGGCGAGGTACGTATGCAGGTTCCGATAGCCAATCTCATGAGTCTGTATCACCACCGCCTCTGCGAAAGTGGTCCTACCCGGGTGTCTTACGCAGGCTTCTCCGCGCTTTTTCTTTCTGAAGTGATTGAACAAGAGACGATTGCTGACTCAGTTGCATCACATGCAGCCATCGGCTTCTCGTACTTTGAGAAGCTTGTTGAAATCGGGGACAGGGGCAAGATTGAGCGCGAAGTCGGACGCCTGTTGAGCCTCAATGAATTGCTGTCCACCGTCGGTGGCTACACCTACTTCGAAGACTGGGCCGACGAGATGACGGGCCTATTGCGCGAGCTGGCCACGAGCGTCGGGAACCCAGTCGTGGCGCGAAGCCTGCTGCACCAGCGGTGGAACGACGCCTCGGTCGAGGGTGGCCTCATCTATTACCTTCGTCTCCTGGCGGCCACCTACCTCAAGGCCAACGCCGCCACCTACGACCCATTTGTCCCCGACGGCCAGGGAGTACAGTCCTACTGCAGCCACTCCATTGAGCTTGTCAATCGCGAGATCGAGCACCTGGGCATCGTCGCTCTCGTCAACGTCCTGCTGAAGCCTGCTGGCCTCGTTCTCGAAATTGCCTATCTGGATCGAAGCCCCGGTACTCAGGTGAACCACCATCGTTTCACTGACGAGGCCGATGGTCAAGACACGCCGTCGCCTGGGGAGTTTGTGATCTACCTGCTTTATCGCCCCGATCACTACGACATTTTGTACCGCACGCCGGATGTCATGCCTGCAGCACACGCACCACCAACTGGGCCGGTCTCGATGCAGGTCAATCGAGTTTCGAGCCTCTCGCACGACATTCAGATTGCTGGTACCAACACCCTGGGTGCCTACTCGACGGTCGACTTCAGCGCTCTCGCGATGCTCCCCGGTTTCGGAGGAGTGTCGGGGATGTCTGCGATGCCACTGCCAACGACGGCGGTCAGCCCTGCCGTAGCCGAGGCATTTTCGCCTGTTCAGCCGAGCCCATGGCCACCTGGGTTTGCAGACGAAGTACGAGCGCCTCCGCAGCCACCTCCGCAGCAGCCACCTGTCGTGACACAGGGGCAACCGCCGACGCCTTCGACACCATTGACTCCTCCTTCGCCTGTCGGGCCCAGCCCATCCCTGCTCGCAGCAAGCTTGGGCATGGAGACGCAGAAGCGGCCACCCATGATGGCGACGAACGGCTTGACGGCCGCTGCAGCGGGATACCCCATCAGGTTCAGTCCTGTACAGCTCGAGTACGAAGAGTCAAAGAGCAACTTCCGGGAACCGACATTTCAGGTCAAGACCAACACATTCAAGAACAGCGTGTGGAATCGAGCACACTACGGGAACCCGGACTTCCATCCCGAGGAGTGGATGCCTGAGGATGACTGTGGTGAAGGGAAGGCGGTGGGAAAGAAAAAGTGCAGGAAGGACAAGGACTGGTAGGATACAGCATCCGTTTGCATGTACACAGTTGTACACCCGGGCATTAAGGGGGGCACGAAAACCATAGGAGTGACTAATGAGTGACATGAAGCCGGTTTGGGAGGTAAGGCAGGGGAGGAATGGCATGGCGGGTTGAGTCTGTTGGCCGGGGCAAACGTATCAGACGGGATGTTTTAGCATTGCAATGGAAACTGTCAGGATGTGGTGGGAAGGAGGGTAAAGGCTGCCAAGGTACCCGATAGCATTGGCGTTTGGGATGGATGGAGATCAAGGCATTTGCTCAATTACCAGTCCAGTTGCTGAGCGTAGCGCCGAGCATTGTGAGACGACCATACTCGTACAGCCTTGATGAGGTGGGACAAGGATTTGTAATGGCCAAACAAAAAGCAGCGTGGCCTACTCCGAGTTTGTCCAGGAACGAGGCTGACTGAACATCTGAGCGGCAAAGGCCGGACGGATCGAAATCATTCCATGAGCAATTCCGACGCAGCGAAGGGTTGTTTTCCTGGTATCCGTGGAGGGACGAAGCAAATGCGGTCTAGGGTAGCGCTCTTCGGCGCGTGCGTGGGGTAGGGGATCCCCGTTTCCCTCCCGCCGCGGCAAAGGCCGGCTTCAGTCTCGCCCAAGTACGCAACCTTATCGGCGGCGGCACCCCGTCTGACGACGGCAGGGTCTTGGTCACGGTGCGAAAGCTGCGGGCTGGGGACAAGGCGGACCCGGAGAGGGCAAACTCACGGAGGCGGGGCAGGATAGAATGGGATGGGATGTGACGATCTGACTCGACATGATGACGCTGGGAAAGTTACTACGCACGGGAGATTTACGCAGAGGCGGCCGAGAGCGCCCACGAGACGATGACATTGTAACATATATGGGATTCGGGGTATCCTCGAGTTTACGTTTAATTTACATGGAACAGCCCGCTGGCCTATACCGTCTCTATGTAGCGCTTCATCTCCCTGCAGAAAAGCGTCAGCGTCGGCGGAATCACGGCACGGCAGCGGCAGCGCCCATCGGCAAGGGAGGGGTCGCAAAACGTACCAGTCCGTCACGGCCTCGTCAAACAGCCGCACCTCGTTCTCGCGCGTGCCGGCAAAGTGGTCGACAAAGTCGTCGCCAAAGACCTCGCGGGCGACGCTGCCCTCGCGGGAGAAGCGCGCCGTCGCCTCGCGCAGGCTCTTGGCCAGGCGCTCGCCCATGTCGGCCTTGCCGCCGACGTCCTGGCCCATGGCCAGCGGCGGGCAGGGGATGGCCAGCTTCTTCTCGACGCCGCGCCAGCCGCAGCCGAGGATGGCGGCCAGCACGAAGTGCGGGTTCGAGTCGGCGCCGGGGACGCGCACCTCGAAGCGCGTGGCGCCCGCCTTGGAGGTCGGGGGCGAGATGATGCGGATGGAGGCGGCGCGGTGCTCGAAGCCCCACGACACCGTCACGGGGGCCCAGAAGTTCTCGACGAGGCGCTTGTACGAGTTGACGGTCGGGGCCAGGATGGGCATGATGTCGGGCAGGCCCTCGAGCAGGCCGGCGAGGAAGTGACGGCCCAGGTCCGAGAGGCCGGCGATGTCCTTCCACTGGGCGCTGTCGTCGACCGTCTCGCGCGCAAAGAGGTTTTTGCCGGAGTCGTCGACGAGCGAGATGTGCATGTGGCCGCTGTTGCCGGGCAGGCCCTGCTTGGGCTTGGCCATGAAGCACGGGGTGACGCCGTGGTTGGCGCCGACGCTCTTGACGACGTACTTGAAGAGGCTGGCGCGGTCGGCCATCTGGGCCACCTCGCCGAACTCGAGGGCGGCCTCGTAGACGCCGGGGCCCGACTCGGTGTGCCAGCCCTCGATGTCGCACGAGAACTTGGAGCACGTGTCGTAGACGTCGTAGTACCAGTCCTTGTTGTGGACGGGGCGCGTCAGCGAGTAGCCAAACATGCCCTCGGTCAGCGACGGCAGCTGGGCCGGCTGATTTTGCTGGAGGAAGGCGGCGGTGGAGGCCTCGGCGGTGGAGCTGGGCGTGCGGAAGGTGTAGAACTCGTACTCGGCTGGGTGAAGAGGAAAGGGTCAGCTGGGGTGGTCACGACGAGACTCGTCTCGGCAGACGCATGCTATACGCACCTCCGGCCATGGCGCCGTAGCCCTTGGCCTGGACCTTGGCGAGCTGCGTCTTGAGCAGGCCGCGGGGGCACGGGGCTATGGGCTCCTTGGTCTCCGGGTCGAGGAAGTTGACGAGGAAGAAGGGCACGTTCTTCTCCCAGGGGATGCGGCGGAAGCTGGACAGGTCGGGGACGGCGAGCATGTCGCGGTAGCCGTTCTCGGCGTTGGAGACCTTGAGCTCGCGCAGGTACGTCTGGTCGTGCATGTCCCAGCCGAAGATGACGGAGCAGAAGCCGAAGCCGGCCGTGGCGATGGAGAGGAACTTCTTCTTGGAGACGAGCTTGCCGCGCAGGATGCCGTCGACGTCGAGGCCGGCCAGCTTGACGCCCGTGTCGTGCTCGAGGAGCCGCGGCAGGGCGTCGACGGTGACTTGCTCGGCGGTCATGGCTGCGCTCGTTTTGAAGCGGAGCGGATAAGAGAGATAGGAGCTTACGGTCATGGACCGTGTCGGTGCGCTGCGAAAAAGAGGTAGACGTTGGTGTTTGAAGAGTGAAAGAGGACGAGGAGGCTGGGAGGGGAGCTAAGACGTTGGCGGTAGAGGAGGACAGAAGAAGGAAGGTGCCCTGGAGGTCGTGACTCGCGAGTCGTGAGGGCGACGGACGAGGAGCTGGGAAAGCAGACGAAGGCGCAAAGGCTGGACGCAAAGGATGGGGGAGTGAAGGGGGAGAAGAGGAGGAGGAGATTCAGCGGCGGTGTCGGGTTGGGGGAGAGCCAAGCTTGTAGGTTGGCGGGCCCACGGTACTTGTAGCTATCGTCATCCGCCGCGGCGGGAACCTGGAAGAAGCGAGCTAGCGATTGCGACCGGGGTGCCGTATCGCGGGGTTGGAGGGTGGTGGTGGCGCCCCCCTGGTCCGCTGTTATCGTAGTGCGCACGCCCAGCACCAGCACCAGGCGTGAACATGGAACACAATGCTGCTGCTGCTGCTGCTGCTGCTGCTCACGAATGGCGTCTCGTCTCGTCTCATCTCATCTCATTGGGCGCGGCAGGCGATGCGCGCTGGGGACGGGGCGCTGCTGGCGTGCGGAGAGCCGCGACGGCCTCGCTCCACCGGGCGACGGCGCGCGCGCATGGCGTCGCTTGCGACCCCGGACTCTGGTCACTTTGCGCGCGGCTGTCTGCCGCGGCACGGTGCCACGATGTGTGGACAGCGGCGCAGCTTCACGTCCCGCGCGTGCACGGAGTACGGGCGCATATTGTCTGGACTACTCGCCCTCGCAGATCCCCCGCCCGCCGATGCCGTCCAGCCGAGCGAGCATCGCATCGCATCGCGGCAGCGGCTCTCTGCCTCAGATGCAGCTGCCACGCGCGCAGAGACCCTTGGACCGACCGGCATCCAGCCTGGATGGTCACGCAGCGCAGTAGTGGCATCTAACTTACCAGCGCGGCCCGCCCGTGGAGGGATGGCGCCGCGCGACACCGTGATTGGGCCGCAGCCGTGCATGGCATATGCGAGGCGAGGCCGTCTAGCTGACGTCGCGCCGCAATATATCTTGCAAGCCGACTGCACGTCGGGTATGCGCAGCCCGGGGCCTCACCTCAGTCCTTTTCGCGCTCGCATCAATGCATGACCACGACCGTGTGCTTAACCGCTGCGTTGGTTCGTGATGCTGCTATACCTCAGCTGTCGCGGCTACCGGCGTTCGGCATGTGGCGTGGGGTCCAGCGCCCACCCCGCTGCTCGGAGCGCGCACCGAGACCGCCGCTGGGATCGCCCCGCTGCGCCGTTGTCGGATCGCCGGTCGCACCGCGCAACAGACGATGTCGACGGCATGGACAATGCGATGCGCGACGATGCCAATTGCCCGTCCGGAGACGCAGTGCGATGCGCGCGACAGCCGCTTGCCGCTGTCGCGCGGTTCCCTGGCCCATCTCCCCATCTACCCATCTACCCGCACGTACTTAAGCTCCCCGCGTATCGTATCTTATCGACAGAGCTCTCCCGCCCCGCCAACAAGTCCGAGACATCCAACCCCACCACGAATACAGATATCGCGGACCCCTCCCCCTCCCTCCTTGCGCCTGGAGCTGTAGATTCCATTCCCTTCTTCTCCTTCTTCCATCTTCTCGCGCACATAAAGACGACCCCTTGACGCACCTCGACACCCCGTCAACCTTGCACTCTCACATCTTCTCTCTCTCTCCCTCTCTCTCTCACACACACACACAATGGCCTCTGCTGCTGCTCCCTCTGGCCGCCTGGCCGGCAAGAACGCCATCATCACCGGTGCCGCCGGGTGAGCCCCCCCCCCCC
>JALHBW010000019.1:301289-619350 GCA_024339985.1 Tolypocladium endophyticum | reverse complement strand
TTTTTTTTTTCCAGGAAGGAGGGGGGCGGCGCAGAATGCCCCCGCGTCAAGGTTGCCCAGATTGCCAGTTGAGTTGGTTCATCATGCTTTTAAAGAAAGTGCTGCCTGGAATTCCACCTTCCTAAATAAGTTAGGCTTTGATACTGGATTAATTCAAAATTATGCTTCTTTGGCTCAGCCTCTTCATGTAGACCTTCCATTCTCTAAGTTTGCTAGTTTGTTTTTGAAGAAGACTTTTGACACCCATCTGAACATTAGCACAATGGCTGCCTCTAACGATGCCAGCTCAACGGACATTGCTGCTCAGGATCGATGCCAATATATCCGTGACCTTATCCGCTCCAGGTTCGGTCGAGAGGTACATCTTTCTCAGTATACGTGTCACCAGTTGCTTTAAGCTAATAATCATCAAGGTAGAAAAGCTAGATACCTTGACGGGCGGGCTTAATACCTTTGTCTATCGTCTCAGAGTTACTGCTGCGGACAGCTCGCACGACAAGCCTGTCGAGATCACGACTCAGCCCGGCGTAGCCCCTTTGCCGAATGCCGCGACTCAGCTGGTCATACGCCTTTCAAACCCAGCCTCAGGACTGAACGAGGAAGTTCGCGTACAGAATGAAGTAGCCGTGATGGTGCTAATGCGAGAAGCTCTGGCGCCGCTCAATCCGTCAATTGTGCCCGTCTTGTACGGTTGGGCATCCGGCGAGGCTGGAAAAGGCTGGACATTGTGCGAGCAGCTTCCTGGCGAATCCCTTGGGAATAAGTTCGAAGGTCTCAGCGATGAGGTGAAAAGAAGCGTAATAGCGCAAATCGCCCAGATTCTCAAGCACATTCAGCGATTCTGCCTCCCAAGCTCGATCAAAGGTTACGGTGGCCTTGGGTTCGCCAAGGATGGCAGCATCGTGACTGGCCCAACAGCTATTCCAGGCGGAGGACCCTGTGAGACGCACTCGGCTTTATACGCCGAGTATCTCCAAACTCAGCGTGAAATGTCGGAAAAGTGCACAGTTGTCAAAGGTTGGAGAGGCACAGATCTTCCAAGGCGAATTGAGAAGCTCGCAAACGAAAAGTTCACCGGCGTTTGTGAGTGGGAGGAGAGCCTTCGGCCAACACTTGTTCACGGAGATCTCGGTGAGGATTGGCCATTAAGAACGTCTTTACTTGCTGATTGCTGATTAACATTGTGGCTCACAGACCTCCACAATATGCTTTTTGACCCGGAAACAAATCTGATCACAGGCCTCGTCGACTACGACTTTGGTCACATTGGCTCCCAAGCCGACGAGTATTTGTATTCCCTCCCCCTGTTGGGTTTCAATATTCCTCCGGTTATTAAAGAAGATGAGGATCTTTTACTATTGAGGAGGTTCCTCCTTCATGGAGTGGATCACGAGCAACTAGCCCATAGGCCGAAATCTTTCGTCGATTGGAAGGTCATACTTATGGTGAATGAGGAGTTTGTCAAAGCAGGCGTGGAGCGCCCAGTCGATATACAGGTGATGGACGAAATTTCCACAAGGTACTTAGTTACACAAGGCGTCAGTCCGCCGATTTTCTTCCTCAAGCAATATCGCGAAGGGGACCCAGAGAAGCTGAAAACGATGAAAGACAATGAGCAGAGAGAGCTTGAGAATCATCTCGAGGCCTTGGGTTATTAGTTAATCAGACTGACGGATTTGTGCATACCTTTCGCCGCTTCATCAGAAGGCTTTGCGGCAATAGTATTAATTCAGGACTATCTTTTCCAGCTCAAGCAGGCCATAACCAGATTTCCATAGCTACATCTGCTCCTGTCCTTCTTATCTAGCTAAACTCTTAGCTTGATGATTGACAAGCGCAAAACCTCTGTCAATCAGTTCATCGGCTGCAGTGGCGACACACCAGTCTTGCATGAACCCACCATTTCCATCTCCAGGCGCATGCCGGAGGAAACCGACGACATCGCCCTCCTTAGTCCAGATCGCGCTCCCACACATACTACCTGGAAGATTTCTTCCGGAATCTTGCCCCATGTAGCACCGCATCATCGCAACCCATTTCTGCTCTGGATCGTCAACATCATCCGTCAGAACCCGTGCATAAGCCTGTGCTAGAAAGTTGCCATCAACGTATCCTGTGTCTGGCGAGTATAAAATGACGGGCTCTCCTTGCGTAAGCTTGTCATCTTAGGCGTACTGTTGCCCAATTTATTACGCGAAGACATTTTCTATACCGCCGAATAACTGTCTGAGAAAAGGTATAAATGAAAGACCAGCTTATTCAAATCTTTTCCACACGCGTTTGCATATCAGTCCCTATCAAAAGGAGCAATGAGATATGGCAATGAGCCCCCCAAACATTTATGTTCATGTTTCCAAATCTCCCATACAAAATGAGCATTACTTGGTGATGCTGAACTCTGCAAGCCTCAATTGGCTGGGTAGCTGCTGTGGACTACGGCGTTTGGAGGTTTTGCCGGTAATCCGTTGTAACTTGGTGGTGGCGCGAAGTTGAAAGTGGGCCGAGCCTCAGCTTGTTCGATGTCCTTGCTCCGTTTCTTTCTCGATCGAAGATAAATGAAGACGAGTGCTACCAAGATAGCAATGCCTATGGGTATGGCGATGAATTTGACAGCCGCTCCTACCACGCCCATTGCGTCTGGCTTATTGCTTCGGAGCTGTCGAGTGGGAAGATATTGCGTGCAAGAAAGCAATGATTTCTGAGCGGAATCTTAGGCTGTGAGAAGAGCTGGAAGTTCACCGAAAACAAGCGTTCAGATTTGCGGCTTCGACCATTTTAAATGCTCCATCTGATCAATCCATCGTTGAGCCTGGACGTACTCACGCTCGCACGAAATAACGATTGTCTCAGGTCCCGTGTGAGGCTATGCCACGATGTGATAAGTTTGGCCCAATCAATTCCAGTGGCAGGAAGTTTAACCAGGCATAAAAACTGGCGCACATCGTATCGGCGCTTGTTTGAATGATTTGCTTGGCCGCAAAAGGTGCACTGCCTCGCGGCAGTCGGATGGCGGCGCGTAACGACCCGCGTGATGACGCGGTCCGTTCAATGTGTTCTGATTCGATGTGTGAGCATTGCCTCGCATCGTACGAGCACGGAGGACGCGATATCAATCCTCGGGGGGACCGTTTGTCAACTGCTTCCCATTTCTTTGCAATGCGCTTCTGTTGACGCGTCGCCACTAGGCGCAGCTTCGAGCACGACCCCATCCGTATCACTGGCTCAATGCGAGCGACTGCGATAGCTCATGCTGAGTGAAGAATGGTATGGACTTCTGAAAAACGACAAGTAAAAGCATTTTTGCTGCCCCAATGGTTTGGCTGAAGCCATGGCTACCTTGGCACAATTGAGGAGTCTACCGCGAAAATGCAAATATTGAGTACAAACCTCAGGCATGAATAGACAGGTCGAGGTCCTTTGCATCCACTTCAGTGCTAACCCAAGTTTCTATTCTTCGCCAGATGAAGTACGACATTCTGGAAAATCTGAGCAAAAGTGACAAATGATCATATTCAAGGTGCCTTTGACAGCGGGAAAAGTCTATTGCTGTCTGAGAACTCCCCGATCCTCAAATCATGTTGTTCCTTCTCGTAACTATACTCATCTACCTCTACCGGAGTAAGAGAGGCCCGTACGTCCTAAGTTATCAATGTCTCGCAACATGCCAAGCTGCGTTGACTACTCGACCGTCGTATCAACCCATTTGTTCCAATTCTCGTTTGAGCACAGTCTCGCCATTGACACTGTATCCAGTGTGACAAGAACTTCGTATGGCTGGTGTTTCTGCCCCGGCATGACTACCCCAGCGCCCATGTTCCATTCGGTCTGAGTTCTACGCACCGCATCCGGATGAACGCCGCAGTCCATTTGCTCATCTGTTCCAGTTCCTGGAATACCCCACACCGTATCTGCGCCGAGATGTCTCCATGAGTTAAATGCGAATTGGCGCGGATCGCGTGGGTCGAGGTCGACCCCTATCATGCGAGGATCGGGGGCCGCTCGGAACAGGGCCGTGCGCAAGGCGACGAACTCTTCATTGACGCTTGCGAGAGCTGTTTCGATAGAGTGAACCAAAAGCCCCAGCGAGTCTATCACTTCGGGTAACGTTGGCAACGTTTCGGGCGAGGAGCCAGCGATGGTGAAAGGTTGGCGGAGATTGCATTCCGCCCTGGGAAGTGCGATAGCGTTGCCGGCGTATGTCGTCATGAGGTGAAAGGCACGCCTGGCCCAAGAGGCCGGCATGAGTATGTCGCAATGGACGCCTTCAAAGGATTTGATCCTCGATGAATGCTCGTCTGAGGAGCATGTGTCAGATCTGGGGGTTATTCCCATGCGCGCGATAGTTGTGTATGACCACGTGAGTGCCGCCAGGCAAGCGAACGTAGAGGGCGTATCACGCCACTCTTCGGCAACGACATTCTTCAACCTCCATGCATGTACTGCTGTCTTTAGTTCCTCAATCTTTTCAAGCCCAAACGTGAATATCCGCCCTGTCTTCTGGATGCTGCCCACCGGTACGCCGAATGGTCGCGTTCGAGAGACTGTCGGTCCGCCCAGGCCAGGCAAAGTCACGAACTCGGGACAGAATTCCAAGAGTTCTTTGAAGCGCATGGTTTCAAAGAGACCAAAGCTTGTCCCCTCAGGCGGCTCAACGTCTATGTCAGCAGGGTAGCAGACACATGGGGTATAGTTTGTGTACGCAGCAAATGTGGAGATGAAGTTGCACATGCCATTTCCATCGGTGATGGAATGATGCAGGAAAGTGCACAAAAGCAGGCCATCAGGAATCACATGAGCCTGAATTTCGGCTGCCGGTATTCCTGGTCCATCTTCAACGAGTTCGTATTCCACATCGAATGAAGGATCGACAAAGGCGCTAGGAGGAAAGCCACGGGCCTTCAGGTCCTTGTATCCATGGCGAAATGTTTTGCGACGGTCGAAAACCTTCAAGGGAATCTTATTGTCGTCTTTCCTCGATATCTTCAGGTCGCCAGCGGGCTTTGATACGAGAAAAAGCCGTCCTGCAACATGGGGGAAGTAAGCGGCAGCGTGCTCTAGAGCCGAGGAGAGGTGCAGGCGTAGCGGCTCCAAGTCATCGTTGTCTGCGTGGTAGGGAAAGCAGTACGCCTGTCGTGTGTAGACGCGCGGGGCGACTTGGTTCCAAGAAGTGAGGTATCGCATGTCTGAATCCATGATGTTTTGAACGCGGTCTGGCACGTACGTTACTTCTCGGATGGTGGTGACCGAGGCCAAAGGTGCATTAGCTCAAGAAATCGTGCGTACGAGGCTGCAGAACATGGGCGTATCGTGTAGATCCGTTCAGAGGAGACCTTCCGAAAAGAATTGATAAGAGTAGCAAGTCCATGCTGGCTTGTAGACAGAAAGGGATGGCAAGAGCTGCTGAGCTGGACTTACAAGAAGTCCATGTTACGTACCCGTGATAGTGCACTGAATCAAGCAGCTTTTCGCTGCCTGCGCGTCACTGCCGCCATTCCGAACTGTCGAGGTGGGCTTTGTGTCCTTTGTGCGTGCATGCAGTGAATCAATCGTTCATCAGCTGTCCAAATTTGAGACCGTACCAGGCTTCTTGCAGGCCAGTGCATTCTGGTCCTGCTGCGTCGCAACCTCGTTCCAATGAGTCCATTGCGCGACATCGTTCCCACCCCCGGAAGACCTGACGCCATTGTCTTACATTGCTCAAATCGCGGATGTTTCCGAGGGGAGCCCAGACATCCCCGGCGGAAGCAAGGCGGAAGCAAGGACGGGCTTCTGTCCAGCGCACAGGATGCGCGCGCGGCAGCCATCTCGAGCCGCATCGCATGTGCCTTGGGTCCCAAAGGTGGCTCATCCTTGGTCAATGGCACAGCTCCGTCGGCTGCTCTAACCTTGCTGGATATATTTGATGCCCATCAGTTGGCTGTAGCGGAGCAGGTTTTGACGGCCATAGCGGTTGAGCGTTCAACAGCGTTCAAGCAACGCAATGTCCATGGCCACCAGGTCCCACCATTGTGACGTACTGGCCCCAGCAGATCCTCATGCGGAAGTCGTCACTACTTCCGCGGTCCTCCTTCGATGGTCCTCGTGCCAGTTCAGCCGCAGAAAGGCGATGGCTGTGAGAGTCGCGTCTCGACGATGATCAGCTGTAGTTCATACACGCTAACTTGCCCAATATTGCAAGGCAGAGTGTAGCCAGCTGGTCGCGTGCGGGTAGTACATAGTCCGGCAAAATAAGTCTAGAATTAATCAATGCGGAATGATACAAGCTGAGTCGCAATGCGTCGCGAGAAATTGGAACTTGCAAACGGCACAGCATTCTGGAGTCGTCGCCCAGGCGTTCATCATCCATCCGAGTCAGAATCAAGGCGAGCCACCAGCGGAGTTCCAAATCACAAATTTAATGCGTACATTGAAATTCGGCAGCCAGCCTTGAGGGACGATCCTCCTATCCGTGGTGGACCGTCGAGGTCGATGTGGTGTTGTGGCTGGCCTGTCCACGTTCCAGAGGTTCAAAGCATGGCGTTGCCGTAGCTCCACCCTCCTCCCTTCTGTCGTCATCCTAGAGGCGCATCTCCCCGACGCGTCTCCTACGACGCCATACCGGTTGGCGCTCATTCAACATTTGTTGAACGGCACTCCAAACTACGCTTCATGGCGACGACGGCATCAGGCATCGGCGCCGGCCGTGGCAACAGCAGCTTGGGTCACCAGCTGGCCGCCGTGCTGCCCAGCGACCACCAGTTTCGCTTCTTCCACCTTTCGACGCCGCCCTTGGAGACAGACGCGCTCTACTCCCCGCCGCCCGATGAGCGCCCCGACCGCACGTACTGCGAGAAGCACTTTCTCGCCGTATCCATCAATGCGCCGTCGCAAGAGGCCGGCGGCTCATTGAGCGGCTCGAAGCAGGTGCTCGTCCTCGGCATCGAAATCTACCTCTACACCACCGCGCACGCAACCACGCTGTTCGTTGCCAAAGCCGACTCGACCGGCTTTCTGCACCTCCTCGGCCTCCCGAAGGGCGCCCCGAGCCCGATACGAGGGGTCTGCAGCGCCTTTATCCGGCACCTCGTCGATACTCGGAGACGCAAGGACGTGCAGTTAATCGTCAGCCTGTTCGCCCGCGCGCAGGACCAGTACCTGTTCCCCGGTAGCGTCAAGTACAGTGGTAAACACGTACTGGACGATCGCGGACTGGTCAAGTGGTGGTGTCGTGTGCTCGACCCTCTCACCTTGTCGCCTCCCATCGGCGAAGGACCGCCGTGGAAGCGCGTCAAGGGTCACCTCGTTGTCCCAGGCCTCGACGCCTACGAAACCCGCGCGTTCATCCCCCGCGGATCAGCATCGTGGTCCCTCGGCGACCCTCTAGAGCACATCTCGCATTACTCTCGCGAATTCGACTGGGTCCCCCCTCGGTGCCTGATCCCACGCTTCCCCGACGATCCAAAGTCTCGTTTCCGCGATGAGCTAGACGAGGAGGTTGCCAAGACTGGCGAATTGCGCACTATGGGTAGCTGGAAGAGCGTCAAGACGCTCGACATGTTCTGGGAGATGATGGCGTTTCGACAAGAGTGCTCAAGCGGAAGAATGACAGGGTTTATATGGGTTGTGTTTGACGACAAGGTCGAGAAAGAGTCGCCCCCTTCCTCTCCCCGAGCCACGGCCCCTGATATGCTCGAGACGCCGAAGAAGCAGCGCATGGCACCAGGCATGGTTCCCACCACATCACCGAGGAAGCTCTTCCCTGTGAAGTCAGACACGACAGACGGCTCCGTGCCCGAGAAAAAAGGCGACAAGAGCAAGAAGAGGAAGACGAAAAAGAAGCTGAGAGGCCCGATTCATCCCCGTCAGCCTCGCATCAAGACTGAACAGCGCAACTACCTCCTCGACCGGCCCGTATCGAGTAAGCACTACTTCTGGCCGCCCCAAGGTAGAGGCGAGAGGATCGTGGATGAGAGCGGCTACAAATGCATCGTGGAGCTGTTGCTACACCTGGACTTCGCAACGTTGGACAAGGCGATTGGTAGTACCAAACGCTGGGTTGGCGAGGCGGGCGCGGGCAGTGCATGGGGTCTCGAAGTGACAGGCAGGCTGCCGTCAACATCGCTGACGCAGAACGGCGTCGCCGCACCTGGGGCGGCGGCCTCGGTTAACAACCTCTCTGGTTTGGTTAAGAGGAAAAGGGCCGACGCGGCGGAGAGCGACGAGCCCCGAGCAGTCAATGTTCTGGGCACGGGCCTGGTCAGAAAGAAACCCAAGCCTTAGTCAGTTGTGATGGTGTCTGATGAGTTCTTTTTTCCCCTCCTTTTGCATCGCGCTGGCGTTGGAATGAATACAAAGTACGGATACCTCATAGGAAAGAGAGATAGCGTGTGGTGTCGGGAGGCGCTTGACGAATATAGGTTTGCTTTTGCACACCAAGCTGTTAGTTCCTTTTTTGCGTTGATTGTATACTTGATACGGAGTACTGGTCGTCTCTTAAATCCACCTTCAATAAAGCTGCTCACTGGAAAATTGGTGATCATCCATTATTAAAATTGAGAAGCATCTTATACTACGCCAGAATCCGTGCACATGGTGGTGATATACGGATAAACCCTCCTGTCAAGTTCAAATATCATGTTAACCGTGACGCATTCTTACTTCAAGTGTCTCATGTTCACCGCAGACAGCGCCTGGCCACCGGACAATACGGCCATGACATTCCGCATGCTCATCTCCTCGAAGCTCGAGTGCGTCTCTACGCTCCCACCCGCGTTATGACAGGTCAACATGGCGCGGCCCTGGGCGGCAAAGCGTTTCAGGCCCTCATGCGGGTACGGCTCATTCGCGTGAACGTCGAGTGCCACCGCACTCACGCGATTCTCTTGCATAGCGGTCGCCAAAGCATCCTCGTCAACGAGAGCCCCGCGAGCGATGTTGACGAAGCGCGAGCCGTGGCGGAAATGTGCCAGCGTGGAGGCGTTGATGGTGGTTCCAGATCCGATGCCAGCGGGCGTGCAAAGGATGACGCAGTCCGAAGCCTGAAGCAGACCCTCCAAGGTGTCGTGAAATGTTGCCGCCACGGCCTGCTCGATGCTGCTGCTCTTTCGCTCAACGTCAAAGTAGTGAATCTTCATCCCAAAGCCGTGGAGGCAGCGGAGAGCTATGCGCTGGCCGATGTTTCCCATGCCAATGATGCCCAGGACCTGGTCCCGGAGGTTGTGCGACAGGCCGGGAGCGTTTAGGTGGCAGTCCTGGAATTTGTCTGCGCTGTTGGACGTTGCCGCCGACATGCACCATGGCAAGTGTCGGAAGGTGGAGATGATCATGGCGATAGAGAAGTCGGCCACGGCGTCGGCGGGTGCTGAGCCGCCATTGCAGTAGATGATACCTTGGACAGCTCGTCAACTGAAAATGCAACGTCTTGAAAAGGTGGCGAAGGCCACGGCCTTACCTCTCTCACCCAAGCGCTTGGTGTCGACCCAGTCGAAGCCAGCGCCGGCACTGGCAAACACCTTGACGCCCGACGGCAGCAAGTCAATCAACTCGGCGTCCCAGTTGCCCATCTCGCCTCCGGTGCCCCAAAAAGGCCGGAAGATGGCTGCACAGTCGCCCCATCTGCGCTCCCGCAGCGCTTGGGCAAACTGCGGCCGCTGGCGCTCGGGAGCCGACGGACGCAAGACTTCGTATCGAGCGCTCAGTGCCTCGTAGATCTCGGGATTGAAGCGGATGGGGTCACCGAGGTGAAGCACGCGAAGTTTGGTGGCCGGGGCGGAAGGCCTCGATGAAGTCAGGCCTTGGGCGCGCTGAGAGCCGACTGGAGAGGTCGCGCGAGGCGTCGAGCCCGGCACGGGCGTGTTATGAGGTTCGGCCATTGTAACATGAGCAACCAGAGAGGGTACCGCGATCTTGCAATGTCGCGCAGAGCAGTGAGACGGTCAGCACTCAAGCAGCGGAGAATGGAAGTCTTAGAGGGGGGAAGAGAGCTGCCTGACCCCCACGATTTCATGATGCCACCCCGCGGACGGCTTTGATTGTCCTGCCGCCGCCCCCGCGAAGCGACATCGGAATGATATCGGCGCGCGAGGACGCAGACAAACTAGAGGGATTAATGGCTTTTGCTTGCTTTCCGCCCCCGGTGACCTGGAATGTTTGTTCACATTGTGGCAGAGAGCATAATTTCCGATCACGTTATACGTTCAACTTCAAAGTTTGATACCTGCTCTGCCTGTAGCTATATACAGCAAAATGCATATACAACCTGTCGAATATATACTTAGAAAAAAATGGTAAGTATGCAATGCAATCTGCAAGGTGGACGAAAGGCTGCAACCCCATGGAGATTTCAACCCCAGTCTTGTGACGCGATATGTATTCAGATCGCCAACAGCCTTACTGGCACGACGACCACCACTGCCCGCCGTAGACACACTTGTACGGAGGCTGGCACTGGGTAGAGCCTGTCCAGCCCTGGCCACCACACTGGCCCCACTGAGGAACCAAAGATCCAGTAGGAGGTGGGACGTTGGCGGTAGTGGTGGTGGTTCCTCCGCCTGGGGGGATCGTCGTCGTCGGGCCGCCTTGAAGATCGGACACAACCTCGTTGAGGAAGCCACTGTTCGCGTACAGCTGTGACATATCCCACATCATGGCACCACCAAAGCTGCTGTACCGCTTAGACCAGTCGAAGGCCGCCTTGAGCTTGGAGCCGCTGGTGTAGCCGCCGCCAGCCCCAGGTGCAGCAGGAATACCAATGAGGAGCTTGACGTTCTTGTTTGGGCTCGTCGTCTTGGCCCAGTTGTCCCAGACGTCGAAGTTGAAGGCGTTCTGGCTCGTCGAGCCCTCCTGAAAGTTGGACGTACCGCACCAGTTGTTGTAAAATTGAATCATAACAAAGTCGAAAGCGACCTTATTGAGAGTGTCCCCATCAGCAGCATCAGGGAACACACACTGAGGAGCAGCAGACAGGTAGAACTTCTTGCCACCAGCGGCATCCATGAGGTCCCGAAGCTTCTGAGCGAAAGCGGGCAGGTTGTTGGCTGAGCTTTCGAAGTCGAAGTCAAAGCCGTCCACCACTGATGAGCCAAAGGGTCGATCGACTGTCTTGCCGGAAGGAACGGGGCCGAACATGTCCCAAACCATCTGAGCTGCATCTTGTGCGGCGCTAACACTGGACCAGCCGCCTTGGCCATAGGTGGCGCCACCAAGGGACAGGACAATAGTCTTGCCAGCGCCCTGGCAGGTTTTGATGTCCGCCCTTCGCCTCGCGTTAGTTTGCCTGTTGTGGATAGTAATATGAAGACATGACTTTAGACTCACTCAATCTGGGGGCATTGCAAGACGTTTGCATTGTCCGGAAATGCCGTGCAATTATCACCCGCGTTGGCAAAGTTGGTAATGGGGGGCGTAATGCCGTTCATGAAAGCCAGCGGGATGATCTGCAGATGTTAGATCTCGAACAGTTGCCGCCATGAGCAGGATCATCTCACGTCAATGTTGGGATCTGGAGGCAAACAAATTAATTTTCTAGATCTTTCAGTTGGCAGATGGGGTACTCTTTCTTACTTGAGCAGTAGTAGCTCAGACGTTGCTGAGCATACGGGCCCTTGCCTTGGTTGTATGAATTTTGGCCTGTATACTACTCAGCAATGATGGCTTTCAAAATGATCCAGTGTGCTGTAAGTTTTCTGCTTACCCCAGTAGACAGCAACGTTCTTGCTGGAAGCCGGGTTGAAACCAGCCAGGGTTCCTGGAAGCATGGCCAGCATGCTGGCGACGGATGCCATGGAGAGGGTAAACGGCGCCATTTTGTATCACTTATGTACGAGCAGAGGATGGAAAGGTCGAATTTATCCAATGAATGTAGGGCCACCAACGAAGCAGCCAAAGAGAAAAGAAGTTGAGCCGATGATGTTCAATGTCATCTTGGAATCGGAGACGTGCTTGCCTACATTATATATCATTTTATCGGAGCCAACATGCCAGAACATGGCTAACTCCTGACCCACTGT
The DNA here is from genome assembly GCA_024339985.1 of Tolypocladium endophyticum. Lineage (NCBI taxonomy): Eukaryota > Fungi > Ascomycota > Sordariomycetes > Hypocreales > Ophiocordycipitaceae > Tolypocladium > Tolypocladium endophyticum. The sequence goes on along the minus strand of JALHBW010000019.1, from coordinate 607,363 downwards.
TCGTGATCCCCCATGGCGAGAGGAAGCGCTTACCGCTACTGGATGGCTTGAAACGAGCGTATGTGACGTTGGACCGTGCCAAGATAGTATTATCCGGCTTTAAATCCGTGTGACGACGGGTGCATGAGGGACCTCGATGGCTTATAACGGCAATGCTACCATGCGAACATATGCCAGGAGCAACAGCGGTGGCACCTGACAATCAAGGTTTCCTACACTGCATGGACGTTAGTTCGAGGGTCGCAAGCGTTGAAATTGGCCGAGGTTGGGGGTTCGAAGGTCGGTGTTCATGGACTGGAATGTTAAAGCCGGCAAGTTCAGGCACCCTCGCGGCTCACGCGCGCGGCTTGCCTACGAGGTGGTGACTTACAAGGGGTGGTGTGCAGCCTGCACGGCGGTCGTCAGGGGGTTGAGCACCCCTGATTCCCCAGACTGCCAAAATCCTAGTGGCGGCATGGGGACCAAGCTACTTGCTGTCCATCTTGGCACGGTACATCGCAATTTGATTAGAAGTGCTGCGTGGAGTTATCCACAATTCTACATTCCTCGAGGAGGACAGGTGAAAGTGAACGGTTTTGTAGAATGTGCAAATGATTGGACAAAAACGGTTATGCGGCAAAGAATATGGTAATTTTCCAGGGGTCTGCCCCATAAAAGCTCCCTTGACATCAAATTGTGCTCCCTTCAGTTACCTTGGAACCTCGGTGCAGATGCGTGCGTCCTGCAAGAACTTGTACCGTTCCGCAATGCCGATGTGGGATATCATGCCAGGCGCCACCTACGCAGATAAGTTTGGTGGAACATCGTGGTCATTATATCAGCCGATGTCTCCCATCCAGCACGTAATACGCTCTCTACGTACATTAACAGCCCTCGACTCCGCTAGCGCCACATGTAGTGCTCGCTGGCAGACAGCAACCAACCCTTCACAACTCATCGCCGATACTCAAATTTACATGTACGCTTCAACTTCAACAAAATTTCAAGGTATGGGCATTGGGTGGCATCCTTGACAGCTGGTTCACTGGGTCTACCACGTTGATTGAGGACCCTTCAGCACCAGACCAATTCAGCGTGCGACTATGCCAAACTAACTCGTCCGAGCCTAGCGAGGAGAGTGTCTCACCTGCACCCCCTTCATATGATAACTGCAAAAAGCCAGCCCATACGTCTCATCCAACATGCATGATCAAAACCTTCAGAATATGTCTGCTTTTGGCTGTAACGTGGGAGTTGAGATAATGTGCATCTCCAGTTTGGGGATGGGGGGAGGAGACCTCACATGTCGAGTCTTGATGACCCATTTGGCTCGATTCTCACAGCTCTGAAGTGAGTAGCCAACGTTCTGGCCGGTCAGCAGGTCAGCACGTGTAACATATGACCGGATTCGGCGCCGACAGTACCATGTTTTCTTCCTCATTCTAGTGCAGCCGCCTGCCTTGTTCGGCGTAGACATCAGTAGTCGGCCGAGTCCCGCGATCCCTCCTGCAGCTGCCCTGCAGAAGCGTATCGCCCTATGCTGCAAAAGGAAGCCAGGATACAGTCAGGCGCATCATTTGCTGGGCCAGGTTTGAGGCATTCGGCCATATGAACTCAACGAGCTGTTTTAGCCATCGCCTTCATTACAAAACGGAGTACTTGCGCCGCACTTACAGCGTTGTCATTAGGCTAATTCCCCACGTGCCCCCAACGCAACCCATCTCAACCCCCAGGTGCGGCAAAGCTGCAATGATACCTGTAGATGACCGACACCGTGTTGTAAGCTTGCCACGTACTGCACTTTGCTCAGATGTCCACAAAGGGCAGTCTCCTTGAAGGGTGCTTGCCCATTTCGTGCACTCTCCCAAAGCAAAGACGCATCGCACCGTTACATCAAATGCATAGAGGTAGGTGGTCTCGCCTTCGGTTGGGAGCGCGGTCACAGACATCCACCAATACAGGTTCCGGCCATCGATGTGACTTCTTGAAAGGCATCTAGATAAACGTACTCGCCCATGTCCGCAGTTCTCCAACAATCGCAGCTACGGCTTGAGAATGCCGAAGGCGTGTGCAGGGGTGCTCCAAGTCGTGGGTGAGGTGCAGAATGTGGGGGTTCGAGCTCCATGAAGGCTCGGCGACCGAGCAGGGGGGATCGTGACGTTTGCTCCGCCGTGTCCCTGGAAGGAGATAGCGGTGCTCAAAATTACCATTGAGGCGTCAGTACTCCGTACGAAATTCACTGTTCTGTTCTCCCAACTCGCTTTACAAGGCTTCAGCGCAACATGATGAAAGGATGGAAGGGAACCCTTTGATCATGTGGCAATCCGAAGAGGTCGTATGTGAATATCCTTAGGTTCTTTGGGCGGACTCCACTTGGTTCTGGTCTCATCACTTTGCTCGCAGTTAAACCCTTATGTCGAAGAAGTTGCCTCTCGTCGGGAACCACGCAAGCACTTACACCATCCGATGGCGTCCATCCCCATGCAATGCTACTGTAACTCCGGACGCCTCTCTACCTCAGATTATGCACGCCCGGGCCTTAGTGGAATGTCTTCAAACTATTGAACTCTAAGATAACCCACGTTGGAGCAGTTCCCTGCATGTCTGCGGAGTACGGAGCACTCCGTACTGCGCCAAGGCTACCAGGGTAGCGGGTTCCTGGCTGCGGATAATCATTTCGAGCGGAGCGTTCCTGAACCAAAGCCCGGGAGGTCCCGCATTGCCTACGGTAAACTAGGCCCACTACGGCTCCACACTCACTTCGGAAGGTTGGTGGTACTGATAGAGGTTCTCCCCCATTTGCTTCCCTAGACGATTACTGTGTCAGTAACGTTACTTCTTGTCGATGCTCTAGCGACTACTGCTAAAGCCTTGATTGATCCCAGATATATAAGCCCATATACGGTAGCCGCTGCACGTTATCAGCATAGGCCTCATCATATGATGGAGCGCCCTTTCATACATGTATACCTGTAGCGAACGCTCCTTGTTTGCATCGTTTGGCGGGTTACGACGGAGTCTTTCCTCTTCTCATTTTACAGCCGTCGAGTTAGTAATGGAGCTGAGATTGCGCAGTATTGCACTTGCGTGCCATGCACAGATACGGAAAAATTTGGGCAGGGCGATTCATCGCTGGGGTTGGATCATGGAGGCGAGAAACAAGGCCGGCATCACAAGGTCCCCAAATCTCCCAAAACTTAGAGCAGGTGAGCTACATGAAACGCCCAGAGAGCATGAGTCAACGTGAAAGCTGTCGAGATAGGATCCCTCGGGTGGGAGTCTATGGCTATATGGTGTAGATGTAGATGCAATTCATTGACGTGCAGCTACGGCGAGAATGGCAACAACTCGGGGAGAGCCTCGAAACTAAAATGAAGCAAACGAGTTGCTTGAACGAATGATTTCTCAGCGGCATCCAAGCGCTTCATCAAACACAACTTCGTTGAGCAGAGCGGTTGTCCCGAGCAGCGCATTTGAGTTTATGTCGAGATGGCAAAACGCGACTTCAGTGATATCTCCAAATGCAACATTGCAATTCGTTCCTGGAAATAGTGCGGCTGCAAAGTCGTCCATAGCGAACAAGGCGCAATTGTGACGCAGCAGTGGAAGCGAAGCCAAGCAGTGTAAGTCATGTACGTTACTTCATGTTGATGGGGCGCATTCAAATGCCAGACACACGGCCCGACAGCCGACAACCGACACGAACGACTGCTGCAAGCAAGCCGGAAAAATGGAAAGCCACATATCTCCAATCAAAGTACGAGTCTGCGTAAACTCAGCTCCATGGTTTTTTATTACGTTCTACGGGCGTATGCGCCAATATGCAGGTGCGGCCCGGTGTTGCATTGTGCCACTGCGACCCCGCGTAGATCAGATCGGCAGTGCGACAAATCGATCTTACCCTGAACAAGACGCGTCCCGATTCCATCCTCCTCACCTCCCGCCCGCGACAGCAATGTGGCACACCTGCCGCTCTTTGAATCAGCCGAAATGCAGGCTCTCATAACCTGTCTCGTCGCGGGCAGCCAGTATCTCATCCACCCGCATAAGCTGGTGCGTAGGCGAAGGGTCACGTCTCGGCCCCAAGCTCGCCTCAGATGCTAACAAGAAGTTAGGGCGCTATTCAAGAAACAATCAATCCCGATGCCATCCTGCCCGTCACGCTGCTGGAAACACACGAGATCTTTGGTGACCTCGAAGCCACGCTGCGTTTGTTTGCTCTCTACGATGACGTCTTCGTGCCCGAGTTTGGTGCCGTCCTCATCGAGAAGCCAGGCTCCGACACAACCGTCCACCAGAGAGATGCGCCAAAACTGCCCAACAAAGACCTCTACCACCTCAATGGCGACGTCACGGCCATGGCTGGTGTGGCCCAGCTGCCCTCTGGGCCGTACTTCCTCCACGGGCCAAACCTGCACCAGGCGTGGAAGCTCTACGACGACGAGTATGACGCATTTGTCTTCGGAGTCATTTCTGAAAACGTAACGGCCACGGATGGGTAGGGTCAGGTCACCGTTGACGCGGCATTCGGTGCTCACCAAGATGCAGGTTCCGGGTAATGACCTCGCTCTCCGAGGCTGGCACTCATAAGGGCATCCCCGTGCCGTCGCGCCTGTATCATCGCGCCCCAAACTCCCGAAAGCCCCTCAGCGGCATCCGCATGGCCATTCCCGATGCCATGTCCCTTAAAGGCGTGCAGACAACACTCTCCAGCCGGGCCTGGCGAATGCTGCAGACGGCTCCGGCCGATGCGACGGCGAAGCTCGCCCAGCGGCTGCTCGACCTGGGTGCCATCATCGTAGGCAAGAGCAAGTCCTCGCAATTCGCCTCGGGCAGAGAATGGGTAGACGAGGAAGCGCCGTGGAACCCCAGAGAAGACGCATACCAGAGTCCCCGAGGTGGTGCGGCTGGTGCGGCAACGGCTATGGCTGGGTACGATTGGCTGAGGACTGCATTTGGATTCGACGGTTCGGTTCATGGAATCCTTTCAATATGCCAATCTAGGCTTCGGTACTGACTTCTTCGCAGGCATCGGGGGCGTCCGCGAGACGGCCGCCGCTCATGGCCTGTACTCGCTGCGCACGACTCCAGGCGCGATTTCCCATGCTGGATCGCAGACAAGCTCCCGGTGGGTAGTCGAGCTGCATGCTTTCTCGACATCATCACATTCTCATCTGGATTTAGTACCTACGACACCGTTGGCCTGGTCAGCCGAGACGTTGTGGAGTTGTTCGACATCGCGTCTGCCGTGCTGAACCAGTCCCACACTGACGACGCCACAACTCTTCCTAAGCGGCTGCTATACCCCGTTGATTTCTCTGAGTCCGATGACTCAAATGAGCCCAAGGGACTCATCAGGCAGTTCGTCACAGCTCTGGAAACCTTTTTGGGGATCAAGGCCGAGAGAGTGAATGTTGCTACTATCTGGAAAAAGGAGCCGCCGCCCGAAGCCTCGAGTAGAGGTTTGCACGAGTACATGGGAGATGCCGCATTTCTCTCGTATTGTTACGAGTTCTACCACGAATACGATGGCTTCCGAAAGGCTGCGCAAGACCAGTTGGGGTATCCCCCATATTTGGAAGCAACAACGAAGTATCAATGGTTCGTCTAGAGCGCCTTCGGGAAACACCATGAGACGGTGGCTGACCTTTCAGCAGGAACACTGGCAAGGCGGTCACCAAACAAGATTACCATGAATACCTGCAGCGAATTAACGTGTTTCGCACGTGGTTTGGTGACAAGATCGGGCGCATTGCCGTGTCTGGCGACGAGTGGACAGCTATGGTCTTGCCTTTTCACAGCACGGCACCGCAGTATAGAGACCAGTCTTTACAGTACGCAAGTACCCTCCATCTGCATTTCTTCAAAGGTTAAATGACTCCTTAGTGCACCAAGCGCACCTCACGGCATCTCGGCAGAGGTGTTGCCATCGATACTTCAGACACCGCAATTTGTCGTGCCTTGTAAGTCTACTTTCTCTCGCATCTTAACACGCACACACTCACAGAGCTTGCAGTCGCGCAGCTACCGTACGAGTCTAGAGTCAGCGGTCGTCAGGAATACCATCCTGTCTACGCTTCCGTCATGGGTCCCAAGGGTGGAGATTTGAGAATCATTCACCTCGTGAGGCGAGCCTTTGAGGCGGCGCAGTGGCGGACGAGAGTGGACACGGGACGATTCACGTTCCCGCTTGTGAACAATACTAGCCCACCAGCTGAGGCGTGGGGTGAGCTATAAGCCATAGGGGCGTCAGAAGGATGGGCCTCGCAGCCTATATATCATGGACCTCCAAACGAGGCAAAGCCTTTTTCTGCCCTTTCAAGTCTCGGGTAGCGTCCTTACTAATTGTTGATGTTACTCCATGCCTTGTCTATATCATGAACTTCCAAACAAGCAAAGCCTTTTCCTTCCCTTTCAGGTCTATGATAGCGTCCTTACTGACTCCCCAACGCCATGTGCCCAAATATCAGTCGTAATTGCCGGTCTGATCACAGAATCTCATCGCCGTCGTCGTCGGCCGCAGGCACAGGCACAGCTGTCTCCTGCAGCTTCGGCTGCACAGGCGCTGCACCTCCAGTCTTAGCGTCCATCTCCTCATCCGTCTCCCACTCCTTGTTGGCGTCGTCGTCGTCGCCTTCACTGCCGTCGTCGTCGCCCAGCACGGCAAACTTGCTGGCCTGGGCCTCCCCCTCGGCCACCTTGTTGACCACGTCCCAGGCCTTGCTGCGGGCCTGCACCGTGCGGGCGCGGCCTATGCTGCGCTCGATCTTCCTGCCCGTGCGCTCCGTCACGGCCTCGGCCATCTCGAGGCCGCGCTCGTGCCGCCGCCGGGCCTTGGCCGAGAGCTTGCTGCGGCGGGCGGGCTTGGTCTTCTTCTGCACGCCGGCGGAGCGGTGGACGGCGAGCACCGAGGGGCGGTCGGCGGCGGCGCCGGGGGGATTGGACGGCAGGGAGACGTCCTTGAGGGACTTGTCGGTGTCGATGCCGGGCGAGGTGGCGCGGCGCGCGGCGCGGGAGTGCTTCGAGGGCGCTGCATGGTGGAGCGGTCAGGTCAGCCATGGACGAGCTGGGAGCGTACGACGGGGGGGCTTTGATGATCGAGGCCCTGCTCGAGCGCGCTTACCTTTGCTCTTGGCCATGGCTAGCGAGGCGACTTGGTGCGCACTGGCGAAGTGAAGTAAGTCTCAAACTTTCTTGCAAGGATGGAAATTTTGGCTCCGACTTGTTGACCCCACGGTGCCGCCGCGGATGGCCCCGCATCCCGGCCGCCGGTGGCGTCCAGCCAACCCCACCACTGGATCTCTTGGTCGCTTAGGATCTAAGGAAAAGGTGCAGCTGTCAACAGAGCCCAGCTTCTTCGCGCGGCGCGAGACGTTCCAAAGACCTATAGTTTAACTAGAGACATGGCGCAGGCGGGGTGGCTGATGCTTTGTTGACGACGAGAGAATACGCTCAAGGCTGAGAATTAGAGGCATGGCGCAGACAGAGTAGCTGATACCGGCATTGCCGATATCACGTCGACCGGCGCCCGCCTCTTATTCGGTAACATTCCCGCCCTGCCATTCCTCATTAACACTTGGCTGAGCGGCACCGTCATCAGGGCTTTCTCGACGCCACCAACTGGCAATGGGGCATTGGCATGTGGTCTATCAGCTATCATCAGGCGAAGGCACAGGCCACTATGGGAGCCGACATCTAACGCGTATGAATGCAAACATCCATCAACCGCCGACATGTAAACACGCATCGTGCCCTTCACTTCTTCGCCTTCCCTTCCAGAAACAACCTCATTGTTCCGCCCACCTGGCCGCTCGCCGGCTTCCCCTCCCTGCCCCCGTGCGCGGCCACCTCCTCGCGCACCGTCTTGAGCACGTCGGCCGCCTCGTCGGCCGAGACCTGCTTGCCGCCCTTCTTGCGGCCCAGCATGAGCTCCACCTTCATGCCCTTGGCCAGGAAGCCGCCCATCTGGCGCGTCTTGGTGGCGAGGTCGTGCCCGCCGATGGCCCACGTCAGCTCGAGCTCCTTGGTCTTGGGCTTGCCGCCGCCGGCCTCGGCGCTGGCCTTGCGCTTCTCCCTGAGCTCGCGCTGCCGCGCGTACTCGTCGCGCTTGTTGACGATCTTGCACACGGCCAGCTGCGCGCTCGGCCGCCCGTTCTTGGGGTCCGCCGGCACGTACGGCTGGATCATGCGCAGCGACTCCTCCGGCTCGAGCTTGGTGAGAACGAACGACGTGGCGAGCGGGCCCTCCGACGCGCCCTGGTCGATCACCATGATCTGCGGGTCTGTGATCTCGTGGTCCTGCGGCGGCCGGTCGCGGCCCGATCGCTCGATGTCCTTCTGCGTCGTGAAGCGTCGGTCGAATCCCCGGTCGGTGTCCTTGGCGGGGGCGGAGCGCGGTGGCGGCCGGCGAGAGGGCTTCGCGTACAGTCGTATCTGTGTCCCAATGCATCGTCCTTGGGAACCTGCCCACGCAGAGGACAACAGGCGTGGCTGGTATCCCTGGGAGGGGGTAGCCAACCGGGGCAGCTCTGTCGGGGAGACGAAGACGCGGTAGAGAGCCCGGCGGGAACTGTAGAGACACTGCGGTGTTGCCCTCATGATGGCGGCCGCAGATGTCAGATCTCGTCGTGCGTGGGTGAGGCAAAGAGGCGAATCGGTCGTGAGGGGATTTGCGTCTATTTGGTTGATGGAGCTTGGAGCTTGAGAGCGAAGTGTCGTGTCTCCAGCTCCGCAAAACCTCGACGTCATGGGCCAATGATGCGCCAACAGCACCGCCCACTAGCCCAGGGCGTGTGGCGCCGAACAAAGTTGGCTTCTTCGTCGCCGCTTTAGGTTCAACTAACCTACTGAAAAGTAATCTTGGTGCGGTCTCGACCCGATCACATAACTGATTGCCGCATATATAAAAGACGTCCTTGAGAGCCCCCATGGACGTAATCCAAGTACCTCCCGCCGGCAATGCTTGACTTGACCTTCCACATGCAGTCATGATGAACTGCGCCGATATCCATCGTATCGAACACGGAATTCGCCTCGGTCTCCATTGGCTACGACGATTTGGCAACCGATGCCATGATTTCGAAGCCCGGTTAGGAACACCTGCCTGCTTGAGGTTCTTTAGCGGGCCAGACCTGCCCGGGCTTCAGTTGATGGAGCCATTGTACCTGTTCCTTATCTGTCTCTTTCTTGCCACCCTTGTCCTGGAGGAGGCTGTCGACCCGAACCGGTCGCCCGGGTGGTTTCGCCGCTGTCTAGGGATTGCGGGACGACTAGTGGGTTCGTATTGGTCTGCGCTTGTGCTTGTGAGTTCTCAGCCGGCCTTCCAGAGATTCCTCTATGAGCTAATGCTAAACCACCTCGCAGATGCGTGCTACTTTCCGGGCTCTGGATGGCTGCGGGCATGCACCCGACAACCAGCACTGAAAGGGATGGCTCAATGGCGCCTGTCTTTTTATTTCACGACGGACGGTGGTTTTTTGTTTTAAACCAAGTTCTCTTTGAGAACATCTTTTTTTTTTTCATTGAGATCATCGCCTTGAGCGGTGACTTGAAGAAGAAAACCCCAGCAAACTCCAGACACAGCTCGGGCCTGGCCCCATCTAAAAGCGGCGCTGCTCAGGTACGTTCAACAGCCAATCACACAGACGGTGGAGGTCCCAGCTAGCACTTCAAGGGTCTCGGCGACAGTAACGCCATCTTGGACATCGCTTGAGCCTCACCATATCTCATCCCATCGCCGCGTCACTCGGCCTCGCCCATGCAGAGGGGCCTGGAGTCGACCACCGCCGCCCAACGATGCATCCCGGATAGCGGCACCTGATCCACAGCGCCCGTCACCATGGCCTTCTTCTCCCACTTCCTCGGCCACCCGATCCGCTTCGCCGTCTCGACGCTCAAGATGACGTGCCTCGCCCACCTGACCCTCACGCACGTCGTCCAGGTCTCGCCGGCCCAGGGCCCGTCCATGCTGCCCACCTTCTCCGTCGACGGCGACTGGATTGCCGCCGACATGACGGCCCGCCGCGGCCGCGGCGTCGGCGTCGGCGACCTCGTCCTCTACCGCATCCCCATATTCGCGAGCCAGAACGGCGTCAAGCGCATCGTCGGCATGCCTGGGGACTTTGTGTCTCTTGGCACGCCGGGCGAACCGGGCGAGGATCAAATGATCCAGGTGCGTCCCGGCCGAGTTGGACTTCAACGATACGGACAGCTGACAGAGACAGGTTCCCGAGGGCCACTGCTGGATCGTGGGCGACAATCTCCCCGCCTCGAGAGATTCGAGGCAGTTTGGTCCGCTGCCGCTGGCGCTTATCCAGGGTAAGATTGTCGCCAAGGTTCTACCCTGGAAGGAGAAACAATGGCTCAACAGCGGACTGGAATCCGTCCAAGAGGGACCTTGATGCAGTTCCGAGAGAGCGTGTACGAGTAGGGAGTAGTCACAATGCACTTTATGCACCACACATAGACTGGCTTCGAGACGCAACTGTCAATATCGGGGTATAATAAGACAAGACTTGTAAACATCGCGGTCTAATTACAGCTGCTGCTTGCGCCCACTGTCTGCGCCCTCCGCCTGCTCATTCACCCCCTTCTCCAAGTTGCTCTCAAACTCATGCTGGGCTAAACACAGACATTCAGCGAGAATGCCACGTACAAAGGACAATACCGCCTACCCCCGCAACGTCACCTTGCACCGCCATCGTCAGAGGCGACGCGACCCTCACCTTCTCACAACAGACAAGCCCTGTGGCGGCCAAAGAAAATTGAGGCAAAGAAAAGAAAACTGATGGGGTCGATGTAGGTAGAGTGCCGCTTCTAGCCTAGCATCGTTTCGTTAAACGTTCCAGACGCCCAAAACACCGCTGCCTGACTCTCCGTTTCATTCAATCGCCGCCATAGGGTCAATCATACGCTGTCGGAGAGACGGCCCCATGGGGACGCTTGAAGCCTAGGGTTTGACCGCGTGCGATGCTTGGAATATTGGGGTCAAACCGATGTAAACTCATAAAGACCAAAATTAGCCTTCGATGTGAGCTTTTGACATGCTTTGACCCAATAGCTCCAAGCACCGCTGGGCAAGGTTGACAACCTCGCCCTCATCCTCCTCCTCGAAATCTGGTTCCGTCTCGACCTGGCGGTTTGCAATCGTGCGGATGTGTTCGATGATGTCGTCCGCCTTTCCAATGACTCCAATCAAAGCCTTGTCCTCTGACTCGAACAGCTGAAGCAAAGTCCATACAGCAATGTGCTGAAACGTAGCGTCACCAGACTGCAGAAATCGACCGAGGTAGCCGTGGATGCCGCCATTAGGCTCGTTCCAGTTTTGTACGAAGATGGAGTAATCGCCCACTGCAAACGAATCAGCGGACATGGCACGGCGGTATTAATCGTGCGGGGCAAAGTTGCTCACCTTTTGAAGAGAGATTGCCCAGGGCGGCAGCGCTGTTGCCCTGAACCTCGATGCTGGGCGAATGGGTGAGAGGGATCAACACATCGCAAACACCCAGGTTCAGCAGGTGCGACTTGAGGTCATCACTGAGCGCCAGAACTGCAATGGCGGCCGTCATCTCCGATTGCACCGTCACGGGTACGTCGAGTACCAGCTGCTTGCACTTTTGGACGGCTCCCGCGTCCAAGACGAGCGCCTTGTTACGGTCGGAACTGGCAGCCAGGTTGCGCAGCGTCGAGATGGCATGACACTGGATCTCTTCGTTGTCCGTCGAGCCAAGAAGGTCGACGAGGGGTTTAAGGAAGTTTGCTTCGATAATCGGCGACTCGTTCAAGGGATGTATGGAAATATTCCGTATGCACGCAACGGCTGAGAGAATTAGGGGAAGGTACGAGGACTGTAGAAGGCGAAGTAGAGGATGCAAGCCGTTGGCTCGAACAATGTCCAGCTGGTACTTTTCGTCCGACGCCAGGTTCCGCAAGGCCAAGGCTGCCTGACACTGGACCTTTGGAGACGAGGAGTCCATGAGATTCACCAGGGACTGCACCAACTTGGGCTCGGATGAGGCGAGCTTCCGCCGGTTGTTGGCATCGACCGCGATGTTGCTGAGTGCGGTCGTGCAGTAGTACTGCACATCGACGTCGGGAGACGAGAGGAGTTGGACCAGAACCGGGATGGCACCAGCGTTAACGAGCTGCTGGCGATTCTCATCTGGAAGCGCTTTAGCAGGACTTCGCATCACGTGCCGAGGTATCGCAAGCCTTACCAGAGTGTGTCATGTTGAGAAGGGCGCCGGTTGCGTTTCTCTGCACTCGCATGTCTCTGGACTTGGCCAGTCTGGTCAGCGGTCCAAGGGCTCCCGATCGAGCAATCTTGGCTTTGTTCTCCTCGTGGGTCGCCAAGTTGGTGATGCACCCGACGGCGTTGCACTGTACTTCGACATTTGGCGACAGCATCTGTCGGATCAGGGGCGTCAACCCTCCAAGCTGGACGATGAGAACCTTATTATCGGCTAGAAAAGGCTGGTTAGTGGCCAAGGCAGAGGACCGTGCTGCACGAGGGCAGTCGTACTGTTTACGGCCAGGTTGCCCAGGGCAGCGCTGGCTGCTCTTTGCACTTCGATATCAGGGCTCTGCAACAAGAAGAGGATGGGCTCGAGGGTATCTCGGTCGACTTCTCGGACATCTGGACGCAAGGTGTCAGCAAGACATGTGCAGCAGGGCTGGCCCGTTGAATGCATCTTCGTGGATGAGAGGTGGCTCGCATTGCCATGGGCGTCTGGGCTGGAACGAGCGCTGGCGACGACATACCTCTCTCTGTGATTTCGGCAAATGTAAGACTGGCGCTGCGCTGAAGGTCCACGTTCTCGGAGAAGACCAGGGTGCTCAGCGCGCGGAGGGGCTCGCCGGAGAAGAAATCGGTCTCGCCGCGCTGCACCAAAGTCAGACTCGACACGGATTCATGGCAAAGGGGCCTGACACGGACGTTCTCAAGATACTGAAGCAAGTCGGCGACGGCTTCCCGCTCGCTATCAGCGAGAACGGGTTCGTAGAGGCCATCGCGGGCTCGTCCTAGAAGCGGAGTCAGAAGAGACGGTCAAGAAGGCAAGCGGGCGCGTCGGAGGGAACACACCTCCGCAGCATGACGACTGGCAAATCCCCATGGCTGGGTCGACGGTTGCCGGGGGCTCAGGGCGTGGAGGCGGAAAGGGAGGGAGGCGGTGGTGGATGTTTTTGTTGACCAAGCTCGAAACCCACTCCCAGGGACCGCTCAGTCGCCTCGGTCGGAGCTTGCAACCGAGCGAGGGCACGCCGCGGCTGTCGATGGGATCACGGCTTCGGTGGCTGCGAGGTTAGAGCCAGCTGCGCGGCCTGTGGCGGGGAGCAACAGGGTCGCGGGATGGCGATGCTGCAGCCGAGCGACTGTCGTCGGTGGTTGTGTGATGGACGAGGAGTGCCGGGTCGGGTGGTGACGGGCAACGGAGGTGACGACTGGGGCGCTGGAGCCCACAGCGCCCGCAGCTTCCAGAGGCCAGCTACGAGTCGGCAGGGGTCGCCACCACCTAATGAGGTAAGGCAGCCTAATAAGGGTCCCGTCGCGTCCACTGTGGTAGGCGGTAGGTGCCTTGGATGCTTGGCTCGGGTTCCACGCACCAGTGGGGCCGAATAGCTGACCACGCGGGTTCCCATTGGCGACCTGAGCTTCCGACCTGGACTGCCTGATCGCTTACGAGTATCGCGATTGATGGACACTTGAAGCTGCCTCGATGAACGATGAAGGCAGCTGCAGTTTAACGGCGAGCTGCACCTCCAGCTCAAGGCGGTGAGGCCCTCTTGGCTTGAGCAAGTCATATAGCACCTCTTACTGGATATGCGCCGGGGCGAGGACAGTAGAGTAGAAGAGCGCTTCCCGCATGCCAATGGAATGTACCGCGACACTTTGCGTCGGGCCAGTCTCGCAAGTCGCACGAGTCGACGACTACGGGCCGCCCGCCTGGCTCATCGGTACGCGCGCCTCAGGCCTTTCATCAGCAGAAGGTGTGCATGGAGGCGTCTCTTCTCTTCGATCCCCGTCATCATGCCTGATGCCCTTCAATGATGCGCCTCCGAGGAAGAGTGAGACATGCTTTTCGAGTCGAGCGCCATTCGGCGACACGGGCCCATGTGACACACACGGCCATGGCATCCTGGGAGCAATCATCTGGGCATTGGGCATGGGTGCCATGCCACTATGCCAAGCATTCGTACGCAGCGGCTCGGATAGAGCAACTACTAACTTATGTACCTTACCTTCGTCCTAAGAGTGCTTACCTCAATCAGCGGCCGCAGAGGGCGTGGGACCGTGCCCGAGGCGCGGCCTTCTCTTCGACATCACTCTCTCTTTGAACAAGGCCATGCCAGCTTGAGGTGCGAGCTCGCACGGTCGTCGTCCTTGTAACCACTCCCATAAAAGACCCATGCCAAAAATCTGCTATAGATCCATGCTTAACTTATTAAGGTTTTGCTGGGTGGCTGGCATGGTCGCGCATTGCTCGTGGTAGTATCTCGAGGTACTGAGCTTCGTCCCTACCCTGTATTGAACGTGCCGACTGCTGCCAACACGTCATTGCCACAACACGGGAACATCTATAGGCTATTTTTTTTTGGAACTTAATTGTTCATTGTATTTGCGCTTGCTCGCACTGGGGTAATGGGCACTGTCGGTGAAAAGCCGCCGCGTCCAACTTGAAAACCACTGAGAAACCGTGCGAGGATGGAGGTGGTGTGTTATCGGCGTCGGCTGGTTGCACTGAACGTGCCTTATCTTGCAGCCCAGCCTCACCGTGCCGAATCGCGGGTAAGCTTGCTGCACGGGTCCAATTCAACTTTCGGCAGAGCATCCAAACCGACGCTTTTTACTCGTGCGTATCGCGGGTTCTTTATTCCCGGTCGGCCGTACGGCGCAGTCTGGCAGTCAGTCTGGACCCTGCGGTACGGTACGGGGCCACCGTCTCCTCTACCGCTGATTCCCCGCCGTCTGCTGGGCATCCACATCCGTCCCCTTCCGTCTGCCTCCCTCCCCCACCTCGACGTCCAATTGCTGCAACAAACAACATCGCCAGCGCAGCGAACGAGCCCGCGAGGCAAGGCTGACCCGACGAGCAATCGAGCCTCGCCGACATCCGCCAACGGACGCGCTACAGCCAGGAATGGAGGAGGACCAGGAGACAGCTGTGGCTGCTAGCGCCCAGCCTGGCAACCCCGCGCAAGCCCGAGTCGAGCCTCGTGAGCCATTATTAGGTCACGGCGCTTTGCCTGAGGGTGGTGTTGCGCCGGAACCGGCTGCATCAGCTCCAGCTCCCGCCCCATCCACCCCATCGACGACGACGCCCGAGACAGCGCCCACTGGTCAGGCACCGACCCCCAGTCACGAGCAGACGGCGGCATCGTTGCGCGTGCCTCACTTTGTCGCTCCTTCATCCTACCTGCGCTTCAAGACGTCGCACGGCACTGCCATGGCTGCCGCTCCCGCTCCCGCCGAAGCCCACCCTCCGAGTCCTCTCGACAAGGAGCAGCTGCAAGGCCTGGTTTGTCTGCCCCTACCCTCGCCAACTACTTCTCTCGTCCCCCCCTCCTCCCGCTGCCCTCTTCTTTGTCCTGAAATGGCCTGGCTGACGTTTCCTGGCTGTAGAAAGCGATTCGCGACTTCCTCAAGGTCCGCACGAGCTACGATGTCTTGCCCCTGTCGTTCCGCCTCATTGTCCTGGATACCGATTTGCTCATTAAGAAGAGTCTTAATATCCTGACCCAGAACGGTAGGCCACCATCCGGCGCCATCCAGAGACCTGTCGAAACGGGTATGCTGACGCACAGTCGACAGCCATTGTGTCGGCGCCTCTGTGGGACTCAGACACGTCTCGGTTCGCCGGAATCCTGACGGCGACGGACTACATCAACATCATCCAATACTACTGCCAGTTCCCCGACGAGATCAGTAAGCTGGACCAGTTTCGACTGAGTAGCCTCAGAGGTTCGTACGACTCATTCCTTCTTCAAGTGCCCCGCTGATGATCTTGACGAATAGACATAGAAAAGGCCATCGGCGCAAGCCCAATCGAGACCGTCTCCGTTCATCCGTCGCGACCGCTGTATGAGGCCTGCCGCCGCATGCTGAAGACCCGCGCGAGACGTATCCCCCTTGTCGACGTCGACGACGAGACCGGACGCGAAACAGTCATATCAGTCATCACGCAGTACCGCATCCTCAAATTCATTGCCGTCAACAACGAGCACAACACGGTCATGCTCAAGAAGTCTGTCCGCGAAGTCAACCTTGGCACTTACACCAACCTTGCAACGGCGCGGATGAACAGCACCGTGCTCGATGCCATCCACATGATGGTCGACGGCAACATCAGCTGCATCCCCATTGTCGACGCGGAGAACAGGGTGCTCAACGCTTTCGAGGCGGTCGATGTTATTCCGTGCATCAAGGGCGGTGCATACGAAGAACTGGACGGCACCGTCGGCGACGCGCTCTGCAAGCGTCCGGACGACAGCCCGGGAATCTACACTTGCGGCGAAGGTGACAGGCTCGACTCGATTTTCGACACGATACGGAAAAGCCGCGTCCACCGGCTGGTTGTGGTTGACGATGACAACAAGCTCAAAGGAGTCATCTCGCTCTCGGATATCCTCAAGTATGTCCTGCTTTACGGCGAGGACGAGAGCGGCTAGCAGGGAGGACATGGCGCCGCAACGTGACGTGACGGCAGAACGAAAGCCAAGTGGACTGTCGCTGAAGCCCAAGACCAAGTGCTGGTAGGGTGCGACAAATGCATGTTGGGAGGCGTACCGGAAATCTGGATGGGACAATATTCAGGTGCTCGCATAGGTCACATGTGGCCGATTCACATGATAGACTTCAGAGTGACAGAAAATTGGTAATTTGCGCGTTGCAATATTCTTTTCTTTGACACCTGGAGAGCATGCCACGTTTTGTGCAAAAAAAAGTGAGAATCGAGGCTCCGGAACATTCGGACAGGAGGATTTTTTTTTTTTGGAGAGAGACTATGATTTTCACAACCCTGGACGCCGAATCTTTGATAGTCGGGACTACCTTACCGCGATGAATGAGTGAGTATCGCCGGGTCGGTCTTTGGCCTACGCAGAGCAATGATATGGAGCCGAGTAAATCTACCTTCGGTTTGGACGTCACTGACCGCAGTGTCGACATGCTGCTTCTCTTTCCTCTGAGTCGGTCTTCCCCAATGAACGCCAAAAGCCGACATGAATAAATCTTATTGGGCAACAATGTGCCTCTGCCACCGGTCTTGCCTCGATATTCGTGGTCGGGTAGTGTTTCCATCCATGCGATGACGCACTCCAAGCCGCGACCCCAACATGCTTCGACGTGCGGCTCCCATTGATATCAAACATCGAAGCACCAACGCAGAATTAGGCCAGCATTCCATCTTGAAGAACAACCCGAGACTGCGATGATCCATAGCTCCATGGCTCCATCAACAGGGCTGGCGTCGTCCCGATCTTCTCATCAACTTGCAGCCAAAGACGCATTCGTGCCTCGCCAGCTCCCCCCGTCAGCGAGCTCCGCCTCTTTGGCTTTGCCGCACAATGCGAACATCCAGCGCTTGCTGAATCAAGGGCCCAGGGTGCGCAGCAGCGCGACGTGGACCACGAGCAGTGGTGAGTTGGGCTTTCTAAGCGACACGGACGAGGTAGAGGACCGAGCATTGTATATCTACGAGTACAACCGATTGGCGAAAAAGGTAAGTATTCGAGGCAGAGGCCCGCTCTTTGAATGCTTTCTTTTCCTTGTATCTCACGGCTGACTGATGACACAGCACGGGGTGAGGGTGTTGGTGATCGATGACTTCAGTGCGGAGCAGCGAGTGAGCGAGGGCTTTTCCATACAGTGTGCTGGTCCTCCACCTGATACTGACAACGTCTCTCAGGGTGATGTTCGAGATCCAGAAAAGCGAGGCTGGCTTTACAGAGTCCTTTGGCCAGGCCCCAGCCGACACATGCTCTCTTGTTCACATCAAACGCGTCAGAAACACAGCCTCTCTGGCCTCGCGCATATGCTCCGCCATCGCCGAGACCTTCTCAATGCCTTCGACATCCAAGACATGGTCCGATTAAGCGGCAAGAGTGTGCTGTACTTGCCTCAAGAATATGCACCGAGCTCTTTGATACTGCCAACATGCCTCCGCGCCACGGCACAACACCTTGCTCAGAACGTCACTACGCGTGGAATATTTCGAATCCCTGGATCACTCAAGGTTGTGGGTGCCTTATTCGACCACTATTGCTACACGAAAACAGGTGACGATACAATCGCCAGCACAATTCGTTGCGCCAACCTCCCACTGCACATTGCATACTCTGTCCACGATGTAGCGTCTACATTCAAGCGTCTGCTGTCTGTTCTGCCAGGGGGCATTTTGGGATCCCTCGCACTCTTTGACGCCCTTGTCGCGATCCATTCACAGCTCTGCGGGGAGCCAGAGTTCCCTCGAACGAAGCAGACCAAGGTCCGCGCACGGCTTATTGCCTTAGCCATCAGCACCGTTAAATCCCAGTTTCGCCGAGAGATTATTTGCGCCGTGTTCGGGCTCCTCAGCTTGATTGGCCGTGTGTCAGAGCTGACGCCTCGGGAAGACGATGATGGGAGGCCCCTCCCGACAGGAGACTTGATGGGATACAGCGCTCTGGGCATCGTCTTTGGGCCGCTGCTAGTAGGGAACCTGTTGGAACAATATTCGACGAAGCTGGTGACTCCCAGCTCCGGCATGCTCTTGTTTCCTGTCAGCCCGAAAGAACTCCGGCGCGACCAACGCAGAGTCAAAACGGAAAGTCATCAGTCCGATCCGCAGACGGTCAGCCGGACTCTGACTGCAAACAAAATCTCGGAAATGCTTATTGCCAACTGGCGCGACGTTGTCCGCCAGATGAAGTCCCTCGGGACGCACCACCGCAGAGACGCGTCTTCTGTCAATCTGCGAGCCAAGTCGTTGCGACCGTCTGTTTCAGATGTCGCAATCAAAACGTCAATACACAGGGATCAAAGCAGAGAAAACCCGAAAGATGCTGCGGCCGGCCCTGACGGCGACCTAGAACCTTCCTCGCAGGCAAAGGGGATGAAGAGGCGGCGATGCGAATCATTAACGAAGCTTGGCGCCAACAGGCTTCTGCCGAGAGAAAGCAGGGCTGCATTGAGCCCAACGAGAGAAGAAAGCCCCGTGGATGGGGACTCTGCCAATGATACACTCACCTCTGGGCAAGATCAGATGTTGTGGTCGATCTATTCCAAGCTCCAATCATCCCGGCAAAGAGAGACAAGCGTGACGGCAGAGAAGTCTAAAAATCCGAAGTCTTTCAGCTGTGAGACGGGTTCAATCGAAGAAGACAAAGCTTCAATCGCCGTCGATAGCGGCGAACCGTCGCAAATTCCACAGCGTCTGGCTGAGGACGCAAGTCTGGGTCCGGAACGGGCGAACCTCGAGAGCGTCCCTCCGCGGATGTCTTCGAGATTTTGGCGAGCAAACGTCAGCTCAGAGACGACTGGAATAATGCAGCTAAGCCAGTCAGAACATGATGCATTATGCGGACAGCAAATACGGCACCGTCAGCCACGTATCTCCAAGTCCCACGATCATTTGCAGAGAAATTTCGAGGTCATGGTTCCGTCGCCGTCAAGGTCCACTGGCTCCGGCAAACGAGGATCTGTGAAGGCCATGACAGCTTTGTTCGAAAACCAGGACTCGGAGCCGAGAAGCTCGCTGTCACCTCAAAAAGGCTTGTCAGTAAGAAAACCGCAAGCGATAACAGATTACCAGGGGCCAAACGGCGGTCATTGGATGCAGACAACTACAGGCTACCCGTACAAGTCTGTCAGAGAGCCTTCAGCAGAGCCCCCTTGGTTGCCGTACAGCCTGCACAAGTCACCGGAACCTGCCAGCGGAGGAGACACCACAGGAGATTTTCTGAAAGCGATGCAAGATCAGCGAGGGACAGCTCATGTCGGCGAAATGGCAGCCTCAGTTGCGACGATAGCGCGAAACTGGGAACAACAGCGACAGGACGAGGCGCTTGGAGAACCATCTCAAGTGGGCACTAGCAAATCGATGCCATTTTTGAAGTCGTCAGAAGCTGGTTCATCGACTCGAGACTACTTCAGGCCGGCTCCAAACTTGGGGGCCATGGTCCCGTGCCGTCGGCAGCTGTCAATAGCGCAGCACATGAACGACCCTCGGCCATTCTCAACGCCAAACTTGACGCGACAGACCGAGGACGAGGTTTCGGAGATGGAGATCTTGCCCTCGGGACCTGCAACACTCCCTCGGGGTACGACTATGCTGTACTCGCAGATACGAAGCCTGCAGCGCCATTTGGTTGCCAAAAGCGAGGAGGCGTCGTATTTACAAAGACTACTCGAGGCACAAGAGGACTCAGAAGTGGGTACGCTGAGTGAGCAGTTGAGGACAGCGCATAGAGACTTGTCCATGTGGAAGGAGAGGGCTGAATCGGCAGAGAAGAGAGTCAAGGTGTTTAAGCAATTCTCGACACGATTGAGGACCTTCAGAGACGCCAGTTGCCGAAAGCAACAGCGACGTACAGATGAGGACGTGCTTTCGATACCAAAGGCTTTGATGACACAACACTCACCCTCAAAGTGCAGCAGCACAGATAGCACAGCAGACGACAAGAACCCAAGCGGACCGGGCTTTACAGGCCGGAGAGAATGTAGCAAGGAATCCGCGGGAGGTGAGGGAAGCAAAGACTTCGGAGAGATTGAGGCCGCTGGCGAGGTTGCAGCGAGCATCAGCACGTGCCGACACAGCCGACTGCAGCCAGCTGCAACACACGACGGGACGCTGGACATCCAGTCTGACGAGCTTACAAGCACAACTAAGGATGGATCATTGATGCTGCGAACGGCTGAAGGGATCAATATTGCGGTTGAGGCGGAAGAGGTTTGGGTCATGGCCTTGGAGCTGTTGCGAATGGGAGATGATGGAGCCAATTGAGTGAACGTTAGCGGCAGCAGAATGACGGGGTGAGTTGAATGTCGATCGTTTGAGGGAACTGGAATGAGGCATCAAAGCACAACACAGTGGCTCAGAGGATGTCCACATGATAGTGAAGCATACTTTAAGCAGCTGATCATGCAAGGCATTCGTCAAGTTCTATGACGGCGTGAAACGAAAAGAATACGGCCTTTGAGAGTGCTTTGAGAGTGAGGCGACCGGGGACCCTATCTCTCCGAGAACAGACTTCTTCTTGGACATGGCTTGTTGACCAAGGCTAGTGCAGGCTTAGCACAAGTTGGAAGAGGGTGAGGACTTTGCACAGCGCTCGACAAGGCTGGGAGGCGGACATGGCACCGCGCACACTTTCTTTTGCCTCAGCTCTTACTCGAGCCTAGCTGGAGTAAGCAGGACGCTTTGCAAGCGATAAGGCGAAGGACGGTCCCCAGATTCTCAACACTGGTGGCGAGTGAACAAGCCGAAGTGTCCAGAGACTCCAGACACCGCTGTCTCGGCATTGCGTCGCATTGAACAGGCTTATACATGGCTGCATTCTAAATACCTCGCGGCGCCAGGCGACTTTCTCCAGCGGGCAGGTGGTGTTAGTGGTCTCTCCCCAGTACCGGGAGTCCAGCGCATCCTCATCATCTATTATTCAGTGGTCGCCCAACAAACAGGGTCAGCATGAAGAAGCCGCTCCGACCTACCTGGATCCAAGCCTCCCCCACGGCGATGGCGGCGGATTTATGGGAGGCACCTTATCTGGGACCCATTTCCAGATCTGCATTCGGCAGGTCGTTTCGCATTTACACCGCGTGGATCGGCAGTTGAAGGCGGGGGGATCCCACGGCTACGGTGTCCGCCAAGCCAAGAATAGAAACCCTGCAGGCTGACGGTGACGACGACGACGACGATAATGCAGCGCACTGCATCTCCCTGCAGCGGCTCCACAGCTTCCTTTCGACTTCGAGCAGGTGCCGAGGGCCCTTCTTTGGTTTGCGAGGACTCATATGAATGACCCGCTACAGAGGCTCTGCCGACTTGCCCGAGCTGTGCCCCCCCCGAGACTCGTGATTTTGGCACAAGTGGCATCACGGGTTTCCCCGAATGGGGAAGGTTACCGAGATCGGCGGGCTCTCGACCTGCTCAAGGCGGCAAGAGTCTGGGGTGCAGCCTGTGCGGTTTCTGCTCTGGTATTGGCTGACTGGATCATGTTGGCTGGCTGGATCATGTTGTCAGTCAGTGAGCGCGCGGGAATGCCAAAGGTCAGGCAGGATGTGGGTTGTCGGCCGCTTGGCAAGAGACAGTGATCCAAAGGCGAGAGGATGGATAAAAGAAGGTGCTACCCCTCGGGCCGTCGAGAAAGAGACCAGATACCGCTGGCTGAGCACGTTCACCTTCTTCCACCTTCTTCCCATCCCAATACCCCTTTTCGTATTACCCCTTACTCAGCCCATTTTGCTGTATTGCTTGTCGTTGAAAGAGTGGTGTCGAGAAAGCGAGAGTGGAGAGATACCAGAGAACGCTGCGCTTGTGTTTCAGTGCCTGAGTCGTCGTCGTAACGATGAAGTCTCTTGCCGTTGTGTCGTCCCTCCTGGCCGCTGCCTCGGCCGTGGTCGTCACCCCGACGCCCACAAAGGTGTCCTACGACGGCCACAAGGTCTTCCGTGTCCAGGTCGGCGCCAAGCCCCAGAGGGTGGCCGACATCATCTCCAAGCTAGACCTCAACGTCTGGCAGCCGCCGTCGCGCAAGGGCGCCTTTGCCGACATCGAGGTGTCCCCTGATAAGCTCGACGCCTTCCAAAGCGAGGTCCAGGGCTTGCGCGTGGAGACGATGCACGAGGACCTTGGCCAGTCCATTGCCAACGAGGGTAGCTTTGAAGTATACGCCGGTATGTCGCCTCCTCCATCGGTGAATGTTCTATTTTTTGTGCTCTCAAGTCAGGGGGTGCATGAGCAGGGGAAACAGCTGACGCAAGGGCAGGCGGCTCGGCCAACAGCTCGTGGTTCAACTCGTACCACCCGTACAAGGACCACTTGAACTGGCTCAAGGACCTGCAATCGAAGCACCCAAGCAACTCGGAGATTGTGACGTCGGGCAAGTCGCTGCAGGGCAATGCCATCACGGGCATCCACTTCTACGGCAGCGGCGGCAAGGGCAGCAAGCCAGCCGTCGTCATGCACGGCACCGTCCACGCCCGCGAGTGGATCGCGACCATGGTCGTCGAGTACTTTGCGTATACCCTGCTGAGTGGCTACGGCAACGATGATACCATCAAGGGATTCCTCGACAAGTACGACTTTTACTTGTTCCCCGTTGTCAACCCGGATGGTAAGCCCAGATACTCCTCGCCCCCCTCTTTGCACCAGCCTCCAGCGCAGCGTCGACTGACTGTCCCCAGGTTTCCTGTACTCGCAGACGTCGAACCGCCTGTGGCGCAAGAACCGTCAAAAGAGCTCGGCCGGCAGCTGTCTCGGCCACGACATCAACCGCAACTGGCCGTACATGTGGGATGGACCCGGCTCGTCAACCAACCCGTGCGCCGACGACTTCCGCGGCGACAGCGCTGGCGACGCCCCCGAGACCCAGTCGCTCTCCAAGTTCCTCCAGCAGGTGAAGAACTCGCAGGGCCTGAAGCTGTATATGGACTGGCACTCGTACTCGCAGCTCTTCATGACCCGTAAGTCTCCCTCTTCTCAAGGTGCGGGCATGAAGGATCTCAGCAGCTAACGGCGCCTGGGGACAGCATACGGCTACACGTGCGACTCTGTGCCCAACAATAACGACGACTACCAGCGGCTCGCTGGCGGCGCCTCCGACGCCATCGCGGCTGTCCACGGCACCCAATTCCAATACGGCCCCATCTGTTCCACCATCTACCAGGCCGCCGGCAGCAGCATCGACTACACCAACGATGTAGTCGGCGGCGACTACAGCTTCGCCGTGGAGCTGCGTGACACGGGCAACTACGGCTTCGTCCTGCCGCCGGACCAGATTGTACCGAGTGGCGAGGAAGCCTTTGCCGGAGTCTCTTATTTGCTCCAGAACATGCAGTGAGCACGAAAGTGACGGAACATGACTGAGGGGTGTAAATAAGGAAGTGTCGTCGTTGTACATACGCGTATATAGGTTTTAAGTTGAACATACATTTGGAGATTCGCCGAGACCCTGAAGGTCTTGTGAATACGTCGGCAATTGGAACAGCTCGGAAACACAGTAGGAGCAGCATCACACAGCGAAGCGTAACGAGGCATCAGTCATGACAATTCATTAAGTGGCATGCTGAGACCGCCACATATCTTGCAGTATTGCGACCCGACAGCCATGCAATTTCCCATTGTGGAGCGTCAGTCCGATTTCTACCCTTCGGTGATGAAGATGTCTTTGTGTCGGTGTGTAGCCTCGACGACGGCCGTGCAAAGTCCAAAGTCTGCGGCGAATGTCAGCTCGAGGCCCCTGAAGAACAAAGCATCGCAGAACCGGACTCACCAACTCCAGCTCCCAGGTCCCGAGAGCTCAGCACCTTGACCGTCAGATCCGGGTTCACCTTGCCGATGACCTGGACGGCGTTGCCGTTGACCAGATGCGCATCCTGTGGCATTTGTCGTCAGCAGGGAGCAGCCAAGTTAAAATGATTTTGGAGGCACAAGCTTACCCGGTTCAGCGCGACAGTCACCGTCCCGTCGGCGTCGAGCGTGGCCTGGTCGCCGCGCAGCTGGGTCACCTTGCCCACGATGGTGACGAGGCGCCCGACAAAGCTGTCGAGGTACTGGGCCGTGATGCGGGGAGAGGAGAGCTGCTCGGACATGGTGATTGACGCTTTGGAAAAAGCTGCAGGCCGCAAACGATAGGGGTGAAGCCGAAGATGCAGCTTGGCTGGAAGAACCCCTCCACGCGTGTCGCGTCCGCGCGTTGATCGCGTAGTCACGTGGTGCCAATCCAGCCCCGCCACCCGACGTGCGAGAGGCGATGGGGTGGGGTTGGACAATCAATCACACCCACCCACCCGTACGCCAGCTGGCCAGCAAGCAAATCACCGGCCACGCCACGCCTCAAGCCTCTGGCAGACTCGGATCGAGATCGCTGCTGGAGGTCCGTCGCACCTCCGGCGCCGTCTTGTCGTGCCTGTGATGCCATTACGACGATAGATGCCCCTCGATGTTCCTGAGCTTGCACGCGCCGTCCTCGACCAAGTGTGTACACACCGGTTCTCGTCGACGGCGCCGACTCGCCACGACTTCAACGGTTCCAGCTTGGCGAGGCTCGCCGTGGGCGATGCCGCCAGAACGGCGACGAAGGCTACCCCGGGCGCGCTTTGAGTTGCTCAGGCAAAGCCACATGATCACGGCGCTTATTGCCCGGTGTCGAGCGCTCCAGCGTCGGGCCTGCGGTCCGGCCGGAAAGCTGAGCTGCGACAACCAGCCTGCATCGAAATCTGGACTCGACCTGTCAAGGTTGGCGGCGCCAGGGATTGGGCCGCTGTGATTGGCCTCGCGCCAGGGAGGGCCACATCGATGGCATCCCAGCACGCCGTTGGGGCCGCTGTGCCGGCGCCCGGCCGCCCACTAGCGAGAACCGTTGGGCGCTGCTCACTGGCCAGCCCGCTACGTAAATTGACCTTCTGCCATTGATCCGTCGGTCCCGCGAGTTCCCATGGCGGCGCCACGGACACATGCCAGGCCAGGCTCGCAGCAAGATGGACGAGAGTTTGGAGCTCGCCACCGGCGCCACGATCCGCGTCAGTTCGACTCTGACACTAGCCACAATTTCTCCAGCAGATGACCTGCTGCGAGCTCAGATGGATGGAGTGGGCGCGAGGCTCGTGGTCCGTATTTCCTCGGCAACTTCCATGGGGACTTGCACATGGCCGACGAGGGATGGAGCACTGACTTACATCTGCCGTGCAGGGGTGCCTGCTGCACAGGCGATCTTAAGACATGGAACGAGGCATCCAAAACGAAGAGCCTCACGAGTGGAAGCATACACGACCTTCACATGCAAGTGCTCTGTAGCTCAAGCTCAACCCGAAACTCAGCCGCGACCAAGCGTATGGCATTTGCTTCGTGGGCTGGCTCAATAGAGTTCGTCCAGAGCTTCCGCCGAGCACCCCATGCACCCACCAATGGAAGCCGGCGACTGCAGCAGCTCTCTGCAGTCCCGCCCTGTGAGTCTCACCACTCACCAGTCAACCCGCTGCCCGCTCGGGAGCCGAGCCACAAAGCGGGGGCATGGGCAACCTAACTGCAACGCCACGAATCGCCGAAACCAGCACCCGCAACGGCGGCCGTTGGTGCTACTGCTCGCTACGAGTTGCGAGTAAAGCCTGCCATCTGAGCTGAACGTCTCGTAGCTCGCTGCTCGGCCAATGCTACCCCCGGCGCAGCGACCCTGCCCATTGTCGGTGGGCTCCTCGCGCCCTTTGCTCCGGGATACTGGTCTTGGTGCTGGCGACAAGGGGGTTCTCGCTGCATATCGCGGCATTGCCTAGGTCGAAGACCTGCATGCCGCCTTGCAGCAGCACGACCGGGCCACAGGCAAAGGCCAGATTGATGAGCTGGTTCCCCAGATGCCCGCGAGTACGTACGCCTGCTACGAGCAGAGGAAGCTTGGTCCTATGAGGGGACGCTGGCCCGTTCCCACATTCCGGCGCGTGAGCCTGGCGCCGGGGCCAGGCCCGCCCCAACCGGGGCAGCTGTGGCAAGCTTCACTGGTGGCAAGCTTCTTCGCCAGTGTGTTTTCCATAAACGCTTCGAAGAGGAGGGGAGCCGGCCCCTCTTGCCCGTCCTCTTGGGCGTTGTAAGCCTGTAGCAGGCCAGGTGTGCCTTTGCATCTCCATCTCGGCTGGAAGCCTATTCGTATCCGGGGCGCACGCAGTACTTGGTCTCGGTGCACATCCGCGCAGCTCCCGCGTGTACTCGGCCAAACATACATGGCCCAAGTAACCTTGGACCTCTCTCCCCCCCTCACGCTCCTCCAGTCCGCCAGAGGTCTAGAATAAAATAGGCTGGCTAGCTGCTCGCCGCTGTGAATCACAGTCCTGGCATCTCCTCTCCCGACCACACGGCCTTTCGTATCCTTCCGCTACCAGCGCATTGATCTCAACGCCATCTCATCGCATTCCTCGGCAGCGGTGAAACGCAGTCTCGAGGACCATCCCTGCGCGCCTAGTCAATAACACGAGCGCCTCCGGATCCTCACACCAGCGTCCGTCCGGGAGCTCTCTCAGCTCTCATCCGCCTCAACCCAGCCTTGAACCACCTTCAGACTCAGCAGACGCCCGCTCCCTCATCTCCCCTGGCATCCCAACATCTCCAGGAGCAGCTCTCCCGCCGCACGGCATGGCCGCAACCGCAGAGTACCCCCTCGGGGGCGACATGGGCAGCAGCAGCAGCATACACGGCGGGGCCCACGACCTGCCGCACATGGGCGACGACGGCGACGCGCTCGTCGACCCGCGCATGGGCATGTCATTCTACGGCATCAAGACGGAAAAGGACGCCGAAGACTCGCCGAGCCAATTCATGCTGACGCCGCGCATGTTTGGCAGCGACCTGGACAGCAACCCCATGGACTACCTGGGCGACCTGCCCGACGACCCCGTCCTGGATCCCAGCGAGGCCATCGAGGCCGAGCCCGCCCCGGGCGCACCCATGGTGTCGCCTCCCGAGACGGACTCGCACACGTCTCCCTCGTCGCAAGCAGCGTCCTTGTCCTCGGCCAAGAGACAGGCTTCTAAGCGGCAAGCTGCCGCGCCCGTGCCCCCGAAGCTGAAGAGGACGACGAGGGCCACGCGCGGCGGCGCCGTGCAGCAACTCAAGCGCAGCGGAGCTCCGTCGTCCTCCTCCAAAGGTGGCAGCGGCGGCACGTCTACCGCCGCCGCCTCCAGCTCCAAGGGCGACGCTCGGCGCAGCCGCTGCCTCGAGCGCAACCGAGTGGCGGCGTCCAAGTGTCGCGAGAAGAAGAAGCAGTGGGTGCAAGACCTCGAGACGGCAAAGGCCGAGCTCGAACAGCAGCACGCCAGCCTGCAAGCCGAGTGCGCCGCCCTGCTCGAGGAGGCGACGCAGATCAAGAACTGGCTCATGGAGCACGCCACCTGCGGCGACGCCAACATCGACGCCTGGATCGGCAACGAGGCCATGCGCTTCGTACAGCGCTCCGGCTCCGGCGCCGGCCAAGTAGGCAGTCGCCACTCGAGCATCGGCAGCCTGGCATCGTTGCAGAGCCGCAATAGTGAGTTCACGCGCTTCTTTTCCTGCTTGCAGACAAGGCCCCTGTTGCTGACGAGGCTCGACGCGCAGACTCCATTGGGCAGGCGTCGACGGCGCAAACCGACGACACGCACCTCTCGTCCCCCGTGACGAAGACGGAGCCCATCAACTACGATTACATGCCCGACGAGATGTTCCAAGACACGAGCTAGTCAGAAAGAAGCGCGACGAATAAAAATACACCGAAAACTAAAGAAACTAACACGACTGGAGCTAATGATGTGTTTTGTTCTAAGGCGAGAAAAAAAAACTTTGTACATAGGAAAGGCACGTACGCGTCTCTTGACTTCAAGTGGCTCCCAGACCGCGGCCTCGTCCAACTCCAAGGACGGGGAAGTGGTGCTCGCAGTGGGGAATGCAGATATACGGCCCTTGATCGAAAGAGACGACGGGCGGCAGGGGGGCCGGGAACTCCGAGATGTTGAGCCTCACGGCTTGCTTTGGGAGGACGCCTTGTCTATTCGACTTATCGTCTTTTAATACGCAGCGATTGGTGGTTCGGGTTGGGCTGGCTTGCTTTGGCGTTGGGGGAATTTGGTAGGGGATATTGAAAGGGATACCTCATGCTTTGTATGTATGCGCGAAGTCGGACGTCCGTTAGAATGACGACAGTTTAGTATTTGAACGGGCTGTTCAACGGTTACGCGGCTGTCTGTCGTTTGCACGAGCGCCTTTGATGACCGTCTCCCGCAGCCTCTTGAATTTTGTTCACAGCGGATCGTCTGTAACACAGAGCCGATTATTTTCACATCAGATTGTTCTACAGAGCCATCCATGTCTAGAATGTACACCGCTATCATACACGACACAGCAAACCACCCGCGGACCCCGGCATGCCCTACCGCTTCTTGACCCACCCCCGAGCGTTGGAGATGCCCTTGATGCGCTTCGTGTACTTCCAGAGGTGGCGGTACTTGGGGCCCTGGCGCTTGGCCTCCCAGCCGCGGGGCTTGACGGGCGGCTTGAGGCTGTGGACGCGCGCCGGGCGGAACTCGATGTCGGCGCCGGGGATGCCGTGGCGGGCCATGACGGCGGCCGTGTTGTCGTCCCAGACGGAGCGGAACATGCTGAAGCCCACGGGCTTGAGGCCGAACTTGTCGCGGCACGACTTGAGCGAGAAGCCGTCGCGGGCCGCGTAGAGCTCCTTCATCTTGGCCACGTCGACCCTCTGCCCGGGCGCCTGCTCGAGCAGGTAGATGCCCAGGCGGTGATAGGGCGCGCCCTTGTGCGAGAAGGCGGGCATCCACGGCACGGCCAGCTGGTCCTCGGCCGCGATCCTGCTGAGCGGCAGCGACGTGTCGGTCGGGCTGAGGGGGATGTTGGCGGCCAGGTAGTGGCAGCGCTTGGCGAAGCCGTCCCTCTCGACGTCGGGCACGTCGGCGTCGACGACGACGACGGTGACGAGGCGCTCGCCCTTGTCGAAGACCTGCACGCGCAGCCGCGGCGCCTTCTCGCTGACGGCGCTGTCGACGATCTGGCCGGGCGGGACCTTGAGCTGCCGGAAGAAGAGCTGGACGTCGGCCGTGGGCTCGAGCTTGGGCAGGACGTCGGGCACGATGTTGAACTGCTTGATGCGCTGGGTGATGAGGCGGTGGTCGTACGAGCGCCACTTCTTCTCGGCGTAGTAGCGGTAGATGGGCTTGTTCATGTCGCCTGCATCGTTCCAAAGTCAGCCCCCGCGGCGCGGGTCAAGACGGCACGGGAATATTATTCACTCACCCAGTCCATCCTCAAATCTCTTCTTGACCAAGGGGTCGTTGATGTCGGCCAGGATCTTGAGCTGCTCGACGTGCCTCCGCAAGCTGGCCAGCTTTGTGTCCTTCATCTGCCGGCCGCCCTTGACGTCGGCCGGGTCCTTGGCCTCGAGCTGGGCAATCTTGTCGAGCTCGGCGCCGATCCTGGCCAGCTTGTCCTCGCGGTCGGCGGCCAGGACCCGGCGCGCCTCCTGGAAGGCCTGGTAGGGCAGCTGCTCGAAGGGCAGGCTGTCGGTGGTGCGCATCGCGACGCGCCGCCGCCGCGAGCCGACGGGCATCTTGCCCTCCTTGATCAGCTGCGCCTCGAACTCGGGCAGGACGGTGTTGGGGTCGAGGTCGAGGGCGCTGGGCTGCTGCTGCTGCTGCTGCTGGGCCTGGGCCTCGGCGGCGCGGGCGGCGCCGCCGGAGAACGGGCGGATTGCCGCGCATGGCTGCTGCAGCTGCCTTGCGAGCGGCCGCGCAATGGCCCGGCACCGCGACATGTTGCGTGCGGCGATGTGGTGTTGCGGCGGTGTTGGTCGACAAGAGAATCGTCGTCGTCGGGACCGAAGTCTGAAAAAGCTGTGATGGGACGCTGGACATGCGAGCGGACCCACTTAATTTTGGGGGTTGGCGCGGAACTAGCCGCGTCCGCTCTCCGGTGTCACGATTTTCGACCGACCCGCGGCGAGAGCATCACCACCAGCCTCGCCACGCACCCGACGAGCGACTTTGGCGCATTCTGCTTTGTCGCTGAGGCTGCGGAAACAGACACACCGGACTCTGCAATGGCGTCAAGAGGCGTCGGATGCCTCAACGAGGCCATGGCGGCGCTCAAGGTGTCGGCCTCTAAGGTAAGGCTACGCACCGCGCGAAGACGACCACCGACATCGACGACGGCAGAAGCTGACGAGACACCGCAGTCCACCGGCATTGGCAGGTCTTTTACTCGGTCCATGGCAACCGAAGCCCCTGCGGGGGACATCACACGATCCGCGTCGAGTTCCCAGTCCATCATCCAGTCCTGGAATCCAGGTAAGCCCATCCACACCTCGATCGAGATGACCGCTCCTAACACGGTCCAGTCTCGACCGTCCCCGTCACCATCCACAGCTTCCCCTCCCTCGAGCCCGCCACCCTCGAGCACTGGCCTGTGCAGCACCTCTACCTCCCCCTGCGGCGCGACCTCCTCCACCACGCCGTCGTCTTCGAGGGCGACAGCACGCGCCAGGGCACCGCCTCGTCCAAGACGCGCCACGACGTCCACGGCTCGCACCGCAAGGTGCGCCCGCAGAAGGGCACCGGCCGCGCCCGCCTCGGCACCAAGCAGAGCCCTGTGCTGCGCGGCGGCGGCAAGACGTTCGGTCCGCACCCGCGCGACTTCGCCACGCGCCTCAACCGCAAGGTCTACGACAAGGCCTGGCGCACCGCCCTGAGCTACCGCTACCGCCGCGGCGAGCTGCTCGTCTGCGAGGACGGCATGGAGCTCGCCCTGCCGCGCGACTTCGAGCTCGTCGCCGACCGCTACCTCAAGGACGGCCTGCGCGAGGCCTACCTGCAGAAGTACGCGGCCGGCTTCCTGCGCGCCCTGGGGCTCGGCCGCGCCGACGGCCGCACCCTCTTCGTCACGGGCGACAGGCGGGACCGGCTCTACGAGGCCATGGAGCAGGTCCCGTGGGAGGGGCGGGCGCTGGGCCTCGAGGACGTGGACGTCAAGGACCTGCTCGAGACGGGTCGGGTCGTCATGGAGAGGAGCGTTCTCAAGGAGATGATTGAGCAGCACCAGAGCGATTTGGTGACCAAGGTCGCCGTCGGCGGCTTGACGCGTGGCGGACCAGTGGCGGGGGAATAAGGCATCGACCGGGCTTATGAGGCGATGCTGCGAAGGAGAATCAGTGTAAAATTATCCGATGTCATCTAGATGTACCATCTTGTACGAAAGTATACAAATTCAAGTCGGGCCATTCATTCAAGGCCTAATGCTACAGAGGCTGGCCACCAATAGTGATCCGATGAAGCTGGGTATCTCGAAACAAGGTCTAGTCTATATGCGATCGGCTCTCCGCCCTTTTCCCTCCCATCGGGCCTTCTTACAACGCGCCTCCCACCAGCTGCACAATCCACATGGCAATCCGCACCTTCAGCCCGACCCTGCGCTCGTTGCGCGCAAAGTCGTCCCTTGTCATGGTGCGCGTGTGCTCCTGCAGCCACTTCTGCTCCTCGCCGAGCCGTTGGCGCAAGCCCTCGTTGCGTGTGACGACGAGCGCCCCGACCTCGAGGTCCAGGGAGTAGCTGCGCTTGGTGTAGTTGGAGCTGCCGATGACGCTCATGGCCGGGTGCGCGTCGCCAGGCATCGTCACCCACAGGCCCTTGGCGTGGTACGTCCAGCCCCCCGGCTGGCCGACGGTGCCGTGGCGCCACTCCTTGAGCGTGACGTCGGCGCCGCGGCCCGCGTGGTGGACGTTGTGCACGAAGCGGCGCGCGAGGAGCACGTAGGCGTCCGGGAGCAGGCCCGAGACGCCCTTGGACTTGTAGAAGCCGTTGGCCTCGGGCGCGGCGGTGATGACGGTGTTGTTGGTGGATGCCGTGCCGATGAGGAGCTTGGTCAGCGACGGCGCCGGGTTGAAGTAGCCGGCGGTAAACGTCCACGACGAGCCCCGGTATGCGGGCGCCGCCAGCATCTCCAGAATGCGGGTGACGACGGGCAGCTCGGTGGACGTGTCCGGGCGCATGACTTGGGACATCTGGCCCAGCATGTACACCCGCGTATCGGGAAAGTCGCTCTCCGGGCCTTTCTCTTTGGGTAGGATCAGGCTCTGCAGCGTCGGGGTCGTGCTCTTGACGAAGGCCTTGGGCTTGAGCAGCGGCGACGGCGCAGAGTTGGTGCTGGGCCACGAGAGGGTGAAGCCGGCGGCGTCGTCCGCGGATGGCTCGACGAGGAAGCTGAAGGAGCCGACGCCGCTGTGTATCTTCCAGAAGTAGTCGGTGACTTGCTTGGAGGCGAAGAGGTGATAGCGGTCCTGGCGGTCCGTAAAGTAGTCGGTCGATAGGTTGGCTCTGTGACACAGGTCAGTCGACAGCGCAACCGAGGCTCTCGGCAGCAGCGCCAACGCGGTTTACATACCCAGACAGGATGATTTCGTCGTCGACACCGTACAGCTTCATGTGCTGCAGGCCCCAGCCCTCGTTGATCCGCTTGGGGATGTACCGCTTGCGCATGCCCGTCAGGTTGGGCGTGTGGTACATGCGGATCTCGACGCGGTCCGCCCCGAACTCGCCGACGAGGGGCGCCAGCAGCGACGCGCACGACGGGTTCGGCGCCTCCCGCGTCCCGCGCAGCGCGTCCGTCAGGATGCTCAGCTTGAGCTCGGGGTTGCGCCGCAGCGCGTCCCGCAGCGCGTCGATGAGCTCGCGCTCCGACCGGCCGATGTACAGCGTCGACAGGAAGATGCGGCGCTTGGCGTTGCGTATGCGATCCTGCGGACCGGGTTCCAGTTAGCCAGCCCCCTCCTCGGGTTCTTCAACGCTGGGCGTCGTTGGGAGCCCCAATGGCTCGCGGGGGGTCCGTACCTTGAGCGTCTCGTAGAAGTCGGCCGGCGTCTGCAGGATCCGGATGTTCTCGCCGCGGACGTCAAAGCTCGGCGCCATGCGGTCCAGCTCGCTCACGAACGGCGCCAGCACGCCCAGCCCTCCGCTTCCGTGGCCCGACGAGGCCGGCGCACCTGAAGGCGTGGCATAGAGCCGGCATTGGGCCCGCGCGGGCGCGATGTTCGTCCTGAAGGCCGGCCCGCGCGCTCTTGCGACGCAGCGCACGCAGCTCCGGGCGAGCATCGGAGCTGGGCGTCTTCTTGTCGAGAACGGCTGGGCTTCTGCGTATCGGCTCTACCAGGGATCGATTTCAATTCTCTTCGATGAGAAGCATGGCCATGTGTAAAAAAAAAAATATAAAACGTTGGGCGTCCGAAAACGTAGCAAAAGAGCTTGGGTATGGAAGCTCCGTCATTGGCGCGGGTTCGGCCCGCCGAGGTTTTGCCGCGCATCGTCAATCCGCCTTCGAGCCTCCAACCTTCAAACCGACGACGCTCCAACCATCCCATCCTCAGCAACGCCAAGGACGAACTGTCGCAACCGCCACCATGTCGACCATCGGGCGAACACTCGGCAACCTGCGCAAGGTCGGCATCAAGGTACGCAACGCCGGGCTCCCGTCGCAATTGACCGCTGTACTGACGTCTCCTTCTCCGCGCAGGATTACTTCCGACAGATGCTGGTACGTTTCCACCCGCAACCGCCGCTCTCCGAATCTCGATGACGGAACCCTGCTAACGATTGCGCCTCGCCGCTCTGCAGTACATCGGCGACACCAAGCACGGCCGCCTCGTCGGCCAGGACCGCGCGGGCAACAAGTTCTTCGAGAACGGCGAGGAGCTGCCCCTGCGCACCCGCTGGGTCGAGTACGCCAAGCACGACTACGACGCCGCCCAGATCGACCCCGGTTGGCACGCCTGGATCAGCTACTCGGTCGACGCGCCACCCACGCAGGATCCCCTCATGGTCGCCGGCACCCGCATCTTCGAGAAGCCGGGTCCGCAGCCCAACCCCACCCAAACACGCGGCGCATTCAAGACCTACAGCACGTACGTTGAGCCTCGTCGACTCGTTGATCGCTTGAGCCTTGGAAGGCCGGCGTTGTAGCAAGACTGACTGGTGATGCAGGACCAAGCCCAAACTGACAGCATGGGAGCCCGTCGCCTCGCAACGGGCCTAAAGAGCTTGACTGGGAAGAGGAAAACATTGTACATATGCACTTGTGGGAATAGACGAGTGGAAATTTGCCATTACATGCTCGCTCATATCGCACGCTTCAATATTGTGCCACGCTTCGACGATTTGACCTCAGGACAAGTTGTCGAGTCACGCGGCCCCAAGATGCTGTGGCACAGGAAATGATGTCGAGTATGTCTTACGCAACAAAGGTTGTGTCCAAAAGCGACATGCAGACGCACTGACGTTTAATCGATCTACAGCACAGCTGCAACAAATGGGGTCTTTCAGTCATGAACAATATCCAACGCAGGGCATCCCATCAGATGTCCTTCAAGCCTCTACATCTTTGCTTCAACTGCGCTCTTGATGGCTGTGTAATTATCAGTCAAGTGTTCTTGAAGAATTGAAAAGAGCGTCAGAGACATACCTTCGCAGCTCGTTCTCGCGTCTCCAAACAGCATTTTGGCGTTGGGCATGTAGAACATGGGGTTTGGCACATCCGCTGCTTTGCGTTAGCATTCGTAATCGTCAACGTCAAAGATGCTTCGAGCTTACCGTAGCCACTGGCCATGCCTCTCTTCATAATCACTACCTGCTTGCTCTTCCATGCGTGCAACACGGGCATGCCCTCAATGGCGCTACCCTTTTCCATGGCGATCGGGTTCACCGTGTCGTTGGCGCCAATCACCACCGTCAGGTCCGTGTCGGGGAAGTCATCGTTGATCTCGTCCATTTCCAGGACAATGTCGTACGGTACGCTAGCCTCCGCAAGCAGAACGTTGCACTGGCCGGGCATTCGGCCGGCAACGGGGTGGATGGCAAACCGAACGGAGATACCCTTGGATCGCAGAAGGTTCACGATATCCGATATGGCGTATTGCGCTTTTGCCACGGCCATTCCGTATCCGACGACCAGAATCACCGATTCTGCATTCAGCAAGTTCTCCGCCAGGTCGTCAACAGACGTCTGTGTGACCTGACCCTCCGGCTTGAATTCTGGCGCTGCAGCTGGCGCTGATAGGCCACCAAATAAGACGTTGGTCAGCGAGCGATTCATGGCGACGCACATAATGTACGACAAAATGGATCCAGATACTCCGATCAGGGCTCCGACGGAAGTGAGCAGTGGATTATCCAACATGAAGCCTTCAGCTACAAGGGCAAATCCACTGTAAGCGTTGAGAACAGTGATGACGACAGCTAAACACAGGTCAATACCACACATCATCATCGACACAGGTCCAACACTTACGCATGTCGGCTCCTCCAATGGCGGCCGTGGTGGTGAAGCCCTTGGTGAAGCTGAGTGCCGCGTTCGCGGCCAGCGCACCGGCGGCAATCATGGGGCTGCCCGGCGCCATGGTCAGAAACGCTCCCATCGTAGCAGCGTTGGTCGCTAGTAATCCCGAGTTGATAAGATGTCGCCCGGGCAGAATCGTCGGGCGAGACGACATTCGACCGGCCAGCTTAAGGAAAGCGACAATAGATCCCGTGAACGTGATGCCACCTGGCGAACGTCGTGTTACTATCGCACTTTTCGTTCAACAACCTGGGACCACCGGACCGATGACATACCAATGAGGACGCCGAGATAGGCAGTGACCATGTGCAAGGTCGAGAGATCCGCGACATCCGTCATGACGCTGCCGATGCTTGTTAAAACTGCCGCCAGGCCGACGACGGAGTGGAGAGCGGCCACCGTCTGCGGGAGATCGGTCGGTGTGATTCGCTTGCCGATCAAAAAGCCTAGAAGAGTTCAGAATGCAAACTCAATGGGATCACTACACCTCAAATACCTGCAATAGCACCAATTGTCGCAAGGCCTCCAAACTGAGCCAGGACCTCGGGGGAGAAGCCCGCGGCCAGCATACTCGCGAGTACGCCAGACCCAACTCCAAGGATTCCGAGAATATTACCCATGCGGGCTGTCGTCTGAGACGCGAGTCCAGAAATGGACCCTATGCAGAGGACGGAACTGGCAAGATATCCAGCCTGCACCAGACCAGCGGCACCCGTGCTCGCAGCGGCGATGAAACCGCCTCCAAACAAAAGCGCCGGAACACCATACAGCCAGGGAAACTCAGGGGGATCGGTTGGTCCTGTTCAGCGCATCAGTCCTTTGCTCCAATAGCATTCGGCTCGCCACTTACGCTTAAACATGTCTAGCATGCGCTTCGTGATGACGAATCCACCGCCAACATTGACAAATGCCAACAGAACGCTCACCGCTCCCAATGCTTGCGGGATCGTCTCGGGGAGGTAGCCTCCACCTAGGATGAAAAGACCTCCGATTCCAACCATACCAGAAATAGCATTCGTGACACTCATGAGGGGGGAATGCAAGGCTGGAACTACGCCCCAGACGGCACGATATCCAATCAAGCTCGAGAGCGCAAACACAAACGCATTGGACATGAATAGCGGCCCGGTGAGCTTCCCAAGTGCCAGAACGCTCCCCATACCAGCCGTGACAGCGCCGACCTCGCGCGTCTTCTTCTGCCAAGGAGTGAGAGCGACGGTCTCGACGACGGCTTCGGCGGCAGCTGGCTTCGCCGCTGCAGGAGGAGGGGCTGGGCGAGGAGCAGGTGGGATCAGTTCGCCGTCTTTCGTGACAATGGAGCCGCGCACAACCTCGTCGGAAAGATCAATGCCAAACTCCTTGTCCTTGGGGGCCATGGAGAGCAGGAACTTGGTGATGTTGTTGGAGTAGAGCGTCGAAGACTGAGTAGGGAGTCGAGAGGGCAGGTCGGTGTATCCTTGTATTCCAATAAGTTGCAAGACAATTACTCAGAATGCGAAATCACTCACCAATGACCTTGACGTCGTTGTAAATGCTTAGCTCGCCCGGCTGTGTCGCCTCGCAGTTTCCGCCCGCCTCGGCAGCCAGATCAACAACAATGCTGCCAGGCTTCATGACGTCGAGCATGTCCATGGTGATGAGCTTTGGGGCGGGCTTGCCGGGAATCAGGGCCGTGGTGATGATAATGTCGACTTCCTTGGCCTGATCCTTGAAGAGCTTCATCTCTGCCTCGATGAACTCCTTGCTCATCTCCTTGGCGTAGCCTCCGGCACCGGCTCCGTCTTCCTGGAAGTCAACCTCGATGAACTCAGCGCCCAGGGATTGGACCTGCTCTCGCGCCGCAGATCTGGTGTCGAAGCCCCGTACAATGGCGCCCATTCGTCGAGCTGTGGCAATGGCACTCAGCCCGGCCACGCCAGCACCAATGATGAGGACCTTGCAGGGTGGTATTTTGCCAGCAGCCGTCACTTGGCCAGTCAGGAATCTTCCAAAGACGTTGGATGCCTCGAGGACGGCCTTGTAGCCGGCAATGTTGGCCATGCTGCTGAGAGCATCGAACACCTGGGCACGAGAGATACGCGGAATCATGTCCATGGCGAACGACGTGGCGCTCTTTTCGGCAATCTTGTGCACAAGATCCTTGTTTTGGGCGGGCTGCAGGAAGGAGATGAGGGTCTGCTTCGCCACCACATGGTCGACCTCGCCCACGGATGGGCCACGGACTTTGAGCACAATGTCGGCATTGGACCAGATCCTGCTGGCATTGTCGACAAGGGTCGCGCCAGCTTTTTTGTAGGCGTCGTCGAGGAATTCTGCGGCTGCTCCGGCGCCACGCTGGACGAGAACCTTGCCGAAGCCCTTCTTAAGTAAAAGCGCAACGTTCGCCGGGGTCAGGGCGACTCGGTGCTCGCCGGGGAAGGTTTCCTTGGGCACGCCCACAGTGAGCTCGCCATATGGAGTCGTCGGCGGTACCACGGCCGTAGAGTACAGCTTCTTGGGAGCCGGCAGCGGGACCGAGGTCAGCACCGGGGCATGACGAACGAGGGACAGGGTCTTGGCGACGGTGGGCACGAGGGCGCGCTGCTTGGACGCGCCGAGGGTATTGTGCCATTGCCGGCGAGAAACCAGCAGCAGCCTGAGTCCTGGAGACGGAGGGCAAATCAGTCGCTTGCGCGTGGAGGTTACAGGTTGCTGGAAGGAAGTGCGAACCTTGGAGGCGCTGCCCCGCGATGCGCGCCGAGGCGCATGAAGACGAAGAGAAGCACAGCTCGGGGGTGAGCGGGCGCAGCACGTTGGACGCCATCACGAAGGGACACTCATCTGAGGCAGCTAGACATGTGAGGTGCGCCCGTGACACGTCGTCGAGCGAGGGCGAGCGAGGAGCACACGATGACGCAGATGATCGTGAGCGCGAGCAAAGTCCGGTTGCGGAAGCGCAGAGACGGGCAAACGCTCGCGTGACGAAGACAGCAAAAATCAAGACGACGACAGACGGGAGGTTGAATCCGTCAAGGCTGCTGCTCCTCGAGATTTCGGAACGGAAATATGAACAGGATAGAGCCCGGGCAGAAGGAAAGCTCGTATGCGAAGCGGTCTGTAGCCCAAACTCCGTCGTGGTCTGCACGAGTACCTCACTACGTACAAGACGCGACAAAGGATGACCTGGTGGCTGGCACAAACCCCGCCCTGAACCCCGGGCGCCTCACCTCCCGTCTGTCCCTTTCGGGCTGCAAGGCCTGGGCGCCAAAGGTGCCCGTGGTGACGAACTCTGCGATGAGCTCTGTGCGCCGCGCATGCATGCCGTCCAGGTCTTGTGCCTATTTGTGGGACATTACCATACCCACCGCCTGCATACGAGGCCAGCGCATTGGAGGGTGACACAATGGAATGGAAGGGATTGGGCCGCTTCCACCCATGCATACCTCATCAATGGCACGTCGCTGTAACCTCCCGCCGCAGACGCGCCGAAGCCATCATGGATCTAGCGTGCCGCCTGGATGCACCCTAACCCAGCGTGCGGGGGGTCCTGTTTCAGTGGGGGCTAGCGGGTAGCGGGTGCGGGGGGGTGGCTGTTCGGCGCTAAAAGCTGGGGCCGAGCCTTGACGTTCGGATCGTGCGGAGAACGCGGCTTTGGCTTCGTTCGCCATGAGGGGAAAGCAGGGGACAGCTAGCTGTTGCATTGATATTACGTTGCAAGTGCTGCCCCGGCGCAGAGACCAAATCGAGAGCTGCCTATTCGAGCGAGCCATTGGAAGAGGAGTGCAAGATTGCTCTCGTCGCGGTCCCCTGAATACATGTAGCGCTCTCTGCTACCCTATATCGCTTGCCGAGCCGTTACAAATCAAGATATTTCTTGCTTGAAAGAGTTGCCGAACATCGAAAATGACGCGAGTAATTTCTCCAGGAGCACGCTCAAAAATATCCTTCCGGTCGAGAAGGTGCCTGAGTATAATGCACGGTTGTGAGTTGTGGCGCCATCCTCTGCATCGGACCAGCCCGAGTGATCCAAACTTGGTAAATTCAGTTGCACGTTCACGCAACACCTCTCGCTGGACCTGACTTTGCTGAACAGTAGCGCCACCAAGATTATTGATTCAATTAAGGATATAAACCCAATAACATATTACACCCCTCCCCAAAAATACCTCTCCCCACCCCGTTGATGCTTTCACCTTGATCAAGGCTTCTTTAGTCAAGACAGCCTCCCGTCACTGGCAAGATCCGGCGTGGCATGGCTTGTCGCACCGTCCCCGGTAGTCCGGACCAACCACAAGGCACTTCTCGCAGCCGCAAAGTAGGTGTAGTTTGTTGCCCACGCGCTGATCCGGATCGTCACAGAGGCAGAGGAACAGCGCCGATTTGACGCTCGTGTCCGGCTTTCCGCCCGAGCAAGGGGCGTCGGGCGTCTTGCAGTACGCTTCCGACAACTGCTTCTCGTTCCACGGATTCTCTAAGGGACCGTATGAGCTTGAAATGCCCCTCTGTTGCAAAGTTCCTACCACGTCACTTACTCATGCCCAAAAGCACCGACGCGCAGTAAGTGTAGCCGCACTCACAAGTCGGCCCCGTCCCGCCCGAGGTGGGAGCTGGTGCCGGCGCAGCGCTCGACGTAGTGTCCGGAGGCGAAGCTTGTTGCGTAGAGGTAGGATATGCACTGCTAGACGGTGGAGGAGACAGCGGTGGCGGAGGCGTCGCTGGCGTTGGAAGCTGAGGTGCGGCCAGGCTCAAAGCCAGGATCGCAAAGACGAGAAGCCCGAAGATGGTCTTCATTTTCGCGAGTTGTTGCCGGTCGTATCGAAGCTTTTGGGAAGAACTGCACTCTCAGGAATTTGTCGCATAATTTGACTTAGGACCAAGGAAGAGAATGGGAAGAAACGAGGGAGATGCCTTGGACGGGAGACTTTATACTCGGTCCACCTCGAGTAACACCATCTGAAGCCGTAGCAAACATTGCGTCGACTCCATCTTGGTGGGCTCATTTTTAAGTCGCAAATCACATCAGGAGGACGTGATTCAGTATCTGTGCCATCGTCCCACAATATCCGTAGCTTGACGACGTAGACCAATTCACCACCAGAAGCATCCAAGGCCTGTAGCAATGACAAGTCGCATCCGAATCACTACCAAAAGCGGCGCAAGCTTGTGGTGGATATGAGTGCATAGGTATGAAAACATCAAGCCAAGGGAAGTCAAAGGCTGTACAATTACGCCGTCTCATTAGCGACGGGAATAGGCACTCTCGGTCAAGAGAGCCGCGTGCTGTCATTCCAATTCAAGCAGGTTGGCATCGTTAATGAAGTATTTGAACGTCCATCTTTTCCTTAGCATAGACGCAGAAACATAGACTTTGGACACATTTTCACACGGATATCATGGAATTCAAAGTGAAGTTATCGAATCTAACCGTCGCGACTCGCGAGTGAATCCTGAAGAAGTTCGAACGCCAGCCCCGTTTTACCTGCGCTGAGCTGATACAGTATATACACATCTCGGACACTGTCCGGCGGACTGTGTCGGTTGCCCCTCCAAGATTCCCGTTTTGCTGCCTCTACCCCTCCAGCGTCCACGGTCAAATCCACGACACCTCGAATCGACTATTAGGTCCGTGACTCGCCTCTGCTCCGCGATCCGTCTTCTCGCGGCGTCCGAACAAGAAGTCCCGGATACCACAATGGCAGAGGCACAGGCGGCGGAGGCGCCGCAAGGCGCAGACACCATCACAGTGGGCACGCGGAAATCGCCGCTCGCCCTGGCGCAGGCCGAGATTGTCGTCTCGGCGCTCAAGGCCGTCTGTCCCACCTACTCGTTCCCCGTCCACGGCATGACGACGACCGGCGATCGCGATCAGAACACGGCACTGTACAACTTTGGCGGCAAGGGCCTGTGGACGTCGCAGCTGGAGGAGCTGCTGATCAGCAAGCAGCTGGACCTGGTGGTGCACTCCCTCAAAGACATGCCCACGACGTTGCCCGAGGGCTGCGTCATCGGCTGCATCACCAAGAGGGAGGATCCACGGGATACGCTGGTTATCAAGAAGGAGCTCGCGGAGAAGAACGGCTGGAAAAGCATTTCCGATTTGCCGGAGGGTAGCGTCATCGGAACCAGCAGCGTGCGCCGCATCGCGCAGCTTGCCCGGCGGTACCCCGGTCTCAAGTTCAAAGACATTCGCGGCAACATCCACACTCGCCTCAGGAAGTTGGACGAAGACCCTGAGATGGCGGCCATCGTCCTCGCTGCGGCTGGACTGCAGCGAATGGACATGGGCCACCACATCTCGCAATACCTGGAGATGGACAACGGCGGCATCCTGCACGCCGTCGGCCAAGGCGCACTGGGCGTCGAGTGCCGCGAGGGCGATGAGAGGGTCCTGCAGGCGCTGCGGCAGCTCGAGGATCGCGAAACCAGCCTGGCGTGCGCGGCGGAGCGGAGTCTCATGAGGACTCTCGAGGGCGGATGCAGCGTGCCCATCGGCGTCGAGACCCGTTGGGTCGAGGGAGGCAAACTACGGATGCGCGCGACCGTCGTTTCGGCCGCCGGCACCGAGGCCGTGGACGCGACGATGACGGAGTCCATCGGCTCTCCAGAGGCGGCCGAGGAGCTGGGCAAGCGGATGGCGCTCGATCTGGTGAGCCGAGGGGCGGACAAGATCCTCGACGCCATCAACGCGAAGAGGCCGACGACGGAAGCCGAGGATTAGACTCGGTACCATTAACGTTACTTCCCGATAATGGCAAAGCATGATGTAGGAGCCGTGATGACACGGGGTATTTAGACTGCAACATGCCCTGCTCCCCAAGTATGTTAAAGATGAGCCACATATGGTACACTTGCGCGCGTCTCTGTTCCGTCTGTCTGTCAGGTTGAACTGCCACCTCGGCTTTGCGTCTGTCCATGCACTCGAGTGACTGGAGACCAAACA
The DNA here is from genome assembly GCA_024339985.1 of Tolypocladium endophyticum. NCBI lineage: Eukaryota > Fungi > Ascomycota > Sordariomycetes > Hypocreales > Ophiocordycipitaceae > Tolypocladium > Tolypocladium endophyticum. The sequence continues at coordinate 564,418 of JALHBW010000019.1, read as the reverse complement.
ATCATCTATTTCCCTCGCCAATTCCTGTTTTGCCCCCTCTTTCGGCCATTCGCTCCCATAAACTGCACCGAGATGTCTACTCGGAGATGAAGGCCTTGTAGGCCTCGGCGTCCATCAGCTCATCGACCTGCTTGGCGCCCTCCTCGTCAACCTCGACCTTGACGATCCAGCCGCCGCCGTTGCTGTCGTCCTCAGGGACCTGGTTGATGGTGGCGGGCTTCTCCTCGAGCAGGCTGTTGGCCTGCGTGACCTTGCACCGGATGGGGGCGTTGATGTCGCTGGCGCTCTTGACCGACTCGACGGCGCCGATAGCGTCGCCCTGGTCGACGAAGTCGCTGGCGGCCTCGGGCAGCTCGACGTACACGACGTCACCAAGCTGCTCGGCAGCGTACTCGGAGATGCCAATGACACCGGACTTGCGGTCGGCGGCGAGGTCGACCCACTCGTGGTCCTTGGTGTACTTGCGGAGGAGGCCTGGACGTGGCAGGTGTCAGCGCGGGCGCAGCAATACGGCAGCCTCCACGGCCGTCAGTTGCGGAAGACGCAATGCCTTGATGCAAACGGAGACGACGTAGCGCAAAGGCAGGGGGCGGCTCGTACTCATCCTCGAGGTCGAAAAAGCGCGGAAAGGCGCACGGGCGGCGACGGGAGCGGCGCGGGGAGCGGCCAGGCGCATGGCCGCGCCGAGGGAGCGAGCAGCAATTGAGGCCATTGTGTGACGGCGACGGAGCGGAGATGGGTGGCTTCGGGGAGGTTGAAGTCGTCGGGTGGCAGAGAGGACGCTGGTCGAAGTCGGGAGAGGAGGATGGGTTGGTGGAAGCAGAAGCGAAAGCTTGCGTTGACTGAGGCAGCGCCGACGTCCGGATCGTCCCAGGGTGTGGATATCGGCGCCTTGAGCGTTGCAGGTCCTTAGTCATCCGGTTTCCCGCGCGGTCTCACCACCGGGGGACAGCGGATAACCGACGCAAGCCAGGCCCTGCTGTGGGGGAGGCGGACCGCGCAGGCGGGCCAATGGCGACATTGCAAACATAATAGCCCGCCAGCGGCAGCTGTCTACGCCTCAAGAGGATGGAGGTGGTGCCGTGCGTGACGTAAAGAGAATTGCCTTTCCCAATGGCGTGAGGCCGTGACAGTAGGCAATTGACGTGCGATTGCTTGCCTGTCGAACGAGTCTTGGTTACCTTATCTTGGCTGCTGGGCCGCGGGGCACGCATGCAGGTCGGCGTTGGGAGAGCCCGGCATGGGCTATGAAGAATGCTGTCACTAGCTGATGTAGGGCGGGATTCATGCGCGGCTAACGAGTACTCCGTCACGATATGAGATCCCGATGTCGGTAGGTAGCCTGGCTGGCCGACGATGGATCAATTGCCACGCACAAGGCACATCGGCATGATCCATGTGGACACGGCGCCATGTCACGGACCGAGGCATGGCAGCCGTCGAAGTGAGCTCCTTGGAGGGGCACGGCGGCTAACACGCCTGGACGATGACGCCGAACCGAGCAAGGTAAGAGATGTAGATACCCGCCCTTAAGGGAGCAAAGCAAGCCGCATAGAATGCCCCTGTATACCAGGTGTCATTGTCGCATATATACGCGAGTCGAGAAAGAAGTCCATCCATCGATCTCTGGTAAATGTCGCCCCTTTCATCCTGTCCAGAGCCGTCCTATCTTGCTGGTGCAAGCCAACCCGACCGAGCCGCCGCTGAGCCGTCGTGTTTACGCCGAGGACTTGGCAGCCTGCATGCCATCCATGACTGACAGCTTGAAGCAATGGAAGATGAGAATATTCTCAAAATGCAAACGTCACCACGATTTGCAGCTGGCTGCGCCAGTGTCAGCCCGTCTGCCAGCTGCTCAACTGCCCCTCTCGCTCGACGCGCCCGTCTCCTTCCGATGCATGATTACTCGCAGATTGCGTCCCGGTCACGTCCCGCACAGCTCACCTCGCCGTTGCCGCGCGCTTGCAATCTTCGGCCTGCACTGGCTCACCACGTAGCGGAATGCGAAAGATGCACAAGTTCGAGACACAATTGCCCTCGAGCTCGAAATAGCAGGCGAGGTCGGAAAACCCAGGACGCGGGCTGCATCGCGTCAGATCTCTGGGGGCTCGTCTCCCTGATCTCACAGGTGCCTGGTGCCTGGTGCGGCTCCTCTGAAATTCCGATCCGGGCCATCTGCCTCCCGCGGCGCGCGCCCTGCAGCTCGCCCGTTGCCAGCCCACCTTGCCAACCTACCCCTGCCCTACCAGGCTTCCTTCCATCCATACACTCACTGCTTGCTCCGATTCTTGGGCTCCTTCGCGCCGTCTGCATCCCGTTCATCCAGCATAGCATTGCTCCGTCTTCCCCCTTCGGCGTTGACTCTCAAGTCGACGAACACGGCGGCTGCACCCTGCGCGGGCTTCATCGTCGCGTGGGTGGGGGAGTCAGCTCAGCTCAGCGCCGCTCTCGCGTCATCCCAACTCTCCCTCGGCAACGTCGTCCATCAGCGCTCGATGCATCACTTTAGCTGAAGCAGTCTTTGCCCCGACCTTCTTTCGCCTCACCAGTCCATCCCCTCGGCCCTTGTCGCCGAGACTCCGCCACGCTGGATCCACCGAACGAGCAAGCGGCCGTCACCGGCCATCTCCAAGACGCCGCCGCCGTCAGTTACGCCGAGATGGGTCAGCAACCCGACCAACTGCCCGACCAGCAGCCCGGCCAGCAGACCGAACAGGAGCCGCACCGGGTTGACGACCAGCAAATCCCACAGGCCTCAACTCACGACGGCCACGACGACACGCTCGGCGGCATCGAGGGCTCTCCTCATGTCGACCCCCCCAACAATGGCTTCCACCATCACCATAGCCAGTCCCTCGACCAGAGCATACCCAGCAGCCCTAGGCACGACGACGATCCTGCGACCCGATACACGCCTCCCGTGTCCAGCGCGCCCTCACACTCGCGACCAGCCAGCAGCATGTCCAACCCGTCCAACCCACCACCCCAAGCCCCAAGCGGCGAGTACCGACAAGGGTCGAACGAACCACCCAATGGCCGTAATCACGTCGTTATAAAGGTTGGCATGGTGGGCGATGCCCAGATCGGGAAAACGTCCCTGATGGTCAAGTATGTCGAGGGCAGCTGGGACGAGGACTACATACAGACGTTGGGCGTCAACTTCATGGAGAAGACCATCTCGATCCGCAACACCGAAATCACCTTTTCCATCTGGGACCTGGGCGGTCAGCGCGAGTTCGTCAACATGCTGCCACTCGTGTGCAATGACGCCGTCGCCATTCTCTTCATGTTTGACTTGACCCGCAAGAGCACCCTCAACAGCATCAAGGAGTGGTACCGACAGGGGCGGGGCTTCAACAAGACGGCCATTCCCATCTTGGTCGGCACCAAGTACGATCATTTTGTCAACTTCCCCATTCAGGATCAAGAAGAGATATCGAACCAGGTCGGTTGGCCGTCGTCGTGGCGATGCTGGGCCACATGCTAACTTGTGTCAGGCGAGGCGGTTTGCTAAGGCCATGCGGGCATCGCTCATCTTTTCAAGCACGAGCCATAGTATCAACGTCCAAAAGGTCCACGAATATCCCGTCGGAGACGCATGTCAAGCCGCACTATGACTAACAGACGCCGTTCTAGATCTTCAAGATTGTCCTGTCAAAAGCCTTTGACCTCAAATGCACAATTCCCGAAATCGAAAATGTCGGCGAGCCCCTGCTGCTGTATCAGTCCGTCTGATCTCGGCGTCGGGCTAGTTCGGTCCCGGCCATTCAGGCTACCACAGCAAGGTGTCTGACTTGTCCGTGGCCAAATGGGCCGATACGATGAAGGCGGCGCACGATGCAAGCATACTACGTTGACCCAAGGACACAACTTGCACGCTGTCTGGGGCGCCGATCCGCACCGACAACAAGTCACACTTGTGGATGTGGGCGGGATCGTGCAAGCACCTGGCCGCTGGGCACACAGAGGGAGATGCTGTGCGATATTGGGGCTCTTTACAATCTTGCTAGAACCTTGACGGTTTTCTTTGTCTTTTACCGCGTACACAGACACGCACACACGCAAACACGCACACACACGCGAACACACGCACACACACAGCCGCTGACTTACCACTCCCTCAATTCGGCTGAAGGCTACTGCTCTTGACTTTTCTTTATTAATAGAGGACGGATGGAAGGAACGGCCCGCGGCTGGACGCTGGGCTGCAAGGGGGAGAAGACTTGGGGCGCTGAGCAGGCAACCTGCAGAGAACGGCGGCGAATTGAGACACAAAAGCGGTGACCCGCGGAGCACGGCGCCCTGAGCTGGTTGGACTTGGGCTGGCCCAGAGGAGAGCGGATGGTTTGTTTGACAATAGCATGCATTGAATGTACACTTGCGAGGCCGAATGAGGGTCTGGCCCACGGTAGGCAGCGGATTGCTGCTGGAGCGACACCTGGGAAGGGTGTCACAGGGGGGCAACTGGCGTCGGTTTAGGGACTTGCCATAGCTCGTGATTGCTGCATATATTCGGCACATTTGACCATTCCCCTTCTGCGTCTCGTGCTGTGAGTGTTTCCGGCGAGGACTCGGACCTTGGACTCGGACCTGCACCGATTTAAAGACACGCCTTCACGCCCTCTGCTCTGCGTGATCTACCGGGTCTATGATGACGTGAGGGGACGGCGCAGAGAGAGGGTGTCACGGCGCATGGACGACCGCCTTCGAAGCCGCCGATTTCGCGAACGCACCTTGAGGTGCCGTGACGAGGACGCGCGGTGGGTATAATGTGGGATTCAGCTGCGCGCCTTCGTGCACGTGGGGTCGATCTCGCGACCGGTGCCATCTCCACCTTTCTCGGCAACTTCTGGGCCCGCCCGCTTGCGCAGGAACACGGCACTCGTCAGCACCCTAAAATGGTGCATGCGGCAACCTAGGAGATGAGACATAGACATCACACCACCAATCAATCGCACGTACACGATGCGTTGGATGCTCCCAAGTGCGACACCCAGATGGCATGTCAATTGCTCGCATGCTCGCCTACTTCTGCTACTCGTGCACCTACCGCAAGCAGCTGCGGTGTGTCTCGCACTTGGCTCTCTGCTGCTACATGCACGCCTTCGGCGTTGATACCCGCTCCCGCCCCCCGTCGCGCATGGCAACAGGCCGTATGTGTCTGCTGAATTCCCCGCCTCAAATCGCTCGCTGTCCCTCTCCAGAATGCCCGATGTGTGTCAATGTGTAGTTCGTGAAGCTCAACGACGCAAACTCCGTAAACGCCAGGCTGTGCTTGCTTCTCGAGCCTCCCGCCGGTGGTTGGTCCGCGTTGTCGCCATTAATGTCGGCAGGTATCGACAAAGCGCAACAAAATATGAACGGTGCTCCTGCCCATCATATGGTCGCACAAGCTTTGCCGTCCGCTGTGTTGTTAGGAAATATCGTAGATAGAATAGAAACTGAATGAAAAGGAAGTCTATGGCTGCACCAGCCTGTAAACGTGGTTGCCGCCGTGCTTGTCGAGTGAATATTGTGCCAGGCCTGTCGTTCGCTGCTGGATATCCGTTCATCCAAACTAAGAATTCGGCTTGCCCCAGATGGATGCTCCGAGAGGCTTGCTGACGCCGAAACCAACGCCAACTGCAATGCCGACGATAAGCATGATGATCAGCACCTTGACAGCGATCCTCGTGCGGCGGTCGAGGCGACTCAAGCAGTTGCAGCCGCGGCGATTCTTCTTGGATATCTTTGCCCGTTGTTTCCAATGGTCCTTGCCGGGCCACACCTGGTAATCATTCTTCCTTGTGAGCAACACGCTGGAGCGAGTGCACCTAGACGCCGAGGTATTGGTCACCATGGCCTCGACGTCTGTGTCGAATGGGTTTCCATGCTCTGTCCTAGGCGTTGTGTTGCCGCTGTGGCTTGGTGATTTGTCCAACGGACTGGCGGTGACCGTTGTGTGACAGAGAGAAGCCTTTTCGGGCACGGCGACGCTAGTGTCGACATAGAGGCCGCTCGTTTGAACAGCCGCCGTCTTTCCCTCTGGAGTCGCCATTGCTGCGGTCTGGGTGACCCTGGATGAGCGGCTCGACCCTGCGGTGGGAGCTCGGAAGAAGTGTAGAGGCGAAGGGGTGAAAGGAGTATTATCGATGAGCGACTCGTCGGGGTCCTCTGCGGTTGAACCTGGGGTTTCTAAAGATGAAAGGTGGTCAGACGAGGCTCGAACTGTAGACAATTGCGCGGGCGACGATGAAGTGTACCACGTTCAGGGCAGTGCAAGTGGGACCGGCCGGAAAGCTGGCATTGCGCGTCACGAGTACGAGATAGAAGGTTGACAGTGCCTACCTTGGCAGTGTTGCGAATGCTCCTGTTGCCAAGGGCAAGGCCGAGGAGAACAGATCAGGCGTGGGCAATAGGTAGCGGTCCAACTCGATATGATTCCAGAATCCTTGCAGAACGGAAAGGGAGTTGAAATTGCGAGACGCTCTGCTTAAATGAACCCCTTTGGAACGGACGGGGCCAGCCACAGCGGTACGTCGACGGGTTCAGCGAGACGTCATTGGGCTCGTAGCAAGCAGCAGACGAGGACCAGAATCGACAACGGCGGGTAGATATCTTCAACGACACGGGGGTGCAGGAGTCTGGGTTTTGTTGACGGGATCAAGAACAAGGGAAGAATGAGATGAGAGGGGGATTAGCATTGGGGATATTGCAATGGGCAGGAACCAGACGCTTGGGCCAGGGCCAGGAGCGGCAGCCAGGCGCTAGAGGCGGCCGCGCCAACTTTAGAGGGCCCGCACGCCCGCTAAGCCTGCAGGTCTCTTAGGGCCCGCCTCCCCCCATCCACCATGGATCCCCAAGAGGTAACCTTGGGAGGTTCCGTTGCTCTTTCGGCCTCCTCTGGCGTCGCAGAAGTGGCAGCATCCGAGTCAAGGAGCCCGCGAGCCATCTGCCGCTGGTCCCCTGCCAGCGCCCAGGCCCTGCGCCGCGCCCGCCGCTACCTTCGCCCGTTGCTCTCCCAGGCCAATGGACGTTCTCGCCACCACCGGGGCTTGGGCCAACCTACGAGTTTGCGGTGACATGCCATGCGGGCAGATGGATGCTGCAGTAGCAGCACGAACACGCATGTGCATGAACCGTGCGTGTGTTGGCTCCCTGCCAGCGGCGTCTGTTCAGCAGTGCGCGAACCAGAGCCAGCGGCACAGACTTTGATCCACGTCACGCAAACCTCAACGCTGGCTTTGTCCTTTGGCTACGATGGAAGAAAGCACCTTGACTGCATCGTCTTCGCTTGCGCCGTGGGCTGCGGACCCTCAGCCGCCGCATTGGCATTGGCGCCCATTGGTACGGGCTTGGTCTCCTTGCGGCGTTGCTTTCTGGGCGGCATTCCTTCGCGCCAGTAGCCTAGAACGCCCGCGACTCGACTGTGGAGTAGGGTCGATAGTCGTCGTACTTTGTAGAGTGTGGTGTGCCCGCATGACGCTACCGTCCTTGGCCACGGCTGGTTTTCGTCGTCTCCGTTTGTTGAGTCGCCGCCTCATGTCGTTCTCGCCGCCTCGACTGAGTGTGCCTCTCCCCGGAGACCCTCGAGGTAGGCCCTGCACAATTTCTCCTTCGCTCGCGCACGGCGCTGTTGATCACCAATTTCGACAAGATGAGCAGCCCGCTGTCGACTGGGTCGCGGATGGGGTCTGACGTAGCACGAGCAGGGTTCGATTTCGAAGAGGGCGTTGCGGTGTGTCGGTCACGCGTCTGTGTGCAAAAGTCTAATACCTTCAACCATTTACCATCAACAAATGGACTGATCCTCTTCAAAGCATGTGCCCGTAATTGTGGTCTCAAGACTACGTCCGTGGTCTGATGCTCCGCAATTGGGATTGACTGAATGCGACACAAGAGGCTGGCTCGCATCAAGGAATAACTGTGACTCTAGATCCGGCGTGAATCAAGGCGGTGCGCCTCGGACTTGCAATGGCGTGCTCTCTGGCCCTCCAAGGCAGTAGTTCGGCCCGGGAGGGAACTCTCCAGGCGGAGAAATGGGCAGTTGGCAATGATGGCTGAGATGGTGCCACTGGGATGAGAGTGGTGGGTGCGAACCTGTACCGACAGCCGACGGCTCCAGCAGCGAAGAAGGATATACCCGTGGCCCCACATGAGACGCCAGTACAGAATCTCGACTCCAACATCAGCAAGTGCGCGTTTGTTTGCCCTCCATTACTGCTATCACCAAAAGCAGATTGAGAGCCTCCTGGAACATGGAAGAGATGCATGTTTAACATATTCTCCGCTAGCTTGAGAGGGCTATGCTCGCTTGAGCAGCTGCCTCTGCTGATGGTGCGTCTCCAAGCACCTCCTTCGGTGTCCTTTGAAAGTGCCCTTTGGAACGGCTGGTCAAGAGAACCACAAGCAGCAATAACGGGAGAATAAACTGCCATCGCTCGCAAGGCTGGAACGAACAGTTGCGATGCTCGAGCCTGGTAGAACCTCCTTCTCTGGGTACGGAGCTGATGTTGCTGGAGTCAGCAGCATCAAGATGGCTGTCTGGAGCTTAATGAACCTGATGAGGACCATACTCCTGCCTGCTTGACGAGGCCAATGGCAATGGGTGCCCTTTGTAAAAGACTTGAACCGTGCTCGTCAGTTCTTGCTGCACTGGACGTTGAGATGTCCGGGCTCCTTCCTCTGAGTGGCCGTTCTGTCTAACGCCGCTGTTCCTCTGCTCCATCCAACATCACACCATCTTCACTTGTTATCTCTCCCAGAGCGCTCTGTGAACCCTGAGTTGGGTCCGTCCCGTCGAGTATGTCTCGCCGGCCTCACTTTCACGGGACACGGAACCTCGGTTCCGGATACTGCGGAAACTCCTGGCTTGGTATCATCACCAGGCCACTCCCTTCTGGACGAAGAAGCCATCGGTCGAAATGGAGATGACAACTGAAGATTACATCTCACGCCAGTGGCAGTGGCAGACTTCCCAAGGCGACTTTGACAAGTCCTGCCTCGGGGCCACCTGCTGCCCATGCGCCTCCTACGCTCGCACAACGGCTCGATTGCAAGCCGCCTTTCAGGGCCACAATGTCGACAGAATTGGTGAGCCAGGCTCGTGCGACCCAGGCTTTTACAATCCAGACTGCGCTCAGTTTGCAATCTGCCTGCCTTGTGCGCGCCGTTCAGGCCCCGGCTTCCTTCGATATAAAGGGCAAGATGCTGACCTCGAGGAACAGTGTACGGATTCTTTCTCTCTCGCCTGCAAACCACAGTCCGCGCGTGGTACGGCATTGATGGCCGCGATATTTGGGATTGGTACGACGGCTGCTGTTGTCCGTGCCTCACCCTGATCCGAAACGAGCACGAGATCCTCCACCGCGAGAAACAGCGGATGAAAATCTTCGATTTCCATGAAGAATCTGGACTCTCTCCTAAACTCTCTTCGGATTGTACGAGCCAGTACGAATCGCATTCGCCTATGACCTACCCCAGCTACCCTGCTGGTTCTTCAACTACGACATCACAGCAGCCGCAATCATCAACCACGACATCAAAACTGCCTCAATCTTCGACCACGACAAAATGAGGGAAACTGTGACTTTGGGATTGTCGGGGTTTTAAGGAAAACCCGAACACCAATTATTGTTTTCAGTATTGTTTAGTACCCGGTAGAATTGCAGCATCATCGCTCTCAAGGTTTTCGTGATTTGCAGTGTCTTTAAGCCTAGCAATGGGCATTGATGAAGTGTTTATGACCTCACCCTGGACAAGACTACATGGTCGCGTCATCTTAACCAGCCAAGCTTGTCGAGGTAGAGACTAACATCGTGACCGCTACGAATACAGACTACATAGGTACGTATCAAGACTGGGTACTGCTCGGGGCTGATACCCTGGAATTAGCGGAACGTGTGGGAGGTTGGAGCGCCGCTGTCATTTTGAGGTTTTCGCGGTTTCTGCGACGCCAAGCCTCTCTTCCTCCTTCTATCGACCACCTCCACGGAGGTGAACAGCTTGGCACTGAGCAGCCGCCGGCCGCCGGAGAGGCACGTAATCAACGAGAATTCTCCTTGAGGCCAATGACGAAATTGGAGGGCGGCGCGGCATCAATATAATGATGCAATGCGGACTTGATCCCTTGGCCCCGTTTCTGAGACAGATACGGAATGCTGTTGCGTTGCGAGGAGACGAGGTGACGGCGGCTGTCGACCCCGCCTCGGATGGTGAGGCGGACTTGGAGAAGACGGTGGCGTGGGTTCGCTGTATGCATGACAGCTTGAAGAAATTCGAGTTGAAGTGACTGGGTCAGGACTCGGGCAAGTCGTGTTTGGCTCTGGGTTCATACTGCAGAGTCCATTGGAGCCCAGACGGCTTCGGACGGAACCAATGACGGAAGTGTTGAGGTCATCAGCTGCCAGGCAAGCCTTGACAGCCGCCGCGAGACGCAGGAGGCTTCTATAAAGAGACCTGGTGGTCAATGACGCTGCTGTCCGAGGGGCTTTGGGAGCCGGCTGGTGTCGTTGTGGGCGGCGTCTGCGACGAGACGACGGAGAGCAAGACGCGGATGGCCGCAGCATAAAGGCGCAGGGGAGCGCGTTCTTGGTCTTTTCAGCTTCACGGCCTCTGCAGGATGTCCGCGATCATCGACGTCTCTATCTTGGGCGTGCGGGCGTGGTCAACTATATCCGCCGACTAACCCCTGGAGCCGACCTTGGTGTGGCTCCGACGCCACGGAAGACGACCAGGCGGCGTCGGAAGTTCATAGTTAGAGGGCCGGCAGCCAATAGATGGAGGACGCATGGCGACGGTTGAGGTGCTTCCCGACTGCGTCAGTCTGAGCTGGCCGTACTGGACCGTTTGGGAAAGGGGGCCGCCGTGGACACGACCTGGCGCGGGTGGCCGTGGCCCTTGGTGCGGTGCTTGTGCAACCGGCGGACAGGAAGGGCATGAGGCCAAGGAGGGCCAATTATTCAATACATATCGCGGCAACGTTCTTGAAGCCGGCGAGGAGGGGGACGGTCAAGGAGGAGCGGACCCATGTATTGGACGACTATTAGAACGAGGGCTTGTTCAAGAAATGCGCAGAGGGAAAATGGGGAAGATGACAATGAAACTAGGATTTATAACTGCAGCTATCTATCCATAGTGCGTCGGGATGCACCGACTTAGGGCCAAAGAAGGGAGAACGGCCTGGCAAAGGATGACGGAGGGAGGCCGCAGCGAGGTGTCAAGGAGGCAAGGTTTGCAGAGAAATGGCCATCACGGCTAGAAGTGCAGCGAGCGGCAGTCCAATTGTGATGATTGATGCCGAGCAAAATGGGCGCGCGGACAGACGGATTGGATGCGTTGAGCGAGGGTGAAACGGTGAGACAGCGGCGCGACGGATCGAGGAGCAGTGATTTGTGCACGGGGTTGGCGGCGCAATTAAGACCGCGACGCACCTCGACGCGATGTCGTGGCCTACTCGTACCTTATTAAAGTAGTGGCGGATTGGCGTCTCCTTCATGGCGTCTGGCGTTGGGCCGGCCCGTCGCCGCTGTGAACGCGCGCGCTCAAACTGCCTCTGCTGTAGATAGCTTTAGATGCTCGTAGCGAGGCAATTCAATTCATCGCAGACTGCACCACCTGTCTCTCGCCCCCCTGCATGACGCCCGTCCGTCACCAACACCACCACCCACCATCACCACCTCCAATCACCCGTTGCGATCGGCTCTGGAGCGCGACAAATTGGCCTCCCTCCGGCCGGTGTGTCGCATCGCTACGCGTCGATTGGCCCCGCCAGGCGACGCCATTGGGCAGTTGGACCAGGGCGCGCAGCCAACCAGGGCGGCTTGGGTGCTCCGCTCGCCATATCGGGAATCAATCTTACTGGGGCTGAGGGCACGGCATCGCCATCGGGACGCGTCGAGCTGTCGGCGGGCCCCCCACCCGTCGCTCGTTTCTCTGCAGCTTCGCGCAGCCCGGCCGGCGCTTGGCCAAACCACCGTCTCGTGTCTGTCTCTGGTTCTCCCTCTGGGCGCAAGCTCCCTCGTCCCTGTTTTTGCCCTGTTCTGCAGCTCATTGCACCGCCCTGCTCTGCCGCTGACTGGCCGCTGTGCTTGCTGCTCTTCTCTTATTACCCCCGGCACCGCCGCGCTCGCCCGCTTTTTCGCCTCTTCCCTCTCACCTGAGCACGGCCCTGTTTTGCAAAGCAACAAACAACAAAACAACGTCTCGGGAAGCTGCAAGGGCCTGAGCGGGCAATTCAGGCTAATTCGACGCGTGTGAGTCGAGTCTGAGAGAGTAGCTCGTCTCTTGCTGCCATCGACGCTCCTCAACTTCTTCATCGCTTCCCTTAATACCTGACCAACAACAATAACACCTCGCGTATTCGTCCGTCACTCCCCTCTCCGCCTGGGGTCTGGTCGGCGGCATTCAACACCCACTCCACCCCGAGCCCGAGGTTTACATCGTCGACGGTCTGGGCGACAGCTTGGACCATACCCACCTCTCCCTACTTCACATCCACCATGGCTGCCGTCACCCGCCAGCCCTTTGCTCCCCTCGACGGAGCCCGCCTTCAGAACCTGACCAGCCTCAAGAACAGACAGAATGGTACGTCGCTCACGCGAGGCCCAGACCTCCAGAATTCATGACGTGACCGAGCTGAAGACGACTGACACCGCCGCAGCCATATCCCCACCTAGTGCGAGTGGCAAACGGAAGGCTGAGCTGCTGGACGCAGACGACTTCGAGAACGTGGATCCTCAGCTCTTCGCCAAGCGCTCCAAGGCCGCCAACTCCAACAGCTCACCGCCCAAGGACCTTCTCAAGAAGCCCTCAGCTTTCCTCCTCACCAAATCATCGACGCCTGCCCAGGAACTTCGGCAAGCTCTCACCAGCCCTATCAAGCAAGCAGCCTCCACGCCTCGACGAATCCTCCAGCCCAAGTCTTCCGTCGCCCGGCTCAGCACCGGCATCACCAAATCTTCTCCGGTCTCTGCACCAGCTGGTCGTTCTCCTACCCGGGCGAAGCGCTCGGGCATCCTCTCCTCCCGCCGGCGCACCGTTGGACCCTTCGCCCGCGTCGACCCCCCATCCTTCGACCTCGACTTTTCAGCTCCCTTTTCTCTCGACGCGGCCCTCAAGGGCACCATCCCGAGCTATGGCGCCCGACCCAAGGCTGCTACCAGGGGCAGCAGCCTGCCTGACCTGCACAAGCCTGATATGAAGGCCAGCTGGTTCTTCGACATTCACGAGGACACCCCCGAACAGGAAATGACCAACCTGCTCCAGCACAGCACTTGCGTCCTGGACATCTCCTCTGATGAGGAGAGCGAGCAGAAGGCGACGCGAGAACGAGCAGAGGGCCGCGACAAAGAGAACGTCCCTCCTGCGGATGACATCTCGCAGACGTCTCAACGCCGTGTTGCCCGGCTGAGCGCTGACGACATGCTCGTCGAGAAGGAACGTATCGCTCTGGGCGAGATGAATACGGCCGACTTTTTCGCCGAGGGCTGCGACGAGTCCTCGGTTATCCTGGTTCCTGCCGACGACGAGGAGCAGCAGACTCAACCAGCCGAGAAGTCGACACTTGCTGTTAACGAGGCACCTTCAACTCAACCGAAGGATGCTGACGAACTTGAACCCCTCGCCCTCGGGGACATTGGTGCGCTTATGGCCTCCAAGTCTACGGCCTCGTCCAAGGCGGCCGTCTTGCAACCTATAGAGGGCACAGGTGAGAGCTTTGACCTGTGGGAGAGTGGTAGCGCCCAAGACGAGTCTGAGCCCGTCGTTGAGACGGTGGTTGCTTCATAGTACGACAAGGGTGCTTTTACGATGCTAGATGCGGTATGATTTACAGTGTGACATGACTGCCATGGAATGGATATATCTTGGGTCAAAGGTCCGGCGTCAACGGCGTTGGAAATTAGCGCGTGCGGTGTTGATCCTGCTCTGCGCTTGGTTCGTTTACAAATGATTTGTTGGCTTAGCATTCGCGTCGGATCAAATATAATCTTTGTCGTTCAATTTTTCAGGCTCTGTCATGAAATGTTCAGATGAAGACGAGAATCGTCATGAAGACACGGATCTCGTACCACGCCTCCTTGAATTAAGCAGTTGCTAAATGCCATGCATTTTCGCACTGTAGTTAGAGGAAGAAAGCGCGACAATGTTCGTGGAGCCGGCCCCGCATACGCGTCTAGTCGCACAGTGTGAGCCCTCTTATCTCCAAAGGGGCCAGTACGGACGCGGCGGGATTTGCAATTCAAGTCGCACTCGGCACACTTGGAGTCGCCGGCTTAACATCCACAGTCTTCAGATCGGGCCAGCATAGTTTCAGCGCCAGGGACTCGCTCCGATGGCGTCAATCAATGACTTGGCAACGGCGGCCATTGCCAGCTCGTCGGCAGACACGAGGGGCGCCTTCATCGTGCTCGAGGGATTGGACCGCAGCGGCAAGACGACACAGGTGAAGCTGCTCGAGCAGCGCTTCGTGGAGGAGGGGCGGTCCGTCAAGGTGATGCGATTTCCAGGTGAGATGCAAGCTTTGCTTTCCATTCTGTATTCTTGCCCCGGGATGGCGTGGTGTCACCCGGCGGAAAGGGGCCGCTCGTCGTCGTTCATCAAGCTGATATTGGCCACAGACAGAACAACGCCGATTGGGAAGATGATTGATGCCTACCTCAAAAGCGATATAGAAATGGACGACCACGCCATTCATTTACTCTTCAGCGCTAACCGCTGGGAGGCAGTGTGAGTGGCTCGCCCTGCATCTGCATTCCGTCTCAGAAGCTGCGCGGGGTCAGCGCGACGACTGACATATGCGCCCAGCAAACAAATACACGCCTTGCTTGCCGCAGGGACAACCATAATCTGCGATCGCTTCTATCATTCCGGAATCGTCTACTCTGCTGCTAAGCGGAACCCTTCACTGTCGCTCTCGTGGGCGAGCGCACCTGATCGGGGGCTGCCGAGGCCAGACATGGTGCTGTTCCTGGATATTGACGAGGCGCAGGCCACGGCGCGAGGCGGCTGGGGCGATGAGCTGTACGAGAAGGCCGAGATGCAGCGCACAGTGAGACAACTGTTCCACGAGATGATGGACGGCGAAGGCGGCAGCGGCGGCAGCGACGATGTCGGGGATTTGGTGGCTGTGGATGCGGGTGGGAGTGTCGAGGAGGTCGCCGAGGAGGTCTGGAGGAGGGTCAGGGACAGGGTGAGGCAAGTGGATGAAGGGGAGTTGGGACAGACGGTGAGGGTATTTCAGTGATTAGTGTTGATGAGTTTGGACTGTTATGGTGAGGGGATATGTGCATCATGATCCATACGAGCGTAGATTTGAGTTAAGCATCGCCCCGGGAATACGCGCCGGTGCGAATGCCACTCGCATTGCAAAATAAGAGATGACATCAAGCGTCTTCGGTCAGGATTATTATTTGCTAAGAAGTGCGACCTGAAGCTTGCGGCCTCGGCCTCGTCGATTCACACCCCGTACGACTATCTTGAAGTTACAAACATCGCACCTCGCCGGCTCACCACGTCTCAGGTCCCAAGGGCTTCGTGACGTTCTTGATGAACTTCCTAGTCACGGCCGTCTGGTTATTATCGAGCGTGTCGTACGGCGCTGTGTTACCCCACCAGTCAGGAAAGTTGGCGTTGCCCAGACCGAGACCCAGTCCGACGATGACGACCGTCAGCCGCGAGCCGATGTCGAGGGCTCCCGAAAGGACGTAGTTGTATTCAGCTATTGAAATCATGTCAGCAAGGACATAAACCATAGGAGGCGCTACAACGGTTAACGACGTACTCCACCATCCAAAGAAGCGGCGGCGGATCCACCAGTTGAAGATGAGGCCGACGATGACCCATTGCAGAAGGTAGTACAGCGTGGCCGGTGGGATGAGACCGGCGGCGCCAAACAAGGCCGGGAAGACGATGTAACGGACCCAGCTCCTAGGATAGCGGCGGGCGATGAAGTATTGGATCACAGGAAGGGCAAATCCAATGAACCAGAACCAGTTGGTCCATGCGTAGCTGCGAGAGCGTCAGCTGGTGTGCTCAAGGAGGACAAGGTTGACTGAGGGGGTTGGCTTACAGCGAACCAGCACCAAAGACTCGCTTGGGACCCTGTTCGTACATGATCAGCAACTGTAGGTCTAACAAGCATACGAGCTTCGAATAGTGTGTAACAGGGGGATACGCACAATGACACCCCAAATGACACTTGCGTTGTAGAAAGTGCGCGCGTTGGGACAGGTCAGGCCTTGCGGCTGATCCTCTGTACAGATCCCATTGATATTGCCGAGGAGAAAGTTGTACGTGGCTGTCTGCACAATAGAGAGCCAAATAACTGCAAATGCCTGGGCAGCGAACATGCTGCGAGGCGGGACCTTCATGTAGTGGCCAACTTTCATGTCGGAGATGTAAGTGAGGCCATTGGCGGAGAGCATATAACCCCACGACTTGAAAAGCATCATGGCGATGGGGCGGCCAGGCAGCCTGTGTCGGTTGGATTAGCATGGCTTTCAGTGAGAACAAAACTTCGGGGAACAATGGAGTCGAGTCAAGCAAATTATTCCCGCAAGAATAGAATGCAATGCAAGAAGCACACGTACATGAATCCAACGATCATCTCGGTGATGACGTTGAGACCGGTCTGCTGGTTCGTAATGGCCTGGACCATGCCAATAGGGATAAAGAGAACAACGCCGATAAGAATACAAAGAATATAAGCCCACCACGGCAGGTGTGTCTGCCAGACCTGCGAGGCGATCATACCAAAGGCAAAGCTGGTGACAAAGATGCAGAGAAACCACCACTCGGGAGCCTCTCTATAGCGCCTCATGAGCTTGAGATGAATGTCTGGCTCTTCTGACTTGGAGTTGCGCGCGCGGCGCCAAACGTCGGGGCCGTAGAAGAGAGCGACGTGAGTGACGGTAGAGATAAGCGTGGCAAATGACATTCCGTAAGAGAGGGAGAAGCAGGGACCGAGAAGGATGGGCGAGTATTCTTTGTAGGCCGTTTCGTTGAGTGTGAAGTCGGGGGTTAGAATGCGGCTCGTATTGTAATGTTTAGCATAGCGGTCCCAGTTGGCGTTGGCGCTTGAAGACTCATTTTAGTAGCTGACCATGGCAAGAAAGTATGAATATAAGGCTCTCTTGACAGGAAACGCACCTGATGGGCAAATAGCGGTAGTACTCCGGCCCTCCCCAGGCCAGCCCGATGGCGCCAATGGTCATGAACATCAATCCGGCCGCAACGTTACCAATTGCGAACGCTGGTGTCTGGAGTGGGCTGTTCAGAAAGCCGGAGACGACGGTCCAGTCGAAGGAGATGGGCAGGATACCCAAGCCGTTTTGGCCGCCAAACACCTGATTGACGACGACGTTGTCCTTGGCGATGAAGCAGGCAAATATGAAGAGTTGGAGGAACTGAGCAAAGACTTGAGGAACCCAATGCCAGGCGAAGGAGGCGAGGCTAATAATGAGAAAGAATTTGTAGCGACCCATGCTCCATCCGTTGCTGGTGGCTGGATCGGCGGGCTTATGGTTGTGCAGCGAATGCATGACTGTGGTAATGACAAGGTTGGCGGGCCACACCATGGACGAGGGCCAGACGAGGAAGCGGCGAGCGATGCCGGCAACGCCAAAGCCCATGGCTTGCGTGGACAGAATAAGGAGGATCTGGAATCCCCAGCTAAGGTAGCTCAGCAATGATGACTCTGGTTGGGGAGAAATCCGGGAAAGAAAAGGAGACTCACCCGAAGTGCTGTCCGTAGTAGACTTCTTGGGCGAGCAGAATATCAATGGCATAGCTGTAGCTTGTGCCGGCGGCCGTCATCATGGTGATGATGGTGTGCTCCTTGACATTGAAAGGCCCTGGGTTGAGGTTGAATTCGACGCCCAACACGCGGTAGACCTTGTTTGGGAGGATTCGTGCGCAGAAACATCCAATGCTGAGCCGCGCGGGAGTTTTAGTCTTGACAAGGACAGACCAGACGGGGCAAGATCATCCCAAGCCTGAAGGGGGGAACATACGGATAGGCAATCAGCTGCACGACAGTGGATTGAATGCTGATGACGCTGCGGCGCAGAGAGAGCAGGACGTTGCAGGCGGCGATGATGGTGCACAAGACGCCGCCGATGACCCAGGCTCGAATGGTGTCCACGGGCATATCAGGATCGTCCGTCGGCGGGACCTAAAGCCGTTAACATCTTTCACTTTTCTCCTCTCGACATATGTACTTCTGATAGTGTCCATGAAAACCACCGAGGCAGGAGAGGGGGAACGTACCGAAGACCGCACTTCAGGGTACGGCGAGTCCTCTTGGATCAACGTCTCATCGACGGCTGTCTGCTTCTCAACATTGCCCGAGTCGAGGGCGACGTCGATCGTGTCGAGCTTCTCGTTGTCGAGAAAGGGGTCCCACTTGTGCTGCTTGCGGAAGTTGGCGAGCTCTTTGGTCGGGTTGCCGACGACGCCCGGAGGCGCTTCCTCAGGGACGACTTCGACCGCAGTGCTGCGGCCTCGGCCGCCGCCGAAGCGGTCTTTGAAACCCATTTCCACAAGGCTGGACGTGGGGTCGAGGTTAAAGGAAGGATCAAGGCGTTGGTTGAAGGCTTGAGGAGGCGTTCAACACTGACTCTCCTCCCGTGACGGGTGACAGCGCGATGGCAGATGAGGTGGTGGGGGGTCCCAAAGGCGAAGAGTAGCACAGGGCCAGCTGTGAAGGAAGGATCTGAATCTTTATACAAGACATGTGCGACGGTGTGCGGGCGTCGATCATGCATGTCAGGATGCGAGTCTCACGAACACGCAGGTGCTCGCCTTTGCGAGCCACACCACACGCGCAGGCCATGTGTGCTGGCGACGTACCGGGCGGACGCGTGTGTCACTGCTCGATCCAGACTGCCATTTTGGTCGTATCATTCAGGTGGCGGGATCTTTTGGGCAGAGGAGGTAGTACAGTCGACGGGGAACTTTCGCCAACCGACAGCCGTCCTCGCCGCGGGTAGACAAGCGCCGTATCTTCATCGCCGCTGAAGATGGGTGCAAGGCCTATCCTGTACGTCCTCAACCCCTGCGATCCGGGGTAAAGCAGGGGTGGCGTTCCTCGTGGCTCTCGGTCGAACCCAGTTTCAGTATGGGCACTGTTGGATATCGTATTCTGGCATTTCGGGCACCGTCGAGGGCCGAGATGCAAGCGCCAGTTCGGTTTGGTCGGCCTCGACAAAAGGACCATCCATGGAGGGCAATCATTGTCTGCGTTTGGTGCACCCTCTCTCACATCGCTCAGGGAGGGTTTCTTCACCTCCACGCGGCACAGAGCATCGGCCAGTGCGACAGTCATGCCAGTCGTGGTACCATTATGCGAGCGGGTTGCAGCCGATGTTGCATGCTGGATTCATAAAGAGAACATCCGATGGGCTGTCTCAGACATGTATGTAAGTGGCTGGTAGCCAAGTCATCAGCTCTCGCGCCTCAAATCTCAGTCTGCAGCCACGAGGAACTGCAGCTTATTAACCGCGACGGCGCATTGAGAATCAAAACACCACCTGGCGAAGCGGATTTGCACGTACGCCGTTCACGCTTGATGCATTCCCCCCCACAGGCCTTGTTTTACGCTTATCTATTCTAGCGCTACCAGGAACCCTCGCAGCAAGTCGGGGCAAAATCGAAATCGGTACGATGCATGCGCGGTGCGCCAATCCCAAAACGATGGAACCTTTGACCGATGCCGCTGCTACGCCGCTGCAACAAGTGCTGTTTGGTTTTGAGGCCGCGTTCAGGCGTCCAAAACCGCTCGGGCCCTTTTGGAAGGGGAACTTGTGTAGAACGTGCATCAACCCCGCAGACATCGTGCTGTTTGGTTCCTCCCGGAGCGGCGAGATGGCAAATTCGCCGCCGAGGCGGATCTCCGTGCTGTGGTGCCACTTGTCATGCGATGAGTAAACCACACACCACATTGCCCGGGTATGGGATGCTGGCTGTCAACGGCAGAGAGCAGCTAAATTCAATCGTTGCGACATAACATTGAAGTAACGCATTTCATGCATTGCAAATCCAGCACCACTGGTTCGTTAAAAGAGGTTGCTCCGGCCTACGCTGCCCGATGACTTTTTGATTCCGCATTCGTAGCGCAGGCACCAGGTTGTGTCTGCATTCCCTCTCCAGCAGCAGACGGTGGTACGGATACTTGCAGAACTCTGCCTTGCGATATGCCCGAATAAAAATCCAGGCCCTGTCACCAAGTACGCAGTGTCACACGACATGGCCCAGACCCTGGCTTCCGCCGTTCGGCGTTCATATTAAATTACCACCATGGCTAAACCAACGGCATTGAAGCCGTTGGCACGAACTCATTGGCTCAAGCGACTGATACTCTGCTCTGTTGCTATCTTCGGGCCAGTCGGCGTCTCCTGGGAAACGAGCTGTAGCTTCTCGTCTTGGCTGCATGGATGCAGACGGGAGGGGCTTGCGATGACGTGGAAGGTCTTGGCGGAAAGAAAAGTTCCAACGTAGAGCAGAAAATCCTCATTGTTCAGCACGAACGAGTCGTGGGAACTAAGTTGGTGGTCGGAACTGAGCAGACGAAGCCTGCAGTTGGACGGTGGCCAGCCCTGCAGATGTGGGCGGCATGGAGCCACTGGGACTTATTGACTGCCCGATGTGCTAATCCTGGCCGGCAAAAGTTCTCATGGGTGCATCGGCGGTTGCGTAGCAAGGCACCTGACGTTGTGTCCGGTGCATGGGGCCAATGTCGCCGGCGTGGGGGGGTTTGGAGATGACCTTACATCTTGGGCAGGCTTAGCTGTGCTTGATGCCCTGGCAGAGGTCCGCGAACTGCCCGTTGCTGGCAGTATCCGTTGTTTAAGGGAAGATTTGTTTTCTTAAGTCAGCTTATACGCAAGTGCCTTCTACCGGAACTCGGGGGAAACAAATTGCAAATAGAGAATAACTTACGAGGCCAAACTCGTAGACCGATGCTTAATACGCCTGACGAGTCCTACTGCGAGCCAGGATCGGGCCCAACAGAGGAGCAGTGCGGCCGTGCCGAAAGTCATGGTCCAACAATGACCAACCATTGGAGAGTCGTGGTCATGACCATGGCACGTAATACACAACGACGACGGTTTCACTACAAGTGACGGAGACCCATCCACACAAACGAGAGCCACCATTTTTGTTACTATTGAGTAGATACCTGGCCAGCTCTCGATACTAGCATAGTTTCTTAATAATAATTCCATCGCAATATCGCATTAATTACTTCCATAGCCCCACATCCTGCACTTTCGGCTGCTACAAGACACCTGAAATCCTCCAGCGTTGGGGATATGGATCATAATTAGAAGGCATATTGAGGTGGTGAGTTGCTCAAAGCCCATTTTCTAATATTGATAGTTTCTCTGTCTCACCTTGAGCTCATGAACATTTCACCAGGCTCTCCGCTGAGATCATCATGGACTCTACTTATCAAATTAATCGGGTTTTACAAGACGACAAAGGGAACGTGGTAATGACCAGCGTCCATCAGGAGGACCTAAACACCGGTCATCGTGGCTGTTCGTTTCAAATTGGCAAGCCGCTAGCATTTCAGTTAGCATTGAATGCCATTATCTGTCTTGACTCTATATAACGGAAGGTTTAATATTAGCACTTGACATTCAATTACTCTACGTAGCTCCTATCCAAGCGGCTGGACTTGTGGTCACTCTCATGCCACATGGCAAGCCTTGGCCCTTTGACCGAAAGCTTCGCCCTGGAACCTTTAGTTTGCATTTCTTGATGCCATCCGAAGTGGTTATCGCCGATCTGTTGAGCTATACTTTTTTGCTCACGGAGTACTCCGTAGAGAGCATGAGCGTTCCAACAGGGCCCAATGAAGGAGGTCAGGAGGCACCAATCCGGTGGAGGCTTTGCCGCACTAGTGACACGGAGAGCTAGCTTCACTGCAAAGTGTACGCCAACGACCACTTGGCTGATGAGATGTCGCACCTCCCATGGGTCCACCAAGTCATGGAATGAGGTGCTCACAAAGGTCTCCCGCCTTAAGGCAAGTAACGAAGTGCAATGTTGGCCTGTTGCTCAATGCCAAATTGTGGTTCCACTGCGTCAACATTACGTGTAGTCTTATCACTTTTCGACACTAACAAAGTGACCATACGAGAACATGCAACCTGGCTCCCTTCAGAGAGTTAATGCGTCTTTGATTGCTAGTCACTGATACGGCGATCGACTGCTGACCCATAGCTCTATGTCCTCAAACCGCTTGCAGGCCTTCCAGATCGAAAAGTCAGGCATCGGATCTTTTCTTCCGTCTTTCCAGTAGTACGAGATTGCCCAAGTATCGCCGGTGCACATGATGAATTGTCGTAGGATGTATGTAATGGCCTGTGAAGAGATGTCGTTTAATTCAGGGGACGTTAAGAGTTTAATGATCTCGCCCTGGCGCTTACCGATGTGCTCTCTGATATTCTCATCGGAAAATTCTTTAAACATGCTGTCATTCACATAGTCGGCATGGTAAGTGAACTTTCGTATCATATCTTAAGCTGAGATCAGTGACATCGTTAGAGTCTATTTGACGAGGAAGCTCTTCTCACGAGACAGTGTAGCTGATGGAAAACCTCCAAGGATGCCATATACCCGCCGCCCAAGTTATCTGGATATCGAGCTGCATTTGCTGCAGACTTATTCAACGTATCGAATGCTGAGCGCGAGATCCCAATTACATCTCCTTATTCATGAGTGTAAGCCGCGGCTTTCTTAGGCACTTATCTGTCGCGTTCATCAGAAGGACATATAATCTGACTCACCTTGCGAAATTTGATCCCACGCCTTGTCAAGTTCCGATCGTGGCTGGCCTTTAAAGACAGACTTTATGTCAAACTGGCCCTGCATCTGAATGAAATCGGTATCAATCTTTAGAAGTGAATCTAGACGTATAAGTTACTATTGAACGGTGAACATGGGCATAAGACCTATTTGTAGTATTGACTCACCATCAAACGGCTTGCGAGTGAGTGGACATGATGGCTGTCTTGATACTGATAGAATCAAGACGCCCAGAGAAGCGCAAAGCAAGATTAAGTGAAGCGAAAAAAATAAGGCGTCGGAGCGAAATTTTGAGTTGATTTTGGAGCTGCGCTGAAGGAGAAGTCGTTCACTTTCCCATTGCGAGTCTGAAGATCGACGGATTCCGCCTGATGTGCCATTTTGAGACGAACACAAATTCAACCGAAGTTCAGAGCTGCCGCGAAATGAAGGACACAGGAAGCTGGAAGGTTCATATGACTTGAACGTGGGTTTGTTGAGCCACCGTCACAAACTTGTGTGCTCGACGTCAGGCATCTCCACTGAGTACGGCACGAGTAAAATGACCAGCCTCGCCCCGCAAATTACGCGCAGAAGTACAACGGAAGCAATGCAGACTTTTCTTTCGACAAGCCGCATCGTACCGAAGAGGGAAGGAGCAGGGATTCTATTGTTGAGCAGGGGCGAAGATGTGATTAGCAGCCGCAGTCCGTAGTCGTGGCAGCCTAGTGTAGCATGGGGCGGCAGGAGAGTGAACGAGGGGTTTGGGGGCGGGCTTGCGCCGCCCCGGATCGGCGAGGCACCGTTACGAGGCAGTAAGGAGTCATCGCGGGTTATTGGTATATATTGCTCGTAAGCCATCGCCGGCATTCCTGTCCGGTCGTCTTTTATTCATGTTCTCTCGTTGTTCCGACAAGCGAGATACATCCAATCTAGAGCCTCGCGTCCAGATCCCTTTGGAGCGTCACCATGACCAAAGCAAAACCACTGGCGAAAAACGCCATTATCCAAGATCTCAGTGGATTATTGGAGCTCAGATCGATAGAAACTCTCCAAGTAGGGGGAGGTCAACGCTCAAGCGTATTTGTTACCCTAGTGCGGCCCCTACTTTCCGAATCGTCAAAATCCAACTGTCCAAAGGGTCCAATGGACAAAGAGGGGATATGTATTCTGAAAACGGTATTGAGTACACAGCAGCTCTGAGCATAACGTGAAAGTAACTAATTTCGTCATTCACTGCTAGTTTCCCCCAAATGCTCGCAACGAGGAGTTTTTTCGGCGAGAGCTCGCGGCCAATGCTGAGTTAATTCGCCCTGAAGCGTCAAAAACTCCGATGGAAGCTCGTGACGCTCTATTTAAGGTGTTGGAAATCCCATCAGGAAAGGCGTGGCCACTGTGTCTCGGCTCATTGCGTCTGTCGCTTGCTGCTGTCGAACAGCTTTCAAGGTGGACAACCTCAAACGGCCAAGGTCGTGAGAAAACGTGCCGTTGTCTTCTCTTTGAATATATTCCAGATCTAATCCCCCTCACGAATAACATGATCGATGAGAAGCTGGCGGCGGGCATCATGAAGATGATAACAGACATGCAATCGCTGCACGTTGTGCATTGGGATCACGTTGATCACAGTGCCTGGCCGCAAATTGCCTTTGGTAACATATTCGTGCGGAAAATTGCGGAGACCGGAGTCCTAGGTAAGAGGCATCTAACTTGTGCTCTTCTTAGTTTTGTGTGATAATCAGTTACTTACATGGAGTTTGACTAAGATCCACATATTTTGGACTTCAACCGCGCAAAAGTTGTAGGAGATAGTCCCAGGGATCAAGCCTTGAAACAAAAAGAAGTTGAGCGACTTGACGATCTTCTGTCACGAGTCTTATCTGGAAAGCTGGCGGTCGACAATCTCCCAAAAGAGGTGGCAAGATTACTGTAAATCTCAGAGAACTTGAGCCCGCTAGAATGCTGTTTCGATACAATTCCTCAGTCTATACACTCATTGAAGGAGAGGTGCAGGCATTTCTACGGAGCTGCACTTAGACACAAGTCTGTTTAGGCCGCTATATGGGCTCGCCAGCTCAAAAGGATGACCGTCAAAGTGACATGATCATCAGCCCCTTCCATGAGCCGCCGAATCTGTGCCCTCGGACGAGCTGACGTGGCCTTTGCGTCCCCCGCTTGCGGTGGTTCTTCCTGGCTGAATTTTCTCTGTTGGCTGAGCGAGAAAAAGTTCCTGGTAGGCTGCACGGGAGCAGAGCCGCAGCAACCGACCATGGGTGGCGCATGTACAGACAGATTCCGTTAGCTCACACCGTGCCACAAGCGTTCGCACTCTGGAAGACTCTCAGTGACTTCCGACTATAGCTCGCTCATGACCGCAGATGGCATCTTACAGGGGAGTATCTTCCGTGTACCTTGCGGCCTAATCTTCATGGCGATGATGATCACAGTGAGGAGAAACTGCCAGCACGACCCTTCAAGTTCGTAGTAATTGGCCACCCCTTCTCGAACCATCGCCTTGCGCGGAGAAATTGGACGAAATGAGAAGGTAATAAAGATTGACAAGGCTTGTCTCCGTATTAGACGAAGCGAAATTTATCAGCAATGGCTCATGCAAGCTCGTCAAACGGCTCTCCATTAGACGGCATCTTGGCGACATTCCCTTTCCTCGAGGGACTTTGCTGCAATAGCTCAGGCGTATTTCCTGCAAAGATTCATCTGTTCGGGGAAACTAGGAATTGAAGTTGGCTTTGTGTGAAGTAGACAACTATCTTCTTCAATACTGCCGGGCGACGATTGTATATCTTTTGCATCACTATCATCAATTGGCGCCATCTCATCCATTCAATAGCCCAGTATGGAGTGCAAACTCGGTATTATGCATCTCTCTTTCCGAACGTCAATGGTCGTGCTGGTCATGATGATCTTACGGGCTTTTGCAATTGAGCTGGGTCGCGACATGTAACTTGTACTTCAGAGTGACATTTGCAATGCACGTTGGCCCTTCGTCCTTACCGACCAAAAGCACCTTGCAGGTTGGCTGTTCACCAATCCCTGCTTCCGACCAATGCAACAAGAACGGCTTTGCTGGCGAAGCCTGACCAGAGCGTTAGTTTGCAGTGGACCCTCTCATACCCGGGCGCAGCGGACGAGCTTGTCATGCAGGTTGGTTCGACTTTCTCAGCGACCAAAAGCCCCTTGCAAGCTTTGTTTTCTCCCCCCCTCTTACAAAAAGCCTTACCCTCCACCACGATTCCTACCAATGAACGTGTGATGGCAACATGCTGCTTTATGAGGAAGGTTGTTTCGGAGGGTGGGAATGGAGAGTCTACGTTGGCCTCGTTCGCCCACCCTACCCTTGCTCTGTCCCTGAGCTCTTGCTCAGGCTGCTCGTCGTCGTGATGATTTTGATGCCTCTCCTTTAATTATGCCACGGTCAGTTGCAGGCCTTGTCAGGGAAAGATTCAGTCGCCGCGCTGTGTACAATTTGATTTTTTATGCTCACAAAGTAGAACATAATAAAAAAAGAAGAGCGCAAAATCTACGAGCTGTCCCTCCATTGGGAGACTGGTACCATTAAGTATCCCATAATCTGGCCATGAAGAAAGACAAGAGTTGAAAAAGATGCTTCCAGAGCCTTGAATTACTTCCGAGTGCGTCAGCTTCAAAGCGATTTTGGAGAACTGAGCATTGATCAGAAAGTCGGCTTTGGACTTTTCATGACTGAGAAGGGGAAAATATCATTTAACTAGGTACTGTGAGTACTATAACGTCACAATAGTCACGATGGGGATACAAAAGAGAGCTCAGATACGAGCAAACCAAGGAGTAATCTTGATGCAAGTCTGGAGCTGCTAAACAGCGACTCAGTAGTCATTGCACCTAATAATGCATGCACAACTTTGGTCCTGACGGGGATTGTTACATTCATTTTTAGCTAGTTACTGTATCTAGTTAACGATATAGAACATCTTAATTTAGCTAATATCTTTCGAATTAAGTACGCTACTGTAGACTTTCCCAAACAATCAAGCCCACGACGCTTATGTAAGATCTCAAAGGGAATGAAGACGTTAATACTTATTATGTAGTAGCTCAGTACATTGCACGCTTCTTATTACGGTGTTGAAAGAACCAGAGATGTCTGGAGTTCGAGCAAGCTCGGTTCATCTATGCCATATAGAAGCAAGGTGAAGACTGAAGCTTGACTAACTCATGTTATTCTCATTAGTTGAGGGTGTCTCGCCAAGAGACTAAACGACTGACACGGATCGGCAATTTACATATCCACCCGCCAAGCCACTCGGCAACACCCCCAAGCCGTGCAACAGAACTGATCCTCAGACTTCCCAGCTTGCCGAGAAACCTCTTGCACCTGCGAATGGCTGTAGGCAAACATCTCGGGTAAGAAGCCAGAGTCAAGATCGACGCCACTTCGGAACATCTCGGCGCTCCCTTACTATCCTCGTTAGGCCACGTAAACGTTTAGTTTGATGAACAGACTTTTTCTCTCTACAGTAGCTGCAGGAAGCTGCGATATCGGCTCGGCATGTCAGTAAAGCATGAACATGCTTTAACAGAAACTAACATCAGCGTAATTCGTATCACGCGGCAACTGTCTACTGCAGTTCCTACAGTTCATCGGCGGACGGAGGCAGTTGGTAGGCTAAATAACAAGTCAAATTTCTCATTTAAAATCCTGTGTGTAAGCTCTTTTCCTCGGTGCTACAGCACAGCAAGTTTAATTTCGAATCCAGTGTCCAACAAACTGCATTACGACTTCTTACCAGTCTGCTTACATCACACTTTATACCTATGGCTGACTCTGCTTGGGCTCCTGATTCTCTTGGCGAGAAAGCTTTCAAGGAGGCTTTAAGTAAATTGGTCAGATGTACTACCTATGTAACAGGGACGGGCCGCAAAGCTCCACGGGCTGGCATCGCTCGAGCAGCTGGTCTCACTTCAGCAGCTGATTTCAGTACGCTCGCCACAGATGATGGGGATGCTTCAGAGCAGATAGCAAAATTTGTCACGGACTCTAGAGGGCTGCTCGGTAAGTGCTATAATGGTACATTGCATGTATTCATCTAATTTATAGACTTATACGCATACGTTTATACGGGCAAGAGCCTTGCGAGGACAGAACAGCAGGCTCAATTCCTTTTGCCCCGTGTCCTATTTGAGGACCTTATGAAACATGACCCTCAGATCTATCAGGTATAATGCTGATATAACTTGTTCCTTTGCGAAGATTATTTTTAATCTAAATGCCCTATACGAATAGAAAACCAAATCTGCTCTCATCGCGACCTCTACTAGCTGCAATAATATCCTGGATCATTATCCTAAGATAAGTACGTTAGAAAATAAATCGGAAACCTAACTATGCTAAGCTAAATAGATGACGCCGCCGAAATGGTCGCCTCTTACACAAAAAGCACACTAGAAACATTAAATGGAAGCGGGTTGAATTTATCACAGCAAGTCAAAATTCTACTAGACGAAAAGTACCAGAAGAGCGAAAATTGGGACGAAGCATTCTACAATGCCAAGTCTTGCGCTCAAGGGATGCTCACATCTCTTCGAGACGAAGCCAAAAAAAAGCAAACCGAGGTTCAGACTACAATGGCGGGTGTGTTGAACGTAAGGCTTAAATCCACATCGGAAGATCTTCTACTAACAATGCAAGCTTAAACATGAGATAGAGGATCTCGTACCCACTCTTGAGTACTTAAACAAGCAGTTTCGTACCGGCAAAGATAAGCCTTTCCTTGAAATATTTGATCCGTTGATAGGACCCAAGTTCGAACGTTGTTTGACTCTCTTTGAAGAAGCTGCGAAGGAGTGGGTGAGTATTCACCTCTGAATTGGACAATTAAAATACTAAAGTTACTAGGACGATACAAGTTTTCACGCCGACAGATATGTTGAGTGCATGCATTTTATTGACTTTTTTGGTTATAAGTTTATCAAATCCGAGGGACTTTTCAGCGAGATTAGTGATGTAGTGACAGACATAAACAGCTCGTGGAAGTCATCGGCCCGCACGTCCGAGCAGCAGAATAGATTAGCCTTGAAACGATTACTCATCTCGCAAGTAACAAGGCTGCTGAGTATCCATCAAGGGATCGACGGGCAAATGGACCACGCTGTCAAAAGTCTTGGCGATATAACCGGGCTCTTCTATGATCAAGCTCAGTGCTTTGATACCATTGCCTCCAATTTAAACACTGTCTACAAAGGAACGGAGTCGAAGTCGGCCAGAAACCGCGAGCTGTTCATTAGGAGCAAAATGGACCAAGTAGTCAAGTCCTACATGGAGGTACGTGGCTGAGAACTCCCGGACGATGTAAAGCTAACGCTGTGCAGCTCTATGATCAGGCAGAGGGTGTTGCGCATGCTCTTGCCCGACAGAAACGGTTGCAAGGCGCTTCTCTGCTTAACATGAACGAAGTAACACGCTGATGACGAAGAGCAAGCTTATTCCAGGGCGCTGCGAACAAGTGGAGGTCGTTCCTGTCTGTGATTATGATTAATGCAAACAAATGAGTCTTTCCAAATTACATCACGTAGATCATTTGTTGTGACGTCAAGTGTGAGAGGCAGCGAAGCTATTCTGAAAGGTGTTACAGCGACAAGTTTCTGTAACCGACCGTAAGAAGTTTTGAACGGAGTAAAGCTTGTGCTGAAAACTTTAATTGCATGGACAAAGCATTCTTATTCATCTACATGGCTCGAAAGCGACCCCTTTCGTTATCCTCGCACGTAGTCCGCAGTAGCTTCGGCGAAGCGCCTGTTGAATCGTCCCGTCAAGCCCTCCCTGCGAAGAATGCCTGGAGTCAGGTGACACAGAACGCAAGAAACAAATGTCTTGCCTCCAGGATGGTAACATTGGAAAGAACAAGAGAGCGACCTGGAGCGAGAGCAGCGTCCTGACCTCGGGTTATTTCTCGGCTCCTTTCTGTCTTCCGACCCCGTCTCCATGACGGGGAGTCCTGCCCTATGAAGAAAGATTAAAGTCAAAAGCAGAAGGCAGAACGTGCAATATCGATCATTATGATCCAATGCAGAAGTAGGTAAGATAAGAGACAGATAGATTAGAAAATATAGAGTACCAGTATGATGCTGGAGGGAAAAGGAGCGGGATCCCGGAAAGCAAGCATGAACTCAATTGTATTTTTGGTGCAAGGATGACACACTCTAATGCCATTTTCCCGGAAATGATGAGGCGTCTTGGCCTGATTCTGGGAC
The DNA here is from genome assembly GCA_024339985.1 of Tolypocladium endophyticum. NCBI lineage: Eukaryota > Fungi > Ascomycota > Sordariomycetes > Hypocreales > Ophiocordycipitaceae > Tolypocladium > Tolypocladium endophyticum. Next base: position 534,400 of record JALHBW010000019.1, on the reverse strand, counting down.
CGCAGGTCATGCGGTAAAGAAGGTTGTTAGCCATAAAGAGAGACACTCGAAGTGCACCAATCACAAATGGACACAGAGAGTCTACAATGGACTTGAGATCCGAGTGTCATGACTGTTATCTCCTCATCTCACCGCTGCAGTAAGCTAATGGCACATGAACCGTCGCCGTTACCGATGAGTTCGGTACGTCTTCCGCTCTACCGTTGGTTCATTCCCCCAAACGTCAGACCCGGATTGATTCATGTTACACCAACATGAGCTGCTAAACTGACCATTAGTCTAAGTGGGAACAAGTCTCATGACGATACGTATTGCTACCTGCATGGTTGTCTCGGTTGGCGATGCGGCTCAGCTGGGTCTTGAGCCAGACTTTAACGGAGCCACTAAGGGTCCTAAGATTTGCTGTTGTTTATGAAGAAAGTCGGCAGACTTAACAAGCAGTATCACAATAAATCCGTTAAGAGGCTTTGAAGACCTCTTCAAGTAATGATTAATGATAGATAACTTAGTTTGATTACTGAAGCTCTGGCTATCTACTTGGGTAGGGACTGTAGTACATATATCTATCTAGCTCTTTATTGATTTCGCTTAGATCGCTAGAAGCGCAACCGCGTTCTCTGCGATCCTTGCGTTCCAAGGCGCCCTTGCCTTGTCACGTAATGGGCAGAATCCCTTCTTGGTAGACCCCTGTCTGGGACTCTACTGGTCATATTATGTTACCTATGGCATCCTTTGATGCCTGTTAACCATCGGTTGGTTCGTAATATCACCCCCCTTCTTCTATAGTGCTTGTAGCAATCTTCTTGGAGCGCCGGCACCGGATCCGTCTGGTGCGTTTAGATTGATCGGGTAACGGCCGCCTTTGTTATCACAGAATGGCCCCTCCTTTCTACCTTAGCTCTATGAACGCTATTTGAAGACTCCCTGCCATTAAATCGAGTTCGATCAAGTCCCTCCGAAGACTTTGACATCATTCATGCATTGTGTGAAGAGTCACGCCAATGAACTGTTATCTTGTCTTTGTGGAACTTGAGGAATGGCGCACATATCCTGGTCCCCTAGGGTGAGTAAATAATTCTACTAGAGTGGTAATTTTGACGTCGACTATCTATTATCAAGCTGAAGTCTTTTGATTAGGTAAGAATGAACTCGAAATAGTTCGTTCCCTCCTCGGCATGATATGAGGTTAAATATGTTCACCCGCGACTTCGTTCTTGCGTATTTCCAAGCCCCAAATTCTCTTTCATCAAGGTGTCTTTGTTAGCTAGGCTGTCTAAAGACTTCATTTCGCGGCCTGATATTTCCGCACTCATCTGATTCTCTGATAAGGGATCCATTCTGCCACCAGTATGATCTTGCTTTTCATTGATGGCCCCATTTATCCTTTCCCAGGACCGGTGGTCCATGTGGAGGTACGGGATAATCTTTTTCGTAATCTAGGATAGTTTTTGCAAGTCCTGGCGCGGGCCGCCAGCTGGGGTTAGGTGTTTGCCTTGGCACACCTCCATTATCATGTTCTTCTGCCCATTCCAACAATTTAGTGAAATTTCGGCACTTATGCATAGTATTAAAGTCGGGATGTGGGGTATGGTGAGTTTGCACCCAGTTGGATGTGACAGGTGTGACATCGCTGTTGCACATTATGACCTGGCGGAGGTAATCGATGCAATGGTCTGAACACAGTAAGAGCGGAGATTGTTTAGCAGCTTGATTGTCATGGGTTGATGGGAAAGCCACTCACCAACGTGGTTGAATAGAAGTTTATCCGTCACTTCAAACATAATCGGCAAATTCTCCGGACGCGCATAATACTCAGCATATATGACCTTTCGGAGAAAATCCTGACAGAAAAGTCAGCCAAGTTGCCTGGTTTCTAGCATTCTCAGCTGATGTTAGTACCATGCAATGAAGCTGGTGGAAGACCTCGATTTCGACCATGATTCCACCTCCCATCTCCTCAGGATACAGGATGCCCGAGTGAGTCTTATTCAATTCTGCACGATGTTCCACAGGCATGGAAATTGGATGGACTTGTTATGCAAAGTCAGCTCAGAGCAAGATGGTAGGAGTGATAATGATTTGATGACTGACTTCTGCCAACCCTCTCCCAAGCCGCATCAAGTTCTGGACGAGGGTGGCCTTTGTACACATTTTCGGCGTCAAGCTCTGCCTCAAATTGATAGTCATATAATTCAACTGCTTCTAGCAAGGGAGCTGTGCTTGGGTCAGCTTGCTCAAAGGTGATAAGGGCTCGCGGGAGAAACTAACAATAGCTCGAGGTCATACGGATGCACTCTTGCTCAGAGCATCCTGGCTTTATCATATATCCCAAGGTAACACCCACACATAGTATGCCCAGAATCTGAATAATGAGTGACGTCCATCTGCATATTGTTGATAAATTGGGTATCAATTTTCTTGATCGTCGAGACGCGTCGGCTTCACTAGTCCACGTCGATGTCAATTCGAGCTCATCCTCAGATTTGTCGTAATAGCCTAGAAGTTTCCCGTCTTCAGCTTCAAGGCTAAGCTGACCCCTTTCTGCCTCGGAGGTTGTGTCAACGGTCATTTTACAAGTCCAAATGTGCTTAAGACAGAACGGCGGCCACTCGACGCGAAATTTGGAGTGCGCATCTGTTCAAGTATTAGTTAGTATGTGACGGACTACTTCTGTTAGCTCGAGGCTCGGAATCGAGCTGGCTAAGCTCGTCTACAGGCCGGGTCCGAAATCGTATCCCGCCGATCGGAATTGAGAAATAAACATGACCAGTGCACGGCGGTTTGCCGAACCGAGGTGCATAAGGAGTCGGACCGCTATAAAATCCTCCAGATTGCGACCATTATGGAGCATTCTACCCCTCCCGCTTCCGGGGTCCCGGCCTGCTGGTCCGAAACCCGAAATCGTCCAGCTCTAACCCATGACGGTGAGCCAAACTACATGACTTGAATACGAGCTCGAGCTGTGCTCAGCTAAAGTGAAGCCAGAAGAACAGAAATTGAGCCTTCGACATCGGTCATTAAAGTCGTGGTCGCAGTACAAAAATTTGCAAGGTTAGATAGCTCAAATGCATACGTGTGTAATGTCATCTACCCGGGTGCGATTGCAAATGAGTCACGAGGATTTTGAACTCCTGCTCTGGATTAGACGACTAATTGCAAATGTTGTGAGCTGGTATGTTCAGCGGATATAACGCCAAACAAATTTGAGGCATGAACTGAGGCTTGCACGGCAGCACCGTCTCAAAAGTGGCTTGCGAGAGCGGCGTTGAGCTACAGAGGGCATGGAGTTGTAAATTGTCATATGGAAGATTTAATGAATGTAAATAATCATGCCAGCCTTCTTTGTCCTACTCAAAGCCCGAATAGTTCTCTCTCAATAGCCTTGAAGCTTGCAAGCCCCCGTGTTATATCCATGTCTGAAAGAGCCCTAGCATGAATAGAAGGCTGTGTTGTTGAGTGCTCGTTACTCGTACTTCTGCTTGTCCGGAACGACGGTATCAGCGTGGACATCACGCTCGTACTTCTGCTTGTCCGGAACCACGATATCGGCGTGGACGTCGCGCTCGTACTTCTGCTTATCCGGAACGACAGTATCGGCGTGGACGTCGCGCTCATACTTCTGCTTGTCCGGAACCACGGTATCGGCATGGACATCGCGCTCATACTTTTGCTTGTCTGGAACGACGGTATCGGCGTGGACGTCGCGTTCATACTTCTGCTTATCCGGAACCACGGTATCGGCGTGGATATTGCGCTCATACTTTTGCTTGTCTGGAACCACAGTATCGACATCGACTGGAAGGGCAAGGGCCACAGCACATGAGACCAATGCGGCCATGGCCAAAGCTTTAGAGAGTTGCATGGCTTAGATGGCTATATTTCTTCAAAAGTTTTATAATGGAAAGCAAATCGAATCAAGCGAGACAGTACCCTGTTTCACGATTGTCATTTAATGGTCTTCGCGTCGATATATATATAACTTTAACACAAGGTGATCTCTGGAGCCCAATAATGAGCTGTATGCATGTCTGAAGCAAGCTTATGCCGACTCTGACGTGTCACTCAAAGCTGTTTCCGACGATTGCAGCCTTCGGTAGTGGGATGGTCTCATGTAGGTGTATTGAGGCAGCTCCCTTCCAGCACAGACAGTGGTGGTTTCAATTGATACCGATTCCAGTCGGATGTATCTCAATTAGGCTTAAGGTGAATATCATTCTTTCAAGCTGGAGCGATTGTGCGGTCCGACTGGCATACGTATAACGCCAATGCAAGACTTTCCGAAGATCTCACTCCGGAAAGATAGCAATACTGCTTTGACTTGACAAAGCTTCCCCAGAACAGTGTCTACAAAATCCAGCTATACCAAGTCATCAGGCCACGACTGGTCCTCATTCGATCATATCTTAGTGGCTATGCAGATTTGATATTGAGCAAAGTCGTTGAAGATTGCATCGAAGTCTCGAGAGGCCAAGTCGCTCTGCAGTGGGGATGTAATGAGCCTGCAGTTCATGTACAGTACTTCTCAGGTCCGAAAACTTTTGTTCCGTTGTTGAGTACATGAAATCGAACCAAGGACCAACTCAATGGAAACCCAAAGTTGAATTCGCCTGCAGTCTCACAATTCGACTTCAAGATGGCGACTAAGTGATGGCGCAAGCCCACTGCCAAAATAGGAATGTTGAGCGATCCCTATTGGGTAGGTCAAGTGACAAATCCGCTCGGACCGACGTGCAGCAGATGAACCCACATGATAGGCCCAGACCGGAATGGTTCATGACGATAGCAGGATTTCAGGGCTTAGGTGATTTGTAGACATAATATTCCGTACATTACCGATCCATCCTTCGGTATGTTGGATCAGTCCCGAAATGTGCCGACTGCGTTGCCAGACCCCGCACGCGATTCTACCCCACCGAGGTCTTTCTAAACTCTCGGTCTGAGGACTGACGTTACAAGGCACAGCAGATTGCGTACGTCGCTTATTTGGTCTTTGAAAAGAGTCTGGTGGCCACTTGCTTCTCTGTACTTCATTTGCTCTCGGGACCGGTTGCTTACCTCCACGCCAAAGCATCCCGTCCTCAAGATGGCCAGCTACACAATTTCTGGATGCAATGTCGCCGATGCCGATGGTATAGCCCAGAGTAACATCTCCGCCTGGTGGGAAGATGAGCATTGGACAATGTCATGGCGTCATAGAACTCGGGAGTATCACATCTCGCAAGTTGCCTTGCGTACACCGCGTACCCTACTGAACAATCGTGAAACATGGAGACACCAAAAGGCAGTAGATCCGAAAACAAACCGCATAGTGGGCTACGCTCGCTGGTATGTGCCTCCTTCACACGCAACCGACGCGGCCGGGATGCCGGCATGGCCCGAGGCATTAGTTCCTGCGGTCAGTCCAGAAGAAGAGGCGGAGATACGACGAATTGCCGGTACTGCTGTTTGGGATCCGAATACCGAGTCGGATGCATTATTTGACCCGGTAGAGAAGAAAAAAGAGGAAATTTTAGCGAGGAAGCCCTATATGCGTAAGAAAATACCAGGATTTCGAGGTCATGTGTTGATGATAGTCTAGTACTAACTAAGTACCCAATAGGCCTCGAATTTCTTGCTGTCCATCCAGAGATGCAGGGCAAGGGAATTGCTACCGCATTGGTATTAAGCGGTATGAAGGAGGCGGAGAAGATAGGCTTAGATATTTTTATCTTTGCCATGAAAGCTGGAGTGGGAATATACGAGCGGCTTGGTTTCCGCATCATAGAAGAGTTCACTCTCGAATACGCTCCGTACGGTGGTCCAGGTGATTACTTTATATACTTTTTGATCTATAAGCAAGATCGTAGGTCTACGGAGAACAATGCTCTAAGCGATAAATGAAGAAATCAGTCAGATATATAATATGAATTTCTAGCTAGGCTACTTCTTTCGAGCGTTCAACGGAACCGACACCTAATTCGTGGCCACTGCGATATATAGAGAACTATGACTTAAGTAAAAGGTCGTTTTTATGGTGCCCAATTATAATCGCCAGACTTTTCCGGTTACTGAAGGCTTCGACCGCCATCGGCTTTCGGCTCGGAATCGGTTCCGTTCCCCCCACCTCTCTACAGGCTCATGAAAATCGCCCAGAGGTTTTATGCTGCTGGCTTCCGTAGGGTATGCATGAAGCACCTGGATCACAACCTCGATTAGCATCCCAAAAGAATTGCAAAAATGTTATTGGCACAGCTTATCGCTATCATCTGCGTCTTCTCCTTCATAGATGCAATCTGTCCAGTTGCTGGCCTGGGGAGCGCCATATCTACCCAGGCAGATAGACATTCGTTGAGTAAACGTACAGTACCAGCTTCCCATACGCTTCATGAGAGACAAAACACCCATTGTAAAATACAGTGGGCAAAGAGGGACAGAGTTCCAGCTGATACTCTGTTACCTATGCGCATCGGTCTCGTCCAGAGGAACGTTGAAGTTGGAGAGCACCTTCTGAAAAAGATGTAAGTAGAACTGCAAGTTCATTTTACTGAACCCGTCATAATGCGAGTTACAGCTCCGACCCAAATTCGCCACACTATGGAAAGCACCTGACAGCAGAAGAGGTGATTGAACTGTTCGCACCGTCTGCGTCGACATCCAATGCTGTGAAGGACTGGCTGGTCAACGCTGGCTTTGCTGCCGAGAATATCTCCATTTCAGCCAATAAGCAGTGGATTCAATTCGATTCAAGCGCACGAAAGGCAGAAGAACTTCTGGCATCGGAATTCCACGAGTACGAGCACCTTGCCTCGGGCAGTAAGATGATTGCTGTTGAAGAGTACTATGTCCCCTTTCACCTGCGGGAGAACATAGACTACATTACTCCCGGGGTCAAGCTTCAAGCTCAACCTAGGAAACTCAAAAGAATGATACGATCCCAAGAGGAACAAATACTTGAGAAGCGCGCGGTCACATCTACAAGCGGAAAAGTCGGTTTTTTCCCACATCAGGATGGCGCGAGCATCGACAGCAGAGACGCCCCCTCGTCCTTGGTCTCCACCGCTTGTGATAAAGATCTTACAATTGCTTGCATTAGAGCCCAGTACAGCATTCCAAACAATACGGCGGCTGCAGCTGGCAATGAACTTGGCATCTTTCAAGGATTGGATGAGCACTACAGCAAAGCGGATCTGGACGCGTTCTTTACCTCACTTCACCCTCACATACCGAACGGCACTTATCCCCAACAAAGACTCATTGATGGAGCGATTGGCCCTGTCGAAGATGTTCCAGGATATAACCAATTACGGGCGGGTGTTGAAGCGGACATGGATCTCGAGGCCTCTTGGCCATTGATTTGGCCTCAAAACGTTGTTTTGTTCCAAACAGACGACGAATTCTACGAAGTCAACCAATCTTCACCGGGCACACCCTATCGTGGTTTCTGGAACACCTTCTTTGATGCAATTGACGGCTCATATTGCACGTACTCGGCATATGACGAGACTGGTGACTGTACCAGACCTGAGTGCCTTGACCCAGTGTATCCAGATCCCAACCCGGGCGGATACAAAGGTCAATTGCAGTGCGGTGTTTACCGCCCAACAAATGTGATAAGCATCTCTTATAGCGGTGGCGAGGCTGACTTACCCGCATCTTACCTGAAGCGCCAATGCAACGAGATTATGAAACTTGGCTTACAGGGCGTCACTGTGATCGAGTCCTCGGGCGATTATGGGGTGGCTTCCTCCCCCACAGACTCCTTGCCAAATGGTTGCGCTGGCCCTGAAGGCAATATTTTCTACCCATCCGCCGACGTATCCTGTCCGTACGTATTGGCTGTTGGCTCCACACAATTCAACCACGACAAGAACGATAGCACTAAGTATTACGAATCATCCACCTCGTACAGTGGCGGTGGATTTTCCAATTACTTCGACGCACCAGAGTGGCAAACTGATGCCATCTCAACTTATTTCGATCAGGTCACCCTCAACTTTACAGGTTACAAGAACCCTGGTCTCAACTTTAGTGATGCTGGCAATGGTGTCTATAGGCTTGGTGGGCGTGGCTACCCTGATGTATCTGCCGTTGGCCAGCGATTCGTTGCCTTTAAGCAGGGTCGCTGGGGCCATGTTAGTGGCACATCGCTCTCAGCACCCATCTGGGCAGCTGTGATCACTCTCATAAATGAACGACGTCTCGCAGCCAACAAATCAACAATTGGTTTCATTCACCCAGTTTTGGTAAGGGTGCACCAGTGCTCAGCGGGAGGGAAGATAAATCACTGACTGGGCTTTTTCTAGTATGCACATCCCGAGGTCTTTAATGATGTCGAGGAAGGATCTAATCCCGGATGCAATTCAACCGGCTTTCCGGCAAGGAAAGGATGGGATCCTGTCAGCGGTCTCGGGTAAGCTTGGCAGCAATTCAAATGTCCGTAATTCCTTCTAACACCGGCATATTCAGAACGCCAAACTTCCCGAAGCTAGTTGATTTGTTTCTCAGCTTATGATTTTTGGGCTGTCAAAAACTGAACCTAGGCGGGCTGACGTGCAGTTGAATAAAATAACGGCAAGGAAAATACAAAGGATGTCGAGGATGTTGACACGTCTTATTTCAAATTCTCTTACATTACGCGTAGTAGTAGAGTACTTGCAGAGAGATGATGATTTGAATTCAACTTGAATTCTATTATAAATTGAAGCTCTCGCTGTGAAACCAAACGTCTCTACCTCTTTTAATCCAATTTGTAGTCGACTGTCTTACATCATGGCCCATTCCGTCGGGCCCGCACACGACGATTCCGACTCTACCAGGACAGCCTTCTTGGAAGAACGAGTTGACAATTTGACTGAGATTTGGACGCTGAAAACTGTACACCGGAATGCTTTCGAAGCCTTCATTTCCTTTCTCAAGACTGCTCAGCTCGATATCGGTCATGCCTGAAGAGTCTTCCGTCGGTCTGTCTGACGATTCCTTTCTGCCCCTCGTGCAGAAGAGACGAATCTCATCATCTTTCGATAATCTAATGCCTGGTTGCGTGAACGGCCATGCCGCCTCGTTGATATGCCGGACTGCCCAGATGATATCGACCTGTAAGGAAGGATTTTCGTTTTTAATGTGCTTGTACACTGGCAGTATGAAAGTTGCGCCGACGCCTCCAGCGACTAATAGGACTTTGCCGAAGGCGGATCCAGCGAAATTGGGAAAATTGGCGCAACCACCATATGGGCCGTCAAAACCAAGGGCGACTTTGGTATCCAGCGTATGTAATCTAGAGAAACTCGCAAGAGCCTTTGTGGTTGGACCGCGCAAATGACGGACAATAATTGTGAATTCTTCGGCCTCCTCATCCACCGATGCCACAGTGAATGGATTGGAGAGGAGCTCAGAACGAAGGTATGCTAGCAGCAGAGAACTGTTCTTTGGCCTCGATCTGGGCGGAATGCTCAGGTAAATATGTGACGTTAGGCGAGACCCAACATTCCTGATCAGTGTTTTCGCAGAGCTTGAGACTGTCAACCTGACGATATCAGTCCCGGAAATTGCTTCAATAGTACAGAAGTTGGTCACCCGGCTGAATCGGCGGATGACCAGATCCATAACAGCCGCTAGGAGAGCCTCGGCCATGAATACTCTGCCATGGGGGACGTGGAACCAAATAATTGGAGGAATAGCCAGGGCTAAGAGAATATGCGTAATAAAGAATAGGCGGTAGGATAATTGTCGCATTTTCCTCAGCGCGGTACCATTCAGAACGCACATGCAGAATAATCCAAGCATGCCCAAAGCTGGGACAGCGCGAAAGAGCGCCGCACGTAATCCCCCAACTTGAATGTAGAAGTTTAGGTAAAGGATTCCATGAAGAGAAACGAACAGGTAGCATATTCGACCAAGTGTACGATGCCATCGATTCAGATGTTCGTGCGATGTGCGCAAGGCAAGTGCGACGAGGTTGAAGCGTTTTAGTGATAGCATATATAGCATTGGGAACTGCGAAATACCAACGATGCCAAAACGTCGGGCGACATGATGGTAGTCTGGTGCTCTTAGTACGGTAGTTCATCGTGACGTTGGAGTTCCTTTTTCCCCATACATACCGATTCCTGTGTCAGTGAAGCACAAAAACAGAAGCCAAGCCGTCCAGATGGCTCCGAATATCAACTGATCTCTTCGGCCCAATGCAAGACCTGCAAACTCGACATCGTCGTCAAGCCACCAAAGAAACCGTCGCCAATGAGCCGATAGAGAGCTTGCGATTGTCTTTTTGCCATAAACTGAAGCAAATGAGGCTGCTCCAGCACCAGTATCAGCTCCCCTGGCAGCCGCTTTCTTCAGCAACCACCGTACAAGTCTAACGAGCAGCAAGCCGGCGACAGGTACTAGAAGAGACAGGTGGGCGTATAAACTATACTTATCGTTTAATATGCGACGTTCATGTCTATCAGCCTCCGATAGAGTCACAAAATGATACGGCCAATCTATGGCTTCAAGATTGTAATCATACAGACGCTGTTTGCTCGCAGGCGAGGTAAGGTACGCAGGAGATCCCATTTCGAGAAACAATTGAGTTCAATTCATTCTCGCAGAGCAGTAAAGCCTCATACAATCTACCAAAGGGTGGATGGTCCGGCCATTTTCTTCCCATGCACGTCGGTTGGCGGCCCATGGGAACGATACGCAATCCAGGCAATGCAAATCATTTGACCCAGCCCGTTGTGCTCGGAATGTTGTCAAACTGGAAGAAATTCTGGTGGTCCAATCAAGCCTCTCGGATCCAGCTCCGGTAGCCACTTTCGGAATGATAGGATCGGCAATGTACACCGGTCCGAGCGGGCTCGGGTATCGGTCCGAGCTTCACATGAGAGTCCTACCTAACCAAAAAAAGTATTGCAATGTTCAGCTCCTCAATAAAATCGGTCGAGCTTTGAAGACATAATACAAGTTACTTCATTGGTATATAGCTAAAGGCATAGTAATCCTACTTCGTTCAATCTAGGGCCCGTCTTCCCAAATTTGCCTTTCAAGTGGCAGAATTTCGTCTTACTTTCATATTTCACACTATCATACCTACTATTTGCTGACTTCGATTCGAGGACGGCTTTCGGGCCTACAGAACGATCAGTATGTGGCCTCAGAGAATTACTACGGCGTACGGTCGCCTTCGAGGAAGCGAAGCTTCTTCAGACTCAAATTCATTAAACGATGGCGATTCTGAGAAGTTAGAAGAGTTATCTCGATCCGAAATATTCCGCCGCAGTAGGTTTCAACATATCTATGATGCATTATCTTGGATTATCAGTGTTTTGTGTCTCTGGATCGTTCTGGTGACCGCTTGGCGGACAACTTTTCACCCTATCCCGTTACCCGCCAAGTACGAGAAGCGAACGCTCGAGTGTGGGAATACAACGGAAGAAGCGGAGGCACGCGGCTGCGCGTTTGATCTACTTTCACACAATTGGGTGGCAAAAGAATGTATGGACCCTCTGACCGAATCGGAATATCGCGAGTACATCAGTAGCCAGAATCGCAGCTTGGGGCCATACCCATATTTTCTGGACGCGGAAGGAAAGCGGCGGATCCCTGGTGAGCGTGCCTTTGCACTTCTCGCCAATGGCCCAACCCTCGCAGACCAGCACGTCTACACTACCCGGGAGGAGCATCTTGCACACTGCAGATTTCTCCTCAGACGCACCCATCGAGCTGCCGAGGGCAAAGTGCAGATGAATGATGAGAATTTAGGGTTCTGGCATACAGCACACTGTATAGAGGAGCTTGGCAACCCAAACAAGAAGAAGATGAATGAGTTGAACGAAGGATTTTATGTTGGATTTGCACCGTGTACGGTTGATATACGAGTCTGAGAGGAACTGATGCTCTGGATGGGCGAAGTGCAAAGCAAAGATAAACGGGGAAAGGTATTAGCAATGGTAAAACAGTTTATGAGCAGGCATTTAAGCCCCTTGACTATGACCCTTTGCCCATTGCGACACTCATAGAGTCATGGTACTCCTTGGCTAACTGACGCGTTATCCTGACAATCTCTGTAATCTCTTCTAAGGGTCCATGGATATCTCCAACTGCCATGCGCCCAAAAAACCCATTTGCCATGGCAAGGTAAGAAAGATCCTTGCTGCTGCTTCCGTCTCGGATTGTAGTAGTCACTAGGGTACAGGACGCGACCCGCATCAGGTGATAAAAAGCTCTATACAAAAAGGTCAGCCAATGCTATTAAATAGTAGGCTTATCGAGCAAATAACACACAAGTCTAGGCGTATGTCTGGAACAGCAAAGTGATGGCTGGCCTCGAGAAGCTTTTTAACGAGCGAGGTGTGTTGTGCGTCACTGCGCGGTAGCCATGAATTCCACAAGGTGAGGGGCGGTGATTGAACGGATCTTTGCTTCGTGCGTATTGTGAGCAGTATCTCATAATACTGGCAAAAGATCTGAAGTTTTATTCGTCGCTCCTGTGGGTTAATTGTGCTCAGCCCAGTGGCCAAGTCATCTACCAATTGCAATTCAGACGGTAAACATTGCACCCAGTGACGCAGTTTCTCTTCAATACTTGAGACGCGTCCCGAACTTTGGTTTCGTAAGGCTCTCTGCCCATAGGACTCCTCCAAAACGGCCGCGCAGATGCTTGCATAGTGGCAGCAGATTGACAACCAATCAATCACTGACCCTGACCTTTCAGGTTTTGGCGGGCCATAATCAACAAAGTCATGATTAAGAAGCTATGTTTGTGGTCAGCACTGCGGTAAACAATAAGTCAATGTAAGAAAAGGGGCGATTACCGGGAATGTTTCTGTCCGGAGACAATAGCGCTGCTCCATGGCATACAAAAACCAGAAAGCTTTTTTAATCCTTTTCTGATCGTCTGTTGTAGTGCAGAGTGTCTCGATCGTTCTGGTCTTATTTAAGCGTATGGACCGTGTATATTGTATGCAGTCTGAGAGCAGACCACCGGTTTCGTTCGACCCGACGAGTTGTCCAAAATAAACCTGTAATGAAGCAAACACTTGGTCAGGTATTGAAGGAAAACCTATAGTTTCTATGGTAAATACCATTGTGACGAGTGCCTTCAATTATCTGTTAGCTTGTACGACTCCGGTAACGTCTTTGGCTCGTTAGTGGGAAGGTGGCCGGATTTTTGAGCTTGCCTGAAAGTTGAGGACCGAGAAGCGGTGATTCAAAATTTGTGCTCTCAGCTTCAAAGCGGCATGAAAGTAAAGAAGAGGGTTGTGGAAGGACTCGAGTCTGTTACTCCGACCTTCGTAATGTAGGAAATGAGCGCCAAGTGCAAGAACCATGTGAACAAAAGCCCTTGATGCCACCGAACTTGGTGGCGGGCATAAAGCATCGCGTACCCCGGTCTCTAATGACGTACGGTCTAGGTATGCGGAGACACTATATATGTCAATGATGAAATGCATCTTGTGCCACCTGGTTCTGCTTTGTGGTGGAAATCTTACCCTGCGTGGTCTTTCAGACAGACTGCGCCTAAAATGTGAGCCATCAACTTTTCTTTGACAAATGAACTGCTGCGGAAGATACTGACTATCAATGCAATCAAATACAACATTCTGATGTATGCCAACGATGTCTATCTCCTCATCTATGCTCCCGTAAGTTTCGTAAGGATAGATCTTGACGCTTTGTGTCATTAATCTATCCACTGTGGGAAGAAGGTGATCGTTATGTTCGAGGCGCCGTTGGTCACAATGCTGCCGAATGTCCTCAAGTATGGTCTCCCTTATCAAACTGTCTTGTTTGAGTTTGACTTAACGCATCCTTTAGGTTCAGCGTTGCCCTTTTGTTTTTCATGCCATTGATAGACTTGTTCTGCGCACCTGAAGAAGACGTATCCTGCAAAAGGTAAGTATTCTTAACGGTCAGGAAGTCAAATTACCATCAATATACAGACTTACCAAAGTGCTAGTGTCGCCCACACCGGGCATGTACCAATCTTTTACAGATGATAACGTTAACGAACGGCTTGGCGGGGGGGTCGTAGGCGGGTGCGGTGTAAGTTGCGCGGGAAATGGTATATTTTCATCTAAAGCATAAGGGTCATTAAAACTTGCTTGAGCCTTCTTACTCATGCCATCAAACGGATCATGGCAAGCAAGTAAGTCGGCGTCGCTGGCACGTTCGGCCGTCGTCGAATCCGGGTCGGGAAAGTCGGCCGGTCCGGCAGTAACCAGGTCACAACCATAAGTGGAAGCGAGGTCGGTTGCAAAAATATTTCCCAAGTATTCTGATTCGGAAAGCTGCATGGAACTTTCGTCGCGGACGGGGCTTTGCATCGAAGAATCGCTGAACGGCGCCTCGATCTGTCGTATGATTGTCGCCTCGGCACAGCCCATGGACAGCCGCTTCTGGTGTTGAAACGAATATTTGCAGACGAAGCCAAGCCTCTTCTGGTTGGTCAGTCGTACGGCCTGAAGAGAGTTGGAGTGAAGTAAAGACCTCGCATTCGCTGCATAACTTCTTCCCATCACCTGTGAATAAGTCAGTGACGGTCGATACGACGGTCGCTGGGCCGATATTCGAATGGCGGTGGGGAAGACAGACATCGTACTTTTCGAGTCTTACAACGGTCGCAAGCTCCCCGGCGCCGGGTAATCCGACCGGACGATACGTGCTGCTTGGCGTTGCTGGACATGTCCCCGGTAGCAACCATCATCAGCTCCTCAGCAAGCGAAATTGAAAGGAGACAAAAAACGGCCAAGACATGAGGTCTCGCCCTAAATCTCATCGCCGTATGTAGCTATAGCCGAAAAAGAGTCCTTTTGTAATGTACTCCGTGCGTTAGTACTTGCCAACTTGTGAATCCTTCCCCTCTTCCATCTTCCTTCTTTGGCATCAGCGACCTCGTGGCGCAGCGACCGCTCGGCGATAACCATTTTGGCGTTGCATTGATACCAAAAGTGAGTGGGCCAATATGCAGCTTACATGACGCAAGCGATGGGCGTTACGAGGGTTTGAAACGAGTGAAGTAGTGCTGAAAACAACGCAAAAATGAGACCCTTCGAGGGGTTTAACTACTCTTGTGCACTGTTTTAATTTTTAAGTGCTATTGTCAACTGAGCGCAACTTGACTACATAGAAGCTGTGTCTCTACCTTCTGAACGCCCTGCTCCAAGTAGCACTCGGTGCGGAGTACGGAGTACTCGCAATTAGCGCTTTTGGCAAAGTTCGGTTTGAGAACCCACCCACCCTCTCCACGGAGACACGGCACGACAGCACGACACGACCAGGGCTTCAGGGCGTGGGGGTGGAGGGCTGCTCGTTCTTTGTCTGCTCATGCTGGGAGACACGGTCGCGATTCAGCCCCGAGTTGCTCTTACAAGCCAATCGCGTTGTGATATAGAGCCACAGCCGGAGCCTAAGCTAATAAATGCACTATGATGATAAGAGTACTCCGTACTGTAACTCCGAGAGTTTCAGTGGCCGATTTGCACTGGCAGCTTGTCGGCCAGAACAAATAATTGGATACCAATAGAATGGTTATGCTGTGGTTTGTGCTTGCTCGGCGCAAAGCTTTGACTCCGCGGACAGCCGAGCATAACATAGATCAAGCCGAAGCTGTGCGCTCGCCTTGTTCGTGGGGCAAGCTTTGCTGATGTATCCGGCCATGTTCAGATGTGCTTCCCATCGGTCGCAATTTCGCCATATTGCACTTGACTTCGAGCAGAAACACAATGCGCAGACCTTTCTTGTCGTCATTCTCTCTGTCGTTTGGTGTCTAGTTTGTTTCTGTTCCCAACTACATCCTTTCCAGTTTCCCATCATCTAAATGAGTCCGGCTATTGGTGCCCATTAATTTTGGCGCCCTAAAACACTTGGCATTCTTTACCACATTTAAGGACAACCAGAAGGACAGGGCCGGGCATGCATCGATAGACTGATTGATAAACTAACATGTGAAGACATACATTCGCTGACAATCTGTCACGAGCAGTGTTGGGCTATCCGAGCAGCAACCGAGGCCGAAAGAGATATACGGCGTACCTGAGGAACGGAGCCCCATCTGCGAGTCTCTCGCAGGCTTCCTTATTGGTTACCAATTCTTTTACATCTCCCTTCTCTCTACTGGACCATCGGAAGCATTTGAAATCACCTTAAGAAAGGCCAGCTGCAGGGCGCCGATTTTTATGGCGGCGGAAAGATCATGCGCTCGCTATGCGTGAGTGTGCCTCGGGCGGGTAAATCTATCTAAAAGGTGTACGACTCTGGGATAAGTCTATGAGATCAGATTACGCGGGCGAAGGCTTATTTACCTTTAAAGCATGGTGCGCCCGACTTACTCTGAAGTGAGTCTTCGTCCATTGATAAGTCCCTAATAAATGTGCTGCTAGCAGTAGACTCCGTCATGATGCACAAAGAAGAATGCATCATCAGATTGCAGCTTTACTATTTTGCTCAGCCGTATATGTCTGAGGACGGGAGTCTCAAAAGACGACTCACTATTGTGGACCGGCATCAGAGACTTAGAATGGGGGATACGTCCCAACGAAAGCGCTAATGCAGGCACACGAAGGCCATGCTATGCCTCTTCCCATAGCTAATGTCGATTCGACTCGTCAAAGCACGAACCTGGACTACTTACCATAGGGTCTAATCCAAGTGGTCTAGCTGGGGCATCACAGCCATCCGCCGGCACGCTGAAGAGCGTCCCTTTAGCAGCTGTAGCAGCTCTAATAGCTCTAGTAGGTTAAATAAGTTTAGTAGTAAGCCTAGTAGCTAGGAGCAGCTTTTAGTAGCAGCTTCCATGAACTAGTAAAATAGACGAACTTATATAACTACTTTTATCTTTATACGAACCGCGCTTAAACTTATAACAGAGGTAAAGAAAAAGTAATACGGGCACTCGGCCCGTTCGAGGAAATTCTGCTGCTGCTTAACAAACCTTGGCCCGTCATGCGTGATCCGACTCCAGTTATCCACTTATCTTCCAGCGCCCTCGTTGGTCTTGGACACTCAAAACTCAACAACCAACCGCATAAAATGTGCATTAGTGCCGGGCGAGGGACTTTCGGTTTTTTCCCCATCAAGAGACTTTCTCCGTAATTAAGCGAAGATGTGTTGGCTGGCACATGCGATACAGGTCAATTATGACGGAATGCATTGCGTAGGCTGTGTACGTGTTGAGCCAACCGCAGGCATATGCTACGCTCTTCGCAGCTTTGCTGCACCGCATGGAAGATGCACGAGTTGGCACCGGACTATAATAAGTCTTTTCTGCAGTCCAGAGGTACCCAACCTCGTCCGACGGAAGTCGTTTCTTCAACGATCTGATTGCGCCACCACATAGGCGAATAGCGCTATGAGCTACAAGCCGTCCTGCCCGCATCCGAGCCGAAGAGACTTCTCCAGCGGCACGCCCCGGACCATATGGAAAGTTCAAACCGACCGTCTTGATTATGGCGTGGGTTCTACCACGGCGGGAGCTGCCCTCGCCGCTATCGTAACACAATACTGGACAACTCCAGGATCTTCTCAGCTTCAATCAGAAATCCTTGGCTGGGCCCTGTTCCTTTTCATTGTCAGGCATGTCAGGCGGCCCAACAAAAGAGCCACTGGCGAAAACCTGCCATTTCGGTATGAAGAGAAGTCTAGAGCCGGCTCCTGCTGGATCGTCGCGGTGGCCATAGCTATTGCAACACTTTGCTCCGCCGAAAATAGACGCGATGCGGTGCTACAGGTGAGGCTGCATGCATTTATTCCATCCTTCCAAACGTTGGTTGACAAGTGGTAGCCTGTTTTAACGCCGGCGTTGCTTTTCATCGAGAACAAGTTGCATTCCCCCCAACCGACTTCCGAAATAAGACAATCGACGCCATGGACGGGCTTTCCGACTACAATTTGGGGTGCGTTTGCCATTTCATTATTTGGCATTCACACAATCGCTGGTTGGAGCTTGCCGAGCTTAGCGTTAGCCACCATTGAGCTCATTGCTTTGCTGGCTCTCTACGGCACTCTGTTGCCAAAGCCGGCAGTACAAACTGAAGGCATGCCTTTTGTCGATGTGGAGGCCGATATTGCGTCGCTCGCTCCACTAGTCATTGTTGCGCTGCTAACGGCGATGGCATTCCAAGCACTACTGCTGGGGCTCGAACCGTTTGACGCCGGGACTGTGTTACTTTCCGGTGTTGCAAAAGCCTTTACCTGGTACTTCATAACGGAAACGGTTTGTCACACTTTAACCTCTGCTCCCAATTCCTATGCTCATACATTCAGGCCCGCCATTCTTCCTGGACCGCGGCCGTCATCATCAAGATTTTCGCCATCTTCGCCTCGCGCAGTCCATTTATAATATCCTTTGAGACACAGGCTCTTTGCAACATCGTTGGCTCTGGCCTTATGCTGGCGCAACTCAGCGCACTGATCCCCAACCCGGTTGCCAGCAGAAAGTTCTTCTGGGCACTATTGCTCATTCCAGCTCTTCCGTACCTTGCAAACGTGCTTGCCATACGAGCTGCTCGCTCGAGGGCGGTGGTCTTTGCCAGTACACACGTTCATCCTATTGAAACAATCATCCAGCAAGCAAATGCCGACTTTGACGATTTGCTACGTCGCCAGTCAAAGTCCTACACGGACGCCTGCGAGAAATATCGCCGCCGTTACAAGATGGAGCCTCCGCCTGGTTTTGAACATTGGTTCGAATTTGCCAAGTCTCAAGACTCAAGAATTATAGATGACTTTGACGTCATGTACGAGTCCATTCGGCCTTTATGGAGCGTTAGTGGCCAACACATTATCCAAGCCTTGAGAGATTTGCAGCTCGCCTCACAAAACGAAATCTGGACGTGCAAATTCTCTGGCCAGACGGGTAATACGAATTGCGTTCATTCATGGCGCAGCTTTGACAGGCACGTGAGCAACTTGTTTAATCAGCTCCTGGGCGATATTAAAGGCGTTATGCCGGATGTGGAGTTTTTGGTCAACCACCTGGATGAACCACGAGTCATGCTCCCAGCGAAGGAAAAACAACTTAATAACTATTCTGGCATCAGATTGAAGAATCTGATGCAAAACACGACGTGGGAAGCTCTGGTGCAGTACTGTAACGAACGTCAGTACACCGCCTTTCCGAACTCAACAGTCGACTCATTTGATCTGCCCTTCATTCAGGACTTATCTTTCTCGAGTGATATTTGTAAACATTCAAGCTACCGCAACATGCACGGCCTGTTCATGAGCCCGACGTCTTTCCGTTTGATTGAGGGCATGGTTCCGGTGCTTTCCGCCGGATCGCCGTCTACCATGGGCGACATCCTATTTCCGAGCCCCGCATACACCGAGCCTGAGTTTGTTTATAGCGAGAAGCATGACGTGGACTGGTCAAAAAAACAGAACAACGTCTACTGGGCCGGGTCTACATCTGGCGCATTTGCCAAGGATTCTCACTGGAAGAGTTATCACAGGCAGCGATTCGTGAGTTTGTTGCAGATGCTAGACGGGAAAGAGCATGTCTATCTTGCAGACAAGGGTGGTGTTGTTCAGCGCGTGAAATCAAGGTTTCTCAACAGCAGGCTATTTGACGTTGCTTTCACAAAAGTCTTCCAATGTGCAAAGAAGCCATGTCGCGAGCAATCCTTCTTCTATCGCATGAAAGGCTGGGCAGATAAGGACGAAGCGCTCCGTTCACGTCTGAGCTTTGACATTGACGGTAACGGCATCAGTGGCCGATGGTATAAGTTGGTGGCTTCCACGTCGGCACCATTGAAGCAAACGCTACTCCGGGAATGGCATGATGATAGACTCCGGCCATGGGTGCACTACATCCCCGTTAGCCTTGGCATGGAGGAGCTCCCTGAGTTAGTCATGTATTTCACCTCGACGGAACAGGGTCAGCAGAGAGCAAAAGAAATTGCGGATCGGGGAAGGCAGTGGTTCTTCGAAGCATTAAGGAGCGCGGACATGAGTGTATATGCATATCGCTTGCTACTGGAGTTGGCGAGGTTACAGGATCCGCAGCGCCAAGTGTTATGAGTCACTACCTTCATCCATTCTACAGAATACATGTACAATTAGAACAAAGGCCTGTCCTAAGCATTAGGTGCACTATTCACAGTGCTTGCTGTTGACAGTATTACACACCTGAATCTCGTTAGATCGGACAGGGCCTTGACATTGCCGTTACACAAGTCTATCAATATGCGAAGAAGCCATGTCGTGAGCAGTAGCCACAAAGTATGGCACAAAATGTTTATCACGGAAGACATGTCATCTCTTGCTCCCAAGGTCCATTGACTTGCTGTCGCCTACACATATTGTGGCGCGGGCCGGTCTGGTTGAGGCGACTATCAATCGCTGGCTTCAAAGTCTTCACGTCCATTCTCTAATCTTGAGACTATTAAGTCTAGAAGGTATGCGAATCTGTATATCTTTCCAATCAAGAAAATGACGACTCTATTCAAATGCCAGGCGCCGTCATCAATGTTCAGCTACTGATACCTTTCGGCGTCGTCACGTTTTAGCACCTACTAAATAATGCCAATACGGACTTTGCAGTTCGAGAGGTGTATTGGTAATGTCCTGGCACGGCTCAAATTCCCGGAGTATCTGAAATTCTATGCAAATGTCAGCCGATGCGCCGCGGCGGAAGTCCATGCAGCGAGGCATTCAACTCACCTTGCTACCAGCTTCCTGGCGGATACTTTGTTGTTCTTCAGGTCCTCCACCCCCTGCAAGATTCCATCCAAACCATTAGGCAACAAGTCGTGCGGATGCGGAGTAAGCTTTCTCTCCACGAGCAGGTGCGTTAAGTATCGATAGAACCAGTACGCGAACTCTTTATCCGCAGCGGCCCTCTCTTCAGTAATCCAAGGATGCTTCTTTCCGTAGGCGCTGCCGACAAATGTCAAAGAGAACTTGACCCCCTCCGGCCACTGCCACGACTTGTCCATATCTGCGCCGGGGTCGAGCATGTTAATCTGCCCGCCGCCGAAGGCGACCAAAACGTCGCTGATGACCTTGTGGCTCCCAAAGTCAGAAACTGCATCGAGGACATGATGAAGCTTCTGCGAAGGCGCAGCCTCCCGAACCACCTCGATGATCTTCTCTGCCACGTTTCCCTCGCGGTAGTCAATGATATGCGTTGCTGCATTCAAGGATTTGACATACTCGATCCCATTTCCGGCAACAGCGATGATTGTACTTAGCCTGCTAAGCTTGGCGAGCTGCAGGGCATAGGCACCCACCGCTGTGGCGCCGCCGTAGATCAGTACGGGAAAGCCGTCCCTCCCAGCTGCAGCTGCGGCAGAGGTTGGCAAGGGCACTTCAAGAGCCTGGAAGAGCGAAATGGCCGCCGTCATGGTCACCAATGGCAATCCAGCACCAGCCTCAAAGCTAACATTAGGCGGCAGCCGAAACGTCGTGGAGGAGGGGGCGACCGCATATTGGGCATAACCGCCTCCGGACTCGGCGATACGGTGAAAGGCAGCAACACGGTCTCCGGGTTTGTATTCAAAAACACCGTCGCCGACGCTTTCAATGAAGCCGGCTATGTCGTCTCCTGCATTCAAGGCCTCGATTTCCTCTCGATCTTCCGTGTGCTAAAGGAAATGTGGATTGCGTCAATATTGAGGCGTGAGTTGCGAGGTGTTCGGAGAACAGCCCTACTGAAGCTCACAAACCAGATATGGATTGTCATCTCACCTTCCAGTCTTTTGGATTCAAGCCGGTTGCGATGACCTTGATGAGGACTTCATTCGGCCCGGGCTTCCTATAGGCACTGCGTTAGCATGTAGCCGAACCATGTTCAAACTGCCAGGTGCTACATGTAGCATCGCGGTCCTTCATGAAGGTCTCAATCGCGTAGATTCGATTTCTGAAGAGAAAGACGCACGGGATATCGACCCTTCGTCTGAGAGCGGTGAATTTAGGGTCCCCGTAAACGACCAATTCTTCCATTTTGCCGTCCATTTCGCGACTTCCTTGATACACGAGGTAGTTATAAAATGATGGGAGAGAACGGTAAATCTCGGACAGCGTCTGTTTTGCGTGGTGAGATGGAGATTGATTGAATTTGACAGCGGCCCATGGCAGCAACGACATAGATATATGCCAAAAAGTGGCTGCCTACGCCAGTCGAGACCCTGGGCCATGCACGGAAAGGGAAGGTAGTGTTAGGTAGCACGGAATGCGAACTTTGTGCCTGCCGCCCGCGCTCAGGACTTTAACCAACATCCATGTTATGCAGGGAAACGGAAATTTGAAACGAAAATCCCCGAGCTTCTGTTTCCCATTGGCGAAGGCTCGTAAAGCCCGATTCGATTTATTTACGTTGGCCTGTTACCTCTTGTCACCTTGCTTGCGCGCTATGAGCCATGCTAACCCCACCAACTGCGTCGAAATGGTGCAGCGATCTGTTCAAGCATCGACTTACTTCCAATTGATGAAAGTTTCATTTACATCGCCGTTTACTAAGGAGAGCCGTATGCTAGACCAGCAGTGACAAAGGTTTTCTTGACGTACGCTTCGATGACTGACCGATGGGCCTAAAGCCACCCATGGTCGAAATCCCCCGCCACGGACTATCGGCATCCGAGATGCGAGTGTAAAGACTCGCATTGTGAGTTGCGAGTGTAGAGACTCGCATTGTGAGTTGCGAGTGTAGAGACTCGCATTGTGAGTTGCGAGTGTAGAGACTCGCATTGTGAGTTGCGAGTAATGATGCTTGAATTTCCTTCTTTGTCTACCTTGACTTTTATTTGCCCCTCCCCATTAGATACGGACGCCGGTCAGCACAACGCTTTAATGTAAAACACGAATCACAACCCCTCAGGCGAAGACGACAGTCTTAGCGCCATTGAGAAAGACTCTCTTATCAGCGTACCACCGCACCGCCGCGGCCAGGACCTGGCTCTCTACATTTGATCCCTCCTCGACCAGCTCCTTCGGGTCCATGCTGTGGTCGACGCGCGCGACGCGCTGCTCGATGATGGGGCCCTCGTCCAGATCGGCAGTGACGAAATGGGCCGTGGCGCCGGTAATCTTGACGCCGCGCTCGTAGGCTTGGTGGTAGGGCTTGGCGCCCTTGAACGAGGGTAGAAAGCTGTGGTGGATGTTGATGATGCGACCAGACATAGCCGTGCATAATTTCGGCGAGAGAACCTGCATGTAACGTGCCAGGACAATGAGCTCGATGCCGTGCTGTTTCGCAAGCTCAAGAACCTGGTCCTCCTGCTGCGACTTGGAGTCCTTGGTGACTGGCAGGTGATGGAACTCAATGCCGTAGCTGCGGGCCAGGGGCTCAAAATCGGGATGGTTGGAGACAATGACGGGAACCTGGGGAAGGGGTCAGCAAGATGACTTACAAATATTCACTAGTATCGTGATGATGAACGAGGTGGGCTCATGCACCCTGCAAGTGCAGAGGGTGTGAGAAGAATCTCAGGTAGCAGAACTGACCTCAATGCGCAGCTGCCCAGTCTTCATGCGGAACAGCAGGTCGTTGAGACAGTGGCCAATTTTGGACACCATGATGAGCACTCTCGTTTTGCGGGCCGTTGGCCGGACGTCGTAAGTCATCTCGTACTCGGCGGCGAGTGTCTCGAGCGGCTTTGCCAGGTGCTCCGTGGTGGTGCTGCCGGCCGCGGGCCCGAAATGCACCCGCATGAAGAAGCGCTTGGAGACGGGGTCGCTGAACTGCTGCAAGTCGAGGATGTTGTGGCCGTGGTTGGCGAAGACGGCGGTGACGGCGTAGACGATGCCCGGCTTGTCGGGGCACGTCAAGGTGAGAATGTGGTCGTCGGCGATGGCCATGTTGAATGAGTCGAGGCCAGCAGGGTTGGTTTGAGCCGAGGCAAGGTCAATGTTGCTCGATGAGGCTTTGAGGGAGATTCACCCGTGCGAAGATATATGTACTGAGCGAGGATCGGCCCCTTGGATCAACTCATGCGATGTCGCGAAGCTATGACTCCGAGCTGGCTTCCAGGCAATTCTTCGGCGGGGGACCAGAGAAATGGCCCAGTCCCGACTCCGGCCATGGCCCCACTGCGGGCTCAAAACCCTTGGAGAAATGCCGGCGTCCGGAGTTGGCTCGGCTTCTCGGGGAGCGCGCATTGAGCTCGTTTCGACTACAAACGCGCGCGAAGAGGCCGTCTTCACGATGAGCCGTCCTTTGGAGAGCTCATATCAGTTGCAGACGTTTTTCTGTCCCTGTACAGGATGTTGTTGCGGTAGCGACGCTGAATACGTAAACGAATCGGCGGCGGCCCTCCGTCCGCAGCCTGGTTGGCTGGCTTGGTGGAGCAGTGACTTGCCGTCCTGGGAAGGTCTTGGGGCGTCCGCTGTCAGTGTTTGGGGGCTGCGGAGTTGACTCGGTGCCGTCCGACGGGCACTGCCGTATTTAGCGAATGCTCTTACATAGGTGAGCCCGAGTTTGATCGCACGTGCTTGGAGTACGCATTTCATGACTACGATGCCTCTCAAAGCGGTCCCATGAACGATTTCGGGATGTCTGGCGCGGTGCTCGTTGACAGCTGCTCTTTATGAAGTCGGGTACCAGACCATAGCACCCATGGGATCGACTGGTACTTGACACTACATGTACTTGTCGGTCAAGCCTCAATACATGTGCGCTGCATGTGCAGGCGACAATGTACAGGTAGTTGCTTTCTGTTCAAGCCTGGGTGAACCTCCTGTCTCAACCCAGTTGCGCAGTAGCGTTTTCCGAAGCTGCTGTAGAGACGTGTTTTGTCGCTAAAGTGTCAGATGGAGCACCGGCCTGGTTCAGGTCAGGTCCAGTATTTTCGTGCATGGGCACCTCTTTGGCCAGGCCACGAGGCAAGTAGTCGATTGCCAGTCCTACACTCAAGGGCAGTCTCGCCTGACGCAATTCTCATGAAATCGAGTATGCTTCTAAGCCACATAATGTCACGGAGTGGAGGGTGGTACATGCTTAACTCGCAAGCAACGGGTTTTTGCTGTGCTGTAGTGGGCGTGGCGGCATGCGTGCACTGGCTAGGTATCTTACCTACCTTGTACATAGCTGGCCAGACACGAAATGATTGAAGGCTCACCAGGAAAGAAACATCGTGCTTACTTTTAAGGCTCCCAGTAAGCATAAATAGTCTCGCGAGAGGGTTGGGGGTCCCCATCTCGATCGCGCCGGAGCATTCCGCCCGTTCGTTGTGCACGAGCCAGGTGCCGGCACCAAGACGGGGGTCTCTGCCAAGGTTGAGGGACGGGATGACGTCGTTCTACGGCAGCAACACGAAACAACACCGCATTGTTTCGCGACTGTGGAGGCTCGCTAGACGGTCTGTGTGTGAACATGCCGCAATGGCGCGAGACGTACCGATGGTTGATGGGCCCAACCAGGGCATGCTCCCCTGCTCTACAGCCAGCGTGACGTCAGGTTAGACAAGAGGTTGTTGGGTGATGCACGATTTCATCGCTGGGCGGCGCTGTGATGAGATCAAGGCCACCGGCCCTTGCGTGCATTTATACCCAAGGACCGCTCCAAGGGCAAACGATTCCTGCTCATGAATACACCCTCTCTCTACGACCTGGCCTTTTAGTCTCCACCGGGCCTTCCCCGACCGCCCTTAGCCACCCGCCTGGCTAGCTACCTTAATTGAACAATACCTCAGAGCCATCACGTCGCAATCATGGGCTTCTTCGGTCGCAAGAGGGCTGTGGACGGCGCCCACCCGGCCACGCACACGACGACGCACCACAAGGAGCGGAAGTTTGGCCGTCGTCACGAGCCCTACTCGATGGCAAGGCGACCTAGTTTCGGGCAGTGGATCAAGCACACCTGGCTCGACATCTTGACAATGGCGGCCATGGGCGCCATCGGCCTCGGTGTAAGTCTCGCTCTTGTTCCTGTCCAGCCACATCTTGCCCTTTTTAACACCATCATCAGGTTTACAAGGCCAATCCCGCGCCGTCGCGCTCGTTTGCCATCACTTTCTCCGACGGAGAGGTCGTCTACCCCGAGTTCGCGTACCCCATGCGCAAGGAGGTCGTCCCCATCTGGCTGGCCGCCTTCCTCGCCAGCGTGATTCCCATTGTCGTCATCCTGCTCATGCAGATCCGCGTGCGCTCTTTCTGGGACGTCAACAACGGCATCATTGGCCTGCTCTACTCGCTCATCACGGCAGCCGTCTTCCAGGTATTCGTCAAGTGGCTCATCGGCGGCCTGCGCCCTCACTTCCTCGATGCGTGCAAGCCGGACATAAGCAAAGCTGCGAGCGCCGACAGCGGATACAATTTCGCAGGATTCCAGAAGCTATACTTCACGCGCGAGGTGTGCACTGGCGACGAGGATGAAATCAACGACAGCCTTGAGTCCATGCCGAGCGGGCACACGACGGCGGCGTTTGCTGGCTTCGTGTTCCTGTACCTGTACCTCAACGCCAAGCTCAAGGTGTTCTCCAACTACCATCCGGCCATGTGGAAGCTCATCGTCATCTACGCGCCCATTCTCGGCGCCGTACTCATCGGCGGCGCGCTCACCATCGACGAGTACCACAACTGGTACGACATTTTCGCAGGCGCGGCCATCGGCACCGTTATGGCCTTTTCCAGCTACCGCATGACGTACGCCGCCATCTGGGACTGGCGCTTCAACCACATCCCTCTCAACAGGGGCTCGCCGTTTGCCTACGACATGGGCGGCGCAGACCTCGTTGACGCCGTCTTCACCAGCAGGGCCGGATGGCGTAGCAGCGGTGGGGGCGTTGGGGGCTGGGGGCACAGCAAGGAAGCTGCTGTTGGGCATGAGCACCATAACGGAATTGGACATGGCCACCATGCAAGCCCTGCGATTCCCCGACGGGCCGTAGGTACGGGCAGCCATCCCGACGAGATGGTATGAAGAGATCGAGGATGAAAGTGCAAGGCGGAGAAGGTGCCTTGGGGGGGTTCTATTGCCGATGAAAGTGCATCACCTATACTATACCCACCTTGCGAAGGTTGAATCGCCGTTTAACTTTAAAGTAATATATGCATTTCAGAAATAGCTCGAAAAGCGTTCCCTAAATCGAAGGTATACGGAGTGGCATCTTGGTATCGTGAGCCCTCACGCTGACGTGAGTCCAAGGCCGGTTATGGGCATTGCCGAAGATGCAGTTGGAAGTGTGAGGCAACGTGCATATTTCGAGACAGGGGCGGAGCGCCATGAGATGTCAGCCGCATCAGCTTATTCGCTTGATAAGTCCAGTCCCGCCTCCTTCATTCATTTGATGTACCCTTGGAGATCCGATCCAATCCTGCTCCTGTCTTACCTCATTCGTCCTTTGGACGTGACGATCTGGTGGGGATGGCTTTTACAGACGCCTCTAGGACTATCCTCGGGCCGCTAACAACGACTTGGACACAACCGCCCTCTTGTTCCGTCGCGATAGCATCCTGCAGCACCTGCAACGGCGGCTGGATTGCTCAAGTGTGCTCCACTGGCACTGTGGTGAGTGACAACGTCGGTTGCTGGCCGCCGCGCAGCAATTCCAAGCTATCGACCCCGTACCCATTATTCGCCTGGGGCTTTTATTCCCCTGGCTTGATATGTCCGGCTGGATATACCACAGCTTGCTCCGCAACGGGTGGAGGCAGCTCTCAGTGGGCTGTTGCCTTCAGTCTGCTCCCAGGAGAGACGGCAATCGGCTGCTGCCCGAGGTAGGCATTCACCACGCACTTCTTGGAATGGTGGCAAGGCTCACGACACTCACAATGATCAAGCGGCTTTTTCTGCCAACAAGGCGCTGGCGGTTCGCAAACTTGTCTCAACGTGGCAACGTCGACGACTGCCTTCCCGACTGCGACCTGCGTCAATGGCGCGACGAATCAATATAGTTTCATCACGGTGCCTGGGAGCAGCACGAACTCGTACACAAGATATGCTCCCATGATCCAAATCAACTTTCAGGCGACGGACCTGCCATCCTCGTCGTCCGCTGCCGCCGCAAGCACCACAAGATCAACTGATTCATCGAGCCAGGTTAACTCTGCGGACCAAGGCGGGTTGTCAACGGGAGCCAAGGCTGGCATCGGGATTGGAGCGGCACTGGGTGTGATCATTCTTGCGGTGGTGGCGTTTCTGCTCGTGAGGCAGTCTCGCAAGCGGATAGCTATGAGACGCGGACAAAAACATCGTCCGGCGCAGACAGTGGAAATAGACAGTGAGCCGATGAATCACTTTCACAGAGGTTGAGCAGCACCAGAGCACCTAGCGCAAAGTGGTGGCTCAAAAAAGGGCATTTACGATAGGGCTCATACGTCGAAGGATATCAACAAGGCGTCCTTCCTTGACATAAAGCGTGCAAATAATCACATTGCATTGCATGGATTAGGATATGACTCTCTGTTACTGTACTCAGCTATAAGACTTGCCTGGCGACTCTGGCTACCTTATATCACGAGAGATTCTGGCTGGCAGACAGTGGCGATTGGGTGAGATCAAAAGCCGACGACTGATATCTCCCTTGTTGCTTAGGCGACCATAGTGAAGGGAAGATAGGTGAATGTCTCTACCGCCTTGGTCCCAGACTCGGTCCCCGTCACAGTCATGGTCATGGTCTTCGGGGCCTCGCCCTTCGGGGTCTTGGTCCACATGATTGGCCGATGACCAAACGGGGGACCCGGAAACTTAGGCAAATCATCGGGAACGAAGACTGATTTGCTGCTCGTCGCGGTCGTGGTTGCGGTCGCAGTCGCAGTCGTGGTCGAAGTCGTGGTCGTATTCTTCTTGGGTGGCAGAATAGAAAGGGACAACGGCGTCTTATCCTGCCCTGCGACACTGGGCAATACGCCGACACTGGGCAATACGCCGACACTGGGCAATGCGCCGACGCTGGGCAATATGCTAACACTGGGCAATATGCCAACACTGGGCAATACGCCGGCACTAGGCAATATGCCGATACTAGTCAATGCACTGCATTCAGGAAGCCCCCGGAATTGGCGTTCGACGATGACTGATGTACCGTTTAAAACTGCCGGCGCTGCGGACACAGCGGTGAACAGGAAGCAACACACGAAGCTAATCTTGGTAAAAGCTTTGGAGTGCATTGCTGCTTTGTTGCCTCTTGCGGGTATGACGATGCGTTTGTTATTTGATTGGCCGTTGCCTGTCGACCAGTGTTAGGCAAATTTTACGTATCTCAGTGTTGTATTGGGACAGTGTTATGCTCAGTTAACGAGTGAGAACCCACGTACCTTGATGCAGGTAGAATGTAGCAAACTTGATTGAAAAGCTCTGGAGTGTGGAAGTGCTGGAGGAATGAATGGAAGGGAGGAAGACCAGCGGAGGAGGTCAGATATATACTTGGCTTCGCCCGGTTTAAGTTTCAGCAGCGATCAGTAACATGAACCGAAAATCAATAGTCGAAAAGACACTTTGCGATATGCTGGAGACCAAAGCCTATTCGAGATCCTTTTCTGGCAAGTCGACGTTCTGCCTCACGCGGACGAAACATGGTCAAGAAACCGGCATTTATCAGTGGTCATAATGCGAGGAATTAAGGCAAACTAGCCAAAGTGAAAGTTTCTGCGCTGATGAAGGCCAAAGTAGACGCAAAAAGCTAAATTAAAGGGTCATTCAATCTTCGCCCCATCGTCCTCATCGAGTCGTGGCGCCTTGTGCCGGCGCCCGTGGCGCTCTAACCAAGGCGGACTTGAGATGTGTAAGTCTATCGCGTTAATGTCTAGCGAATTTCCCCAGAGAATCGAGGTCGTGGTGTATTGATCAGATCACGGGTGATCTTTCGTGCATCAAGTGGGAGCGATCGCTGATTCTTCCCGAAGCCCTGATTCTTCCCGCAGCCCTGGTTCTTCCTGCAGCCCTTCGTCCCACCGCTGCCAGAACTGAGTCTGCCATGTTGGCGCACATAGCACATCCTCCGGAGGATTTAGCCGCCATTCGAACAGGTCCTTGGCGAGAGGCTGGTTGGCCACGAGATCCGAGGCAAAGCCTTTGTGCGCCTTGATCATCTTGCTCTCTTCCAAGGTGTATCCGAGATTCACCGTAGGGACGACCGCAATCTTTCCGAAACCGCGATGCCACATATCCTTGCCAAATAACTGCGGCTCGCCCTGCCAGCACTCGTCGGCGCTGGGCCCTCGAAAGCGCAAGCTCTCGAGAATTGGCCTCGCGCTGAACACCGCGCCCCCGTTCCAGCAGGCGAAGGCTTGAAATGGCCGCTGCTGCAGATAGCGAGATCTTGTCTCCTCGGAGTTCCAAAACAAGTTCGACGAGAATTCCCAACTGCCGTTCGATGGTATGTCGAAAAATGGATGGCCATTAATTCCCCGGGCGATCCAGACATCATAGAAGGTTAAATTGCCGTCCATATTCACCCAGTCCATGGCACAGGTCATGTCGGCGTTCACATGATCTCGTTGAAAAGTCAACTCGAGGATATCGTCAGGGCAAGCCGCGACGTCGTTAAAAAATACGACGACCGCATCCTTACTGGCGCGTTCAGGGCGCTCGAAGAGAGGCTGCAACGCCAGATTGCGCAGATCGGCAAGTGAGGCAATACGGGATGAGGTCTTGAGTGGATCGATCGACGATGTTTCGAAGACGTACGTGATGCCAAGAGCTGCAAGACTCGGACGAAGAGCTTCCAGGACATCCGGAGTCCCGTCTTGGGAGTTTCCCTCCACAATAGAGAGAAGGCAGTGTTTTGGACCGAGAAAACGAATGACCTCGATGATACTGGCCAGCAGACGGGGAAGTATGGGTAAGTTTTCCCGTAGGTTCAGTATGAAGTAGTATTGAATGCTCTCGCTGGACGACTCCTCGACTTGGAGAGTGTCGTATCGATGAACATTGATCGCTGGGCATTCTAGGGTCGGGAGATGGGTCGACTTCCGGCCTACAATGGCTTCGATATAGGTTGTGAGGTTGGCAGCCGGAAGGACCTTGCCTGTTTGCCAGTGACAGTTAGAACCAGCCTGCTCAAGACACGCATCTCAGCGCCTACCGTCTGCCACTGCAGGCACAAAGATTGATCCATCAATCGTCGTTTGGAGCGGCTGAGCAAATAAATGCTGGGAAATCTTGCTGAAGGCCTGGTGCCGTACTTGCACGAATCTTTCTCGGCCAATGTAGAGACTCCCAGTGATGAGCAAGATGACGAGAGGCAGCGCTATCGCTCGCAGCTTTCGACGCATGATTACTCTTTAACGGACATGGCCGATGAAATGTCTTTGGGAGAAAGTAACTTTGGCTTCTAGGACACTATTCCGTCGCAGCATATGGAGTATTGGCCGTGGAAATGGCGACTTGGCGCGTGGAGGAATGAGACTCGTGGCGAGCACCGCGTTGGTCGTGACCTGCAGGGTGTTCACTGAAACCATTTAAGGGGTCCTGAGACAAAACCGCTTGTGCATCCAACAGCCAACGCCTGTGGCAAATTTACGGCAGCTCTTGTTATGATATCGCCGTAGTCTCCCATTGATGCGGTCTGGGGTTGCAGATGCAATGCATCCACGCAAGCCGGCACTCGACGGCTTCGAGAAGGCGTCGACAATGGACTGAGGCGCTTCGTTGTCTACCGCAAATGCTCACAAGCTACAGCCCTTTTCCTAATCTCAGATGCTCAGATTGCTCGGTGAAGCGTCATCCCTTGCATCCCAACGCGATCGGAAAGGCAAAATGGGTTTTGCACAAGAGAATTCTCCCATTAGTCTCAATGGCTTGATGCGTTTCCAGCCCTCGTTGGCGGCGCATTTATCGTGCAAACATCCTCGTTGGTAGACGGAGAGTCAGAATCACACCTCGCTCCCCATTTGCACAAGAATACACATGTATTGTCTGCGCAAGGCTTCCACAGCGGTTCAAGCGAGTTGAAAAGCCTTCCAGATCCTTGCATTTGGAAAACTAGCTCCGGCTTCATTTCAATGTCGGCACCCAACACTGGACGTGTCTAGTTCGCAGCAATGCCCAGATCAGCTGAGCGTTGATGTTCTTCGTCATGATGCACAGTACATACGTGCCCACCCGCCAGAACGCCTATCCCCATGCACAGAGCCTTGTCGACGTCGTTCACGTCACCGAGGCATCCTGGCAGAGCCTCTTCGCAACCAAGTCAGCTCATCGTCGGCCGCGGCCTCTGCCTTGCCCAGACATTCCCGGCATCCCGCCGCCCATACCCATCTGCTGCATCATGCCCTGCAGTCCTTGCATATCCATGCCACCAGGCATCCCGCCGCCACCACCCAGCATCTTCATCAGCGAACCCATGTCGGGCATTCCGCCGCCGCCGCCGCCGCCGCCGCCAGCACCTCCCATGCTCTGCAGCCGCTTCTGCATTGCTGCCATCTGCTGCGCCTTGTTGCCACCGCCCATTGCCTGCTGTGCTCTTTGCATATTTTTCATGTTGCCTCCCATCTTCTTGGCCATGCCGGCCATCATCCGCTGCTGCGTCAGCAGGTCCTCAACCTCCCGTACCGACGTTCCTGAGCCTCGGGCTATCCTCGTCATCCGGCTGGGTTGCTCAACCAGGATTTTGCCATCCGAATCCAGCTCCTTGTCTGTCATGGAATCACACACATATATCATACGCTTCAGTTTGGCACCGCCCTCCTCATCGTCCATTCCCTGCATCATGTTGCTCATGCCAGGGATCATACCGGCCATCTTGGACAGAGGTCCCATCTTCATGATATTTGACAGTTGGTCGCGCAGGTCTCGTACCGTGAATATTCCTTCTTGGATGTGTTTGATCGTGTCTTTTTGGTTCAAGTTTAGGCTCTGGACGTGCTCCACCAAGCCAGCCATGTCGCCCATACCCAGGAGCTTCTGCACAAATTGCTGAGGCGCGAATCGTTCCAGGTCTAGCATGTGCTCGCCAGTGCCGATAAAGACAATAGGCGTGTGCGTGGCCGCAACGGCAGAAATGGCGCCACCGCCGTGCGCATGGCCGTCCGTCTTTGTGATGATAATTGCTCCGAAATCAGCCGCTTCCTTGAATGCCTTTGCTTGCGACTCGGCTTGTTGACCAATGGACGCATCCAGCACCATGATCGTCTCGTCTGGTCGAATCGCCGTTTGAATGTCAACCATTTCCTGGAACAAAGCCGCCTCTTGACGATGGCGACCCGACGTGTCGACGATGATGATATCAAATTTCTCCTTCTTGAACTGTTCGACACCGGCTCGGGCCACGGCGGCAGGGTCGGTCTCGGTAAGGGAGCCGTAGTACGGAATCTTGGCTTTTGTCGCATTCTGCTTCAGTTGGTCAAAAGCACCGGCTCGGAATGTATCGGCGCAGACCAGACAGGATCGGAAGCCTCGAGTCTGGTAGTGGCGGGCAAGCTTCGTACACGTCGTTGTCTTACCAGCACCCTGCAGGCCGACAAACATGATGACGTTCGATTTGCCTTTTTTGGGCTTGAAAGGCTCTGCATGAGGGTCGACCAGCTTGACCAGCTCATCAAAGACGGCCTTTTGGATCAGGCGTTTCTTATTGACGGCGGGGGGCAATTCCTTGAAGTTGACGGTGCCTTTGATCGACTTTCGCAGTTGTCCAACAAGGCGCACATTGACGTCGGCTTCGAGAAGAGCGGCGCAAATCTCTTTTAGCATGGAGTCGAACGCCTATGCGACAGGGGAAGAGCGTCAGTCCGTATACTTTCGCGCGAGGAGTGCGCAAGGCGGGGCAGCAGACTGCTTACCTTTTCGTCGAGGTTCTGCTCCCTCGTCAGGTTAGTGACCGCCGTGTTGATACGGCGGCCGAGATCTTGGAGAACCATCGCGGAGGTTTCGGTCCCTCCTGAGGGGGGGCGTGACTTGCCGCGGCGACAATGCGTGGGATGGCAGAGCGAACACTTGGCTCCTCAACAGTGCGTTGATGCGATCGTGATGGATGGTGTGGAGGTGGGGCAGAGAGGCAAACTCGGCTTCTGCATCAACCTTTATTCCGGTGGGACTTCGCGTCCGCGACTACCCTAGAGCTGGCATCCGACGCCCATTTTCATCGCACGCGAAATATCACAGGGTAATAATGCGCTACCATTTGGTTGTGAGTAAAGGGGAGCAATAAGGTATGAAAGAAAAAAGGGCTTGGCCGTTATACGCATACAAACAGCAAGATAACATTTAAGCCTCGGTGCCTCGGGTTAGCTGCTCTGTGGCCTACATCACCTCCGAGCTCTACGGTGAAAGTAAGATGCTGAAAATGCTTGACTTCACAACGTAAGCGGAAACAAGTCTCCCCACATATCTGGCCTGTAAGTCTCGTCTGTTGGTCTCGATGGCTTGACCATGGAGGCTCATTTATGCTCATTTGAAGAACCTGACCGCTCTAGATCTGGTTTGACTAATTGTTGCTTCTCGGGTCTCCAGATGTTATTGTTAGTGTAGATGCTTATGGGTACCACACGGCAGCAGAATCTGTTTGGTGTCTAGACTAAATACTGAGCCCAGCCGCGCCTGCAGCCTCCTCTCAGGAAGGTAGGCATTGGCGCTCTTTGCGGCTCGTCTTCTGCTCTACCAGCTTTTGCTTTAATATTCGTAGAGGCGTCTGCGCATTGAACAAACTCTGGCACTGCCTCCAATGAAGCGAGTCAGACCGCCCTCGTGGATGCGTGCTGAAGTTTGCACTAGTTGAAAGAAGAATGTCTGTGGAATCACAAAGCTAATCCTTTCGCACCCTTTGTCCACCTGTATAGGGATAGAGCTCGACGTGTCGCTCGATGCTCCTCCCAACTGGTACTCGACCCGCGAACGCAATACAGCGTCGACCGCACCACTTTGCGGAAGTTTCTCTGGTAGCTGCTGTTAGCTCTTTAAAATGCCCGTATAATACTCCTCTATGGTCAACGTACCTGGAAATCTGTACTCAAAGTAACAACACAGACTTCATGGGCTCTAATGATGTTCTCGCACGCCTGTTCGACAGACTCGTTCGGACCCAACTGCGGCATGCGATCCGCAAACAAGAGGAGAATGAAACTGCCCTGCAGGAGGTAGATTCCAAATAGATACGACATAAAGGTAAGCTCAGGGTCGATCGTTAGAATTGTTGAGACCGACTGCGAGGCCGAGATGGCGTGCGCTGCACATTCAGTGAAATGCGTCGAGGTAATCCAATCATCACCATCGTCCAACATTGATATCGCGTCCCACTTGCCATGTAGAAGCACGTGTAGAACGTGAAGAATATGCGTGCTGTAGGCCTTGACAAGGCGCACTTTGGACTGGTCTGCTTCGTCGTAGGGCGGGTGCATTGGCGCGGCAGCTTGGCGGAGGGCTGGTGACGAGAGCCCGGCGACTATGTCTCGGCTCGAATGACCCGGCGCAGTGGGAGGCACGTTGGCGCCCAAGTTGCTGTCTCCAGGGATTGCGTTCAAGCTTAGCTCATAATTGGCTAGAAGCTCCTTTACGATGGCTACCGAGTGAGAATTTTCCATGTTACCGAGTCGCGGGTGTCGCTGTCTGTGATGAACCTCGATAATATCACCGAGGATTGCCATGAGGGGCAGGAAATGCTCGAAGAAACCGAGCCCGCTAGCCAGTTGCGGCGGCCCGATAGTTCTCATAGGCAAGTCTTCGAGAGGAATCAAGTCAAGATTTTCCCACACAATTTCAGGTAAGGGTGCTTTGTGTCAGGTTTAGTCCGGAGTATATGTTGACATTAGGGGATCGCATCACTCACCATATACTTCGCAGTACGACTCAGGCAAAGAAAGAACGGTGTTGAAGGACAAGCTCAGATGCCGATCAAGACTATAGAGTAGCCAAAAGACCCTTCTGCGCTCCTCGCGACGCTCAATACTGGCGTGTGACGGTTCTTCTCTATCCCTGTGGCATGAGCAGAGAGGGTTGGAGCAGGGAGAGACCGGCGCTGAGCAGCGCTCATCTTCTCGGTTCAGCCTCAGAGACAGCGCCAACCTGACCGCTTTCGACCACCATTTGTAGCAATCAGATTTGAAGTCACCGCCAGAGACCGCAATTGATAGGAGAATGAAGGTGAGCACGTCGTCAATCACCCCGGCGGGCTCATTGGCAGCAGTGGTCGTTGGCATGATGGTGGGGTCAGGGACGTTGGGATGGGTTGCCTCGTTTTCGGCGCGAAGCCCACCTGTTGAAACTTAGACACGAGCAATATGAAAAGAGTTTGCTGGGGTCAAACCGTGAGTGCGCCTCCATCTATCTGGGTCTCTCTCAGATATCAAAGCGGTGGCCAGATCGTACAAATCGTTTACCACCCTGGCACGTGTGCCTGGAACGTGCAGCAACATGACGTCCGCTGTCTGCGCAACGCACCAGAGAATTGTCGCTAAAAGAGCCGGTGTTGTATATCGTGGGCTGGTAGGGTGAGCAATGGACTTCTTTCTGAAGATTCTGGTGAGAATGTAAGGCGAGGCACCCCGGAAGAGCGAGCTGCCAGGATCGGTGAGGAAGATGTCCATCAATTCGCACGCTACGGAAGCGGGGATGATGTTGCGTATAAATGGGATGACGGGACTTAGAAATTGGTAGCAGCTCTCTTCTAGTGGCGGCTTTTGCGGTATGCCGGGGAGAACTCCATCTGGGATCGTAGCGGCAGTACTGACGGATTCTCGATTTCTCTCGGTGCTGGCGATGGATCGAAACGACTCTCGATGATAGAGACTTCCACCTCGGTCGAATGGTGCGGCGCTATTGCCCGCTGGAGATGGATAGCCTGTACTTTCATCGGACAGGAGCACCTCGGAATCGACAAAGTGGCCGTCTGGGGCTCGAACAGAGGTCGAAGTAGCTCGAGGCCGAAATGAGAAGACTTCCGTTGACGCGCCAGGATTCTCTGGCCGTCGGTTGCTGCCTTTCGTCGGCGACGTAATTGGCATTGTGTGAAGGACTTGAGGCCTCATCTGATGATCTGGGCCCGTAGACACTGCGCCTCCAAGACGTTCATCAATTGGCCTCTCATGACTGCGACCTGAAGTGTCCTTATCAGGACAGTCACGCGAGCCCGTCGAAACATTTTGAGCTGGCGCAGTTGCTGCTTTGCTCAATGTTGGCGATGACGACGGCGTCGAATAACGGGTGGTCTGCTCATTGCCACGAGTCCTGCCTCGATGAGCTGATGATTGCTACGATGATGACTTGGGGAGTGACATACTTTGAGGCAGGCAAGCGTCCCCGCTTCTTGATCTCACGGTTGTAGCGACATGTATACCCATAATCTGGAACGGGTAAGGCTGTCAGCTGTTGACACAAGTCAGGACCGTTTGGGGATACATGGCAAGATACGGCAGTGAGGGCTTGCAGGCAACGGAGCCTCCCCTTTGACTTGAAGGGAGATTACAGATGACTCTTCAACCGCGGCAGAATTTGGGGCATGCTCACCTTCGCACCGCCGACAAGGACTATCCAATTGACGCCGTCAGCTTCTGCCATTTCAGCAAATAGAGGACGGAAGAGGCAAAACTCACCAGCTCCCATCACACCGCGTTCTCGACGTGCTGCATTTGTCGCAGGCACGCCTCGTCCTCTTCCGCGGCCTCGCGTGCTCGTGATCCGGGACAGCGCTGGGTGGTGAATGCTCTGCCTCTTCCGCAGCGGCCTGGTCGGGGTTGCCCCCTTTAGACGGTGCCATATCTCCGCGAGTTGTCCGTGCTGCCGCAAGCAAAATCGGCGACGGGTTCCAACAAATGGCCCGACCGTTACAGACCGGCCCGGGTGCGCTGCCCGGCGGGAGCCGTTTGGCCTGCCTCGGTGTGCGTCGATGTGATATGGAAGGGGCGTAATAACTGGGAATTGTCTTTGGCCTGAGCCGACGGCTCCAGTGCGGGAAGCGCTGGTGATCGACAGGGTTCGAACCTGGAGTCGTGAGTGACAGAGCCTCGGGTGATGAAGAGCCGATGGAGTGCAGGGGATCAGGCACCCTCGCACCTTGTTTGAGGCCTTAGCGAGCGAGTTCCGGACCGGAGGTGCTCGCAATGACGCATCGCCACGCGTCTAGAAGCTTGGGGTAGCGAGAGAAAGGGGGGCGAGCCAAGATTTGGGGGTCGAAGTAGCGTGGGGAACAACTCGTACGTAGAGTTCGACCCCGCGATCCGCGGGACCGGCCCAAGCTTCCGCAGTCTGCAGTCCCCAGACGTTGCCAGTAAGCGCACGGGAAGAGCAGGCATTAAGTTGCCTGTCGCATTTGCTAGCGGGCTTGGCAGCTGGCTCTTTACGAGATGAGCCCGAGGCGTGGGTGGCGGCATTTGCAAGCCGCTCCAACTGCCAGTTCACTCCAATTGAGCCGACGGAGTATTTCCCCACGCGGCCGTGCTGTCCCGCCCCACAGGCACGTTTCATCGAGCGCCAGATTGTTGTGCCTGTCATCCCGTGTCATTGGAAAACGAACTTGGAGAATGGCTCTCGGACATCCCCACAGCCCCACGAAGCCATCTAGTTGCATCTCTTTGGCATGAAGATGACGAGGGCATGGGGTCGGTCTCTCGGGCCTTGGATTGGCGCGCTGAAGTAGACCAATCCTGCTGCATGCCGCCGCGCACAGTACCTTGAGTAAACAGCGTGAAGTAAGGGTGCTGCGCCGCGCAAACGAGCAGCTGCGCATAAATAGGCCTACCGCAGCCTTTTGCCGTTGCCATAGGAGGATCGTCGGTGTCCCACACATGCAATACAGAAATATTTGGCATCAAGTCCGGCAAGCACTCTAATACCTCATTGCCTCGTATCTTTTGTCCATCTTTGTGGCCGTAATGGTGAGCAATGGCTTTTGGAAGAGGCGCTCCTTGCGCGTCCGCGACGACCGGGCAACCCCCGCCGCCGAGCTGACACTTCGCCAATCTCTGTATCCAATTTGTCTTGTTACAATTCTCTTTTTCCTCTGGGGCTTCTCCTATGGCCTCCTCGATACACTGAATAAGCATTTTCAGAATACTCTGGGCATTGATAAGTCGAGATCTGCTGGCTTGCAGGCTGCCTACTTTGGGTTCGCACAATCTCACTCTTGCAGCTCTTGCGTGTCTGCCCTGTTGACTAACACATTCAGGGCATACCCTCTGGCTTCGCTTGGCCACGCAGCTTGGATACTCCGACATTACGGATATCGAGCCGTGTTTATTTGGGGCCTTTGTCTCTATGGTAAGCCCAGACTGTGTGCTTGAGCCTTACCACCTGAATTTGTCAATACCTTGCGACTGTCTTCGGGTACCCTGACAACTCACTTCTCAGGTCTCGGCGCTCTCCTGACCATTCCTGCACTCAAGGCCAAAAGCTTCGGCGGCTTTTGTGCCTGCATCTTCGTCATCGGCAATGGACTTGGCTCCCTTGAGACTGCTGCGAATCCGTACATTACTGGTGAGCTCTGACATGCATCGACCGTGCGGTACCCGCCTCTCTACTGACAAAGGCACCACAGTCTGCGGACCGCCAAGATACTCGGAAATACGCATAAATATTTCTCAAGCCTTCAACGGAATCGGTACCGTCGTGGCACCGGCTTTGGGTTCCTACGTTTTCTTCACATTCAACGACGAGGAGGCTCTCCAAAATGTGCAATGGGTGTATTTGGCCATTGCTGCGTTTGTTTTCATTCTTGCTACCGTGTTCTTCTTGTCGAGAATTCCTGAAATTACCGACGCAGACATGGCGTTCCAGGCTGAAGAGACAAATGCTGGCGATGGAGACAAGCCGTTTAGGAAGCAGTACCGACTGTTCCACGCAGCCTTTGCCCAATTTTGCTACACAGGCGCCCAAGTTGCAATCGCTGGGTAAGCTGACGCCCTCATAGATAGATCCGCAAGGATTCCATCGCTAATCTTAGCAGATACTTCATCAACTATGTACAGGAGAGTCGATCTGGCACAAGCTCAGCCCTGGCCGCGCAATTCCTTTCTGGAGCTCAGGGTGCTTTTGCCGTCGGCCGCTTCGTTGGTGCTGGTATGATGCGCTTTATCAGGCCGCGCATGGTCTTTGGCGCATTTTTAACCTTGGTCATGGTCTTTCTCGCTCCAACCATCACACAAGGAGATAACGTGGGCATGTCGATGCTCTACTTGACCTTGTTCTTTGAGTCAATCTGCTTTCCTACCATTGTTGCGCTAGGCATGAGGGGCCTCGGCCGTCACACCAAGCGTGGCTCTGGCTGGATCGTCGGCGGTGTCGTGGGAGGAGCTTGCGTTCCACCTCTGATGGGGGCTGTGGCGGATTCACGCGGCACACCCTTCGCGATGATTGTACCTTTCTGCTTCATGGTTGCGGCTTGGACATATGCCGTGGCCGTCAACTTCTGGCCTTGGTACAGGGACACTGCTGATGCTTTTACGTTTACGGATGTTGGTCTTGATAACTCGCAGATTGTGCAGCCAGACGAGGAGAAGCCCCATGTTGAGAAGCGAGCTGAGCTGGTCTCGGCTCACGACGAGCAAACGGGACGAAATGTTTCGAGCGGATGAAATCCTTTGTATTTACCCCATTACGAGACGTGGACGCAGCGCTGGAGAGGCACATCATCTAAATTCGTACATTTTCAAGTTTTCGGACATCAGCCATGATATTTCCCTGACAAGGCGCTTTGTGTTTTCAGATTATAAGCAAACAGTCGCAAGATTTCAGATTGCGTTTTAACATCGATTGGAGTAAACCATGGTCTTTTTGACTCCAGAGCATATCAAGTTCATCTATCGAATACTTCAGTGTTCAACTGGAGTCCGAAGTCCGTGGGATTTGCATTCCTACCATAATTTCGAAATTACATCCTCGTGCAGCATGGTGCCTTCGATTATTGGGTGCTTTTCCCTAAGGCCAGCCACCATCAACCTGATATACGCTCCCGCTGACAAAGGTACTCTCAGGTCCCAGCAGAAAAGCAATGACATTGGCTGTCTCCTCAGCCGTGCCTTGTCTCTTGAACGCAGTTGGTTCATCGAATGGCGCATCTTTCGGACGGCCGGTGAAGTCCCAATTCTTTTGCATCAACGGCGTATAGATGGCCCCCGGCGCGACGCTGTTGACACGAACCTCGCGGTCACCATTCTCCAGCGCTGCCGCTTTCGTGAGTCCAATGATGGCATGTTTGCTCGCATCATATGCGCTGTGCCTAGCAAATCCTAGAATGTCCTCATTAGCCACGTAGGTACGCCCGGAGCTCTCAACACGGACCTTTTACACCGTGAATGGACGATACATTCACGATGGAGCCTCCGTCTGCGATATGTTGTAGCTCCGCCCGCAGACAGTACATGGTTCCTGTGAGATTGACGCCGATGATCTTGTCCCATTCCTCATCCTCCAACTCAGAGACCGCCGCGATACCATGACCCTTTCCAATGATGCCAGCAACGTTGGCAGCTCCATCCAGTCGGCCGTAGGCATCGATGATGGATTTAATCCAGGAGTCCACTTGTAGTCGTTTTGAGACATCTACTTTGGTAATCATGAACGGCCTCTGATGAGAAGCGAAGTAAGCTTCGGCCTCTCTCATTGCGACGGGGTCCACATCGGCAATGCAAACAGTGCCGCCTCTTGTGGCGAGAATTTTCGCGGTCGCCAAGCCTATTCCGCTCGCTCCACCTGTGATGGCAAAGATCTTGCCCAAGAGCGGCCCTGACCGCGTGTCGCTGGGCTCAGTCATTTGGCTTGGTGAATGCTGAGTGGTCTGGGATTCGTTGCGTAGAGCAGTACTGATAAAGGGACTTGGACGTGGAACGTGTGCGGGATTGATGCCGAGTGGCCCAGGGACAAAACCCAGGGAACCTGAGCTGAGCAAGAAGGTACGGCATACAATTGCCAATGAGATACGAAAAGAAACGGCAGACGGGCTCAAATACGTCAGACCGGTGAAATGTTATACCAGCCGTGGAGCTCTGT
The DNA here is from genome assembly GCA_024339985.1 of Tolypocladium endophyticum. Classification (NCBI taxonomy): domain Eukaryota; kingdom Fungi; phylum Ascomycota; class Sordariomycetes; order Hypocreales; family Ophiocordycipitaceae; genus Tolypocladium; species Tolypocladium endophyticum. Next base: position 492,651 of record JALHBW010000019.1, on the reverse strand, counting down.
TAGTACATGTATGTTGTCGTAGCACCCTGCGCTAAGGAATCCCCGACCATGCTCAAGATTGTGGGGCCGGTGGGTGGGTCTGGGGTTAGCTTCTCCCGTCGGAAGCAACGGTTATGACGTAAATTAGCCGTCGGCAGAAGCCTTGCCTACAGGTACCCTGCCATGCATTAAAACGCCATTCATACTGGGCCTGTTAGCGTGGGTAGTTGTTGCATTCAGATAAACATATAAACATTAATGACCGACAGCCGATGGGGTAAGTCGACGATTCCATGTTTCTAATGCCAAATCGCTCCGTTGCCGGATCAAACAAAAGGCCACCACTTCCAAACCTGTAACAGTAAAAGGACAATTTGCAAGTACATTTCTCCTTCTTTATGGAATGCCTCGTGCGAGCTTTGTAATGTAATCAAACCGGCATTCTATCTCCATGCTGCGATGAAACGGAACTGTTGAGACTCGCGCGACCCGTCGTCAGTCCAATCAACATGGCGAAAGCCTGAATCCAGTAGCTTGTCTTTCCATTCGTGCTCGTCCACCAAGGCATACGTTCTGTCATCATCGAAGCGCCACCAGCCGTCAAGCAGACCGAAGACACAGTCCAACCAGGCTAGAGGGCGAGTCAGCTCCAGAAGACACAGCATGCCACCGTCCCTCCGAAGGAGCTTTGCGATATTGGCACAAGACTTTCGCAGGCTTTTAGTCGCATGAATACAGTTTGAGGAGATGATGAGATCGTATGATTGCGACATATCTGCGGACGGCGATTTCTCTATGTCAAGGACCGCAAATTCCATTTTCGATTTCGTCAGCTGTAGGCCATAGCGCGCGTCGAACTTTTTCTTAGCACTGGCCACGAGTGCCATAGAAACATCGGTGAACGTGTAAGTGAACTCGACGTTGCACGCTAAGAGTTGTGCCATGGCAAGTCTGGTCGTCGCGCCAGTGCCCGCCCCGATCTCGAGAACACGAAGCCGCTCGGCGCCAACTTGGCTCTCGCGACGCGACATAAGCCGATGGAGGAACTCGCCGAGCATTTTGTTTCCCATTGCGAACATAGGAGAGTTGACGTAGACATCCTCAAGCAGGCTCACGGAGGCTTCGTCTTTGAAGAGTAGCTGCAGTGGATCCACACGACCGGAAAGGCATTCTGCTAGGCGAGACCCTGTGACGTTGAGCAACTTATGCTCGGGCTGGTAGCTTGGGAATTCGGTCAATATTTCTTGGTACAAGACTGCTGCAGACTTGGCTGGAGGGAGCTGGGCTTCTGTACGGCGAGGGTGAGCCTGATCATCGGGGATAGAGACTAGGCCGGCATCTTTCAGGAACTCATAAAGCCGGGACATGAGTGTCTGGTGTTTTGATGTTTGGAAAATAGGAGGCAATAGGTCTCCCGCTCGCAGATTGCTGAGATCGCACCCCAACGCGCTGAAAGCCTCTAATATGTAGGCCAGCACCAGGGACATCTGCTTCTCGTAAACTCTCGAATAAAAGCCGGCGAATCCGACCTTGTGCACAAGCGAGCTGGTTTCATGCTTGATGTGACTAAACTCCAGGGCAGAGTGTGAGATGAAGGTCGAAGGCTCATGACCAAGATCATTACTGGCGCTCTGTAGAGTGATGGCTGGCCCGTCGTCCAACTCGTCGAATGCATTGGACGTCTCCTTGCTCTTGCTCTTACTGGGAACTTCCAGGAGCGACGTCGATTGAAGCTTATTGCTTAGGTCTTGGTGAAGGATCATGTTGCAAAGGCCTGAGAAGGTTGAGTTCTCGTCAATCTTCATCGGGTTTGGTCTCTTCCCGAACGCTTTTTCCATATCTGATTGGAGCTGTATGGCAACCAAGGAGTCAAGCCCTAACGATCCCAGGGGTTCATCCGGGGCTATTCCTTGGGAACAGTTCAGGTGATCTGCCAGCAGATTCAACAGAACAGTGCTGTGCTGCTCCTGGTTGGGGGTTTCGACGCCTTCTGAAGATACAGACTCCCCGGAAGATTGGCCGGAAGAGACCTTGCTGTCTGTTTCAGGAAACTGCGAGGAGCTTGGAACAGACATGCTTTGGGCCCCAAGCCCTGTAGCCCTCAATGACTCCATGTCAAGAGCTTCATGAATGGATGTTCCCGGAGCGGGAGGTTGATCGCCGTCCAAAGCGCCTTGTGCTGTCGTGCCGCTGAGTTGTTCGAAGCCGTTCACTGCCTGTAGGGTCCTTTGCAAAGAGCTTATATTTACCTTTGTAAAGCTGGCACCCAGTATGGATAGGAACAGTGTTTTGTCATGTGTACTAAACACAAAGATGTCACATACAATTGACTTGTCGTTCTCTCGATGTAAGCTCGACAGGACGGTCCAAGGGCCTTCGGCTTGTAACGCTGGGTCCTCGACACAAGTCTGCGGAACAATCGAGTCAAAGCCGTTGCAGATATATATTTGGTCTTCTGAGAGGTCCCCCAAACTGCTGGCATGCAGTTCTGCTGCAAGCAAGACGTTGTCGAAGATCGGTGGGCTGAAGACAGTTCCTGCGCAAAGCTCCGGGCCAATGGCAGGCATTGTGATATCACTCACAGCCTCGAGCCCCTTGGATGTCATGGAACGTATTCCAAAATAGCTGTTTTTGTAGACTGCCACGGGATCGAAGACCTTCCTTACGAATGAGCCCTGAACGACGGAGGCACTGCGATCCTCACGCATGGCCTCACATTTATCATAAAGACTCCGAAGCAGGGGTCGCCGACACCTTAGATAGGAGCCGTCTTCACGCTGCCACATGATGGTTCCCGATGCCAAAAGCTTGAAAGACTTGTCTGCGTCTTCCAGAGAGTGGCTTTGGATTGTGAAACTCCAACGAGATTCTGTCTGCTTCTGCAATCTTAAGTGAAGCTTTCTCTTGAGATTTCGTCCAAACGGCGCATGAAGTTTCACCTGTCCCGCCTCGACCGATGCAGGAGAGGAACGGCCAGATGATGCGTGTACTGGAAGGAGTCTGAAAGCGCTAGCAGCTGACTCTATGTATACTGAAGAGGGCGCCAAGATTTGACCGAAGACAGTCCTCCCCTCTGCGTATTTAGAGTATTCCTTGCTTTGTTGATTGATAGCAAAGTCAACTGTTACCGCATCGGAATCATTAGGTCCAATTAGAGAAACGAGAGCCAGCGTTTTCTGTTCTGGTGGGTCCTGGCCTGGACTTGAAACTTCGGATTGCCTGGGAACAGCCGAGAGCCAGTGTTGAGATTTTTCGAATTGGTATGCAGGCACTTCCAATGGCCTGAAAGAAAGCCTCTGGGAGGGATGATACATCCAAAACAGAACTTCCACGCCCCTGCTCCAAAGATTTAGGGTTGTGTCAGCCAGAGAGTTCATTGAGTCCAAGTCATGTAGTCGAATTGAATAAAAGTCATGGGATGGGTAGTTGTGAGTGGTCGCTGAGCGACTCATGAGCGCACGGCGGGCCATGGTGACGCCAGTAGATCCTGGCCCGGCCTCAAGCCAGACGCATGAGCCTAGCCGTCTCTCCACTCTATCGATAGCATCTGCAAAATAAACCGTCTCGCGAGACTGCTGCGCGATCAGCTCCGGGGTGAGATGAGCCCAGTGACTGCTGGAATCAGAACAAGGCTCGATAGGAATGGTGGGAGAGTGCAAAGTTAGCCCCTGAATGAGCTTCCGGTACTCGGGCATGATGCAGTCCATGAGTTTTGAGTGGAACCCATGTGTGACAGGAAGTCGCTTGAAGGAAACGTTACGGGAGCGAGCGGCAGCCTCGAACGCAGCGACGCTCGCTTCTGTACCCACGACCACATGGTGGGAAGAAGCGTTGCGGCACGCAACCTCGACATTGTCGTCTACTGACGCGTGTGTGATGGCTCGCAGTGTCTCTATCATCTCAGCATTCGCATCTACACTGAGCATGCAGCCTCTTTCTTGGCCCCACTTCCTCTGGATCAGTAACGCCCGGCCGGAGACCATTTTTAGGGCATCGGACAAGCTGAGCACGCCGCTGACACAAAGAGCTGTAAGCTGACCGAGGCTATGGCCGACCAGAGCCTTGACCTTCAAGCCGGCGTCAATCCAAGATGCAGCAACGGAGTATTGCATCGCAAACTGCATGCAGTGAAGATCAACGAGGTCGTTTATGGGGTCCGTGTCGAATATGCGAGGGAAGAGGCTGCGAAAGCCCAGTGTCTTTAGGTTGTAGTCACATCGATTCAGATGATGCTGCAACAAGGTGGAGCCAAGGTACGCTCCCTGATCGAGTCGAACACGACGGCCGGTCTGGCCCGCGAAGACGAGAACCACAGGCTTCGAGTCGGTAGGCTGCTTGAGTGCCAGAAAGTCGTCATTTTGCAGTTTTGAGAGGAGGTGAGATTTTAGCTCCTCAGTGGAGCTGGCCAAACACATTACGCGGTATCCCAAAGAGTTGTTTTGGCGCTGAGCTAGATGAAAAGCAATACTTGGAAGTAACTGCTCTCCCAGCTCATGATTCCCAGCTTCGACAAATTGTAGAAGGGCGCGACAGTACTGACGCAAGCTGGTGGCGGAATGGGCGTTTATTAAAATGGGGTAGTTGAGAGGCTTTTCTGTTGGCACGACTTGTTTGACCGGTTCCAATGGTACTGTCGGGGCCTGGCAAACAATCATGGCCACGTTGGTCCCCGATGCGCCGTAGTTGTTCACCAACGCCGCCCGGAATGGCCCATTCCAAGGTTGCAAGTGTCGTGGAATTTCCATATTTGCCTCCTGGAGAGAGGAGATGGCAGGGTTCAGCTTCGAAAAGTTCGCCTGGGGCGGTATGAGGCGATGTTGCAACATTAGCAGCACCTTGACGAGTGATGCTAGACCCGACGCTGCTTCACTATGGCCTATGTTCCCTTTTACTGACCCAAACCGCAGAGGCAGTGATTCTGATCGAACTGACCCTCCAAAAACCTGTCGGATGCTTTGACACTCGACTGGATCGCCCTTTTGAGTGCCGGTCCCATGAGCTTCGACGTATGACACTTGGCAAGGGTGCATGCCTGCCATTTGAAGTACGCGGCGGTAAAGAGAACTTTGTGACTCGGAGGATGGCAGCGTGATGGAACGATTTCCCCTGCTGTTGTTGACGGCTGAGGCCGCTATCACGCAGAGGATGCGGTCGTTATCTGCCACTGCCGACGAAAGCTTTTTCAGCAGGACAAACCCACCGCCTTCTCCCCGCTGATAACCATCCGCGCTCGCATCGAAAGGCTTACAGTGACCCGTTGGGCTCAGGAACGAGGCCGCGCCCAAATTCTGGTGCGACCTAGCCTCCGGGGTCATCAGGTTGAGGCCTCCGGCCAAGGCCATTGAGCATTCTCCTGCCTGAATGGCCTTGCACGCCATGTGTATGGCCACTGCAGATGATGAACAAGCTGTGTCGACCACCATCGATGGACCAGTCAAACCAAAGAAATGGCTGATGCGACCGCTCGCGAAGGCGCGCGCGGTGCCCGTGAAAGAGAATGCGGTCGGAGCGTGGCTATTGACATTATCATCATAGTCACAAGATGACATTCCAATATAACAGCCAATATCGTTTGTTGCAGACGAGCAGGGATTGAAATGCCCGCCTGACTCCAAGGCTTCGTATGCGAGATGGAGACCGAGTCGGTGCTGTGGATCCATGTGCTCAGCTTCGCGGGGGGATTTGCGGAAGAAAGCACTGTCGAAGAATCCCGTATCCCCGATGGAGCCTTCTGTTCTCTTGGCTCGGATCGTGTCCCAAAACTGCTGAGGGTTCTCCGAACCAGGGAATCGACAGGATGTGCCAATGATTGCGATAGATCCATCAGGATAGCAAAATGGCCGTGCTTCCGTAATCATAGGACGAATTATCTGGAGCGGCGAGTTCGTCAGGATGGACCGCGGCATGCAGTCCACCGGCCCCAAGACTATGACTCGTGATCTACCCTCTGCACTGGTAGATGCGACTCCCTTTGTTATGGCCGCCATCGATTTTGTCATTGTGGCATACCAGTCAGCCTTTTCGACCAGGATGCACTGCAAAGCCATCTCGTGAAGAGCCACCTCTTCGCTTCCGGTAACCACTTGTCCGCCATCATTGCGTCTCAATGGTACAAGTGGACGGCTATGCTGGGGAAACTGTAGTGTGGGAATGGTCTTGCAGAGGTCCACTAGCCTTCGTAACAACACGTAATGTCCTGGATAGTGGAAGCGTCCCTGCAGGTCTATTTGCTTAGACAAGGCCCCCTTTTCTTCAAGATGGAGCGTCAATGATGTGGCGTTCTCTTTAGGCACTGTGAGGGTTGCACTTGAAATGTCCGTTTTGACGCCGACATAAGCCTTGACTCAAATTAGCAATGGTTGCTTGCCAAAACAATTCTTGTTCAACCCCAAAACATGCCGGAGCACTCACCTGCGGATATTTCTCAAGCAGAGCATTGAAACCCTCTTGTTCTTCTCTTCCATCTTCGTCGCCCTGCGGCCAGCGCGCACTTATGCAGACGGTCGGTTGCGGAAGCTCCATGTCATCAAGGTCCACGAATGCCCCAACGCACAAGGCCAGCCTCAAAGCGATGGATCCATGCTTGGCCACCTCCCGACTGTTTTTCGAGCAGGCGAGAGCAATTGCAGAGAGGAGACCAATACATAGTCCTTGTATCCCTCCGTCGCGGAGGCTGCTGAGGCTCTTGGTGTGCACATCCTCGTCTTCAACATTTTGACCATTCAAATAGGCCGTGTATTCCGTAATGTGGGCAAGAACCGTCAACAATGCTAATCTTGTGTTCTTGCAAGGTCGCTCGGCAATTGGAAATGCGGAAGATTTGGCTCCAATGAGCCAGTCGGTCAATTCTCGAAGGAATGGCGTTTTTCCGATGCACTCAAGTCTAGGCTCTTTCTCCAGAAGAACAAGCCAGAGCTCAGGAAGGTTTGTGATGGCATGCTTCAGGTCGGCTAGAAGTGGATCGTGGATAAGACTGGAACGGAGGCGATGCAAATACTCATTTTCTGGGCTTGGTATCACCGAGCCACAGATCAGCAATGAAGGTAATGATGTGGGCATTATTTCAACCGGTACTGGATAGGAAGGGTTGAAACCTACGCCTTCAACTCATATGCACAGGATAGATCCAGGTGCAACAGAAGCTTACTACCAGCTGCTACTATCTATATACTCGAGCTTCATTAACATGCCGAGAACCCGTCCTCACGTGGTGCTTGCATGCATTCTGAATGACGGAATGGTGGCCTTGACGTTGCCGGTATCAGCCTTGTATCGTGACTCTCTTCGTAGGAGTACACGTAGGCAAGTAGCTGAGAACCTTGTCCCTGTCAACCCGGGCCGGGCTGACCTGAGACACAAAAGCCCAGCTGCAATACTCGTACCGTTTACGAGTCATGTCAATAAGTCCTGGATTGTAGACAGGAGCCGATAATTGAGTTACTCTATTGCTGGAGAGGGGCCATCTTGCCAAGTTTGCCTCTCCGTCGTTTTCCTGAACAAAATTGGACCCATAAATAGGATCGACTTCCTCAGCAGACCAGCAGAGCCTTGGCGGAGAAGTGGATAACGTTGCATCGCGCACTGCCACCTACGGTAGACGGGACATAACAGGGGGGGGCTGCCAGGCATCCCGGCCATTGATCTCTTGAACAGTGGATGTCCGAGTACATGTACATCTGGAAGTCGTAAGATAGATGACGGGCTAAGGATTCCCTGCTTCCTGCAAGGCTAAGAGTAGGGATATTTTGCGAAATGTACGGACATCACGAGGGGGTCAAGGGGTTGGTGGCTCCGTAGGTAGATCTTCTAGAGGTTTCCTAACGGACCAATTCAGCTTGTCAGTGTTCTTGTTCTTGCAAAGGGTCTCCGGTCCTTGTCCTGACAAGTCTCCCAGCCTCCAGTCTGTAGGTGAAAATTATCATAGTTGCCGTTCCGAGACAGGTTCGTGCTTCAGCAGAAGTTTTACTGAGCTTTAATTCATTGTCACTTGACGAAACGAAAAGTGTCCAAAAGAAATGAACCAGCTCAGCGTAAGAGGGGTTCTGAACCTTTGATGCTGATCATGAGATTTGTGCCTAACTTCAAATATTGACCGGAAGGAATTGATGCTTTCACGTAGAGAAACAGAGTAAGTTTGCAAGGAAATAAAGGCGTGAGATACGTGTAATTGGTTCAAGTGTTCATTTTGGTCCCGATCCATTTCCCGTGAGCAGATGAGCGACTGACTTGCGGCACCACACCTCCTCTCAAGAACCAGGAGACGCTGATTGTGATACGCCACCACTCTCCAGACCAATCATTCCTAAGATAGAATCAAGCACCTTAAGATCCTCGGCTGTGTTTTCACCCATTCTCCCCATCTCTACTCTTGCCTCCGACGTCAGCTCTGCGAGCTTTCGTCGGCAATGCTCAAAGGAGCCGGTGGACTCAATGTAACCGACTGCGAAAAGCTTGACATCCACGTCCGTCGTTCGTTGTTTCAGGATGCTGGATAGCTGAATGTTTGCCGGATTCGAGCGGATGCTGTGAATGATTGGGAAGGAAAATTTACCCTCTGTCAGGTCTTCGCCAAATCCCTTGTTCTTAGTGTAAGCGTCACTCTGCAGATTGAGATAGTCATCCCGGATCTGGAAAATGACGCCCAGAACGTTGACCAAGGGGACGTAGTCTCTGATGAAAGTGTTTCGACGTCAGCTTTTGAGCCTTTGTTTTCCTTGCCACTGTAACCACCTACCGGCCTGTAGTGCTTGCCAACTGCATTAACTTCACTGCCAGCCTGAATAGACCCCCAGTTTTATTGGAAACCATGGCAAAATATTCATCTTCAGTTGGACAAATGGAAGCATCTCTCCAGTAAATGTCCATTCCCTGTCCACGATGCAGTCTCAGCAATTCTTCCGTAAAAATCTCAAACGCGAGTGGGTCGCCTAGCTTGGGAAGCTCTTGCTGGGCCAGGAAGAATGCATAATTAGCAGCGTTAATTGTTTGTGCGATCCCAAAGATACTGTGTGACACGGGTAATCCACGACGCAGTTGTGAGGAATCTTGGATATCGTCAAGCCTGAGTTTAAAGATCAGCAAACGCAACACCGTGTCTCTCGACGCCTACATACAAGAGAGATGCGTTGTGTAAGAGCATGATGATTCGCTTGATAACCTCTAGCTTTTCATCGGGAATCTTGAGCCATTGGTTGAAGGCGGACATCATCTTGCCCCTCACATCTTTGCCTGGGAGATCGAGAAGATAGTTGAGTGGAGCGCGAATTATCTGCAATAACGCCGAGCTGTTAGATAATTCAACGCCTCAACACCCATCAGAGATTATTTGGATGAAGGAAAACTTGCTTCTTCCTGCTGAAAACAGGGCATTGTATCCATGGCTGCTTCTGGATTCGTCAAACGCAGTGAAATTGTGGTTGAGAGTACAGAAGGGAAACCGGTAGACAGTGGTGACGGTATGGAATGACAGCTAGTAGTGTAAATTATTGTGTAAAGATAAGGTCATTCCTTCTCTAGTGCTTGCAAAGGGGAAGTAGCTTATCTGTACCGCAGCGGACCTGGCTCCCACTTTTGGGACATTAGAGCAACGTTGCCTGAGATACGAAGCACAGTATCCGAGAGAACCAACCAATATGTTCTGGGGCGTTTTTCTCGTTACCACCCTCAATCCTGGCCCTGAATCATCGTGCATGTGTATTGGTACAAAGAGGTCCGAACACCTTGCACGGAACGCAAGTCTCCAGGTAAGAACGACGAGACCCTGCTTGGCTGAAGCTAATAAAGTTCCGCTCTCATGCAAGTGCCACAAGCTAGGGTGCCAGCCTCTCGTTTACATGCGGTTCATGACTCATAAGCCTTTCCGGCTGCGGGGGGTTGGAATGAAACTGGGAGCAATGTGCGAGCTCCACCGCCATATGCACCCGCATATGAATTGACCAACAGCAAGGGAGGGGGAAAGCGGTACGTGATAGGCTGACTTCCCTATCAATCATTCATTTGTGAGAATGATAGCAATTCGGATGTTGAAAGTCCCGCGAAAGCAATCGCGTCACCAAGCGCCCTAACCGGAACAGTCGCGAAACGCGATTGGGGTAAATAAGTCCTGAGGAGTGTACATGTCCAATTCATCAATCGTTCGTTCATCACCAGAATTACATTACAGACTATCTTGACCTGCGTTTCAGTGGTTTGAAGCTGAGGTCAGGTCTACATCGGTGTGGATTCTTCGTAGCTGGAGAGAAGGCGGAAGATAGCCAATGTAGGGAAGTCTTTCATGCTCTGGCAGCAGTCCCTTTCAAAGGCTGATTTCTCTGTTTCAAATAGCCCGAAAAGAATTTGGATGCCGAATGCTAAGAATAACTACATTTTGGCATTGAGGAAGACTTCAACTGCGCAAACAACAATCGTCCATACACCGAGAACAAAGTTGCTCTTGTGCAAAGATCCTCCGCTGGCTGGTCGTTTGGAGTCGAAGCGGACCAGCTGTGTGGCCAAAGATGCTGTCCAAACCCCCATCCAGCTTATCCAAAGCCACATGGAGTGGAACCCAACGAGGTATAGCGGCAAGCACGCCAGGATCGGACTGACCAGTACCACGAGCAACACGTGAATATGACTCCCCGCGATGTTGTAGAAGGAATTGACCTTCAACTTCCGATCATCAACCACGTCCTGATAGCTATACGCAGTGTTGAGGTAGATGGTCCAGAAGAACACCATGGTGCAGAGAGGGAGGCATTTGCCGATTGTCTCAGCGAAGGTCTCATGTTGGCCAAATATGGCGGCCCGCCCCGGAATGGCAGGCCAGGCGATGGTGAAAGCCAGTATGTACTGCGGGTAGATACGGAGCTTCTGAGCCAAGGGCCGTTTCCCGAAAGGATAGAGGATTGAGGCAATCATCACCGGGATCAAGTGTTTCCAGCTGTTCGCATTGGTGTTAGGCCAATCGGAGTCTCGAGAGCGCAACAAGAAATTACGGGGCATGACTTACACATCCTTTCCATCAAGCATGACATGGAGAACACCCCAGGACATGATCACCTGCAACACCATCCATACCATGGCCTCTGTCGTGGTAACCTTGCCTGCAGCTAGGGGGCGATTTTTGGTTCGAGCAACATTCGCGTCGATGTCGCGATCGATCCAGTCATTCCAAACCATACCCGCGCCGCAAAAGACGTAAGCCGCAAGAACACATAATCCTGTTTGGCAGAACACAGAAGCGGGTGACAAAGTTGAATGCTCATCAGCAATTCCCGCGGCCCCTGCTAGCAATGCAGACCACGCTATAGTCGACCTTATCAGCCCACCTCATCTCGATATATCAGGAGAAGACTTACCTCCTGCAAATGTGGTGAAGACAGGATTGTATTTGTTGAATCGGGACAAGCTAAAAAGGTGGCAAAGCAGCTGCCTACTGGTTGTTGCTGCCATGACGTCCTAATTCTTTTCGTTGAATTATGAAATCGAGCTCACCGCAGAAAAAGCTGAGATCATGTAGCAAGTAAGAAGTGACTTTGGCTTTGACTTTGCTTCACGAGCTCAAAGGGATTTCTCTACGGCTTACGTTGATTTTATTTCTAGGCCCAAAGAAGAACTGGCTTCTTGTTGACAATGATGTGAGCCGAAAATGCTCCACCAATCTTGATCACGTTGATAGAGGACAATCCCTGCTGCCCATCAACTTGAAGTCCTTTGTTGACCATACCTTCTTCAACTGCGGTAAGGCTTGTGGGTTCAAGGTGAAGAGGAAAAGCCAATCAGATGCTAAGCATAACTCCGTACTCAGCATCCGATTGGGTTCTGCCATGTTACCGTGGGCCCAGAAGCCTTATCGCAGTACATGGAATATAGTTTGAATGCAGCCTTGGGTTTGAAGAATGCACATGAGCACATCAACCATGTCTTCAGCTCTCCTGTCCCCTGTCTCATTACCTAGCACAGAGACGCCGGAACATGGGCACTTCAAGAACTTTTGAAATGGCGTGAGGTTCATTTTTAAAGTGGGCAAAGGATTTCTCACGACTAATCTGTACCGTGTTTGTTCGAAAATAGACGCCTGGCGTCATATCTCATCATATCGTGAGAGTCCTTGAGGTAACACTGTAGGATTCCAGATATGACTAGAGTGGTGTTGCAAATTTGGTCTCCCTTGTTCACTGAGGAGCTGTCCCCAATTCTGGTACATGCCCTGCACTCGTACGGTCGCTTGGCGCGCTGACCTGTCGCCACATTTACAGGGGTAAGACTTAGCCCATTTAAACCTTGTATTCGTAGTTGCAGGAGACGCTGCATGAAGCACGGGCGATCATACTGGGGTAACTCTTGACGAGCGTGCGTCATGGTCGCCCTTGCCAAGGCCCCAGCTTGCTGAAGGCGGAAGAACTGCCACGGTCTAGAATCATTGTCTACTTATTGCTCCAAACGGCTTAAATATTGACAACAATCTCGCGGACGCGCATAGGTTGAGCTCGTGGCGAGGATGTACACTAGTCTTTCGCGATCAACCACTTGCAGATGCTACGTGAGACGAGCCTGAAATGGACCTGACTGGTGAATATCGAGTACAACTTTGTGTAGTGGGGACCCGGAACATATTCCGTACTGGGGCTTTCAACCCGCCAGGAAGATCCTTCAGGAGCTGCCGGCGGCTTGGGCTGCAGATGATCCCGAGAAAATTTAGATTAATTGCTCTTTCTGTAGCGAGTCCCTTCATGTTGTATTCATCACATAAATGCGCTGGTTACATCATCAGCTGCCCGATGTAACTTCGCCGATGAACAAATGCACCGATGAACGATGGGCATGCAATGTAAATTTAGAATCAAGTTTCTGAACAGATGTGACGGCAAGAAGTCACCGCCTCGGCTTTATCTGTCCGGAAAATCCCGCAGGGCCAGCAAACTGTGCACTGATCACGAGGATGGCGATCTCCGTGATCATACAGCATTTATCAATGCCGCGGTATTTGGCATTTTACTATGAGTACGAACGCCTCATGCGTCTACGGCGTGTCTTGTTCCGGCGAGATGGTAAGGCAAACCCTAGTGTGGAAGCGTCACATGCAAGTTTACACCACAACGATAGATGTCAAACATTCCGTCTTTGCCCGCGGTGGTCTAAATTCAAGTGCCGGCTATTGAATTCCGAGCCTCCTGATGGGTGATCGTGGCGTTTCACGATACTGGAAGTGGATTTGCTCACCGGTGTGGAGAAGGAACGTCGAGTGCTCTCAGCTCGCAGCCTGCTTCGACAAACGATCTCGGTAGGTTGTTGGCTCAACCGTTCATTGCCGCGGGATGCCGCCTTGGGGGAAACATCAGAAGATGGTCAAAAACTTTTCGCACCCCAGCAATAACCATGTACTGCCAAGGTCTTTCCGTGTTTGACGTACCCGCATGGGCTAGGTGTGGAATCCTGTCAATGGAGACTTCACGGCTCGAGCACTGCCGCGTGGAGAATTCATGGGTACGACTGCCGTGAACATGGTCTGAGGGTGACCAGGGCCAGGGTTTGACTGACTCGGTTTTGGTCGAGATCTAAGCAACGGCGCCGAGCTAGGGTCGGCTCATCCCGAAGGCATTAGCGTTCTAATTTCCGGCAAGTAAAAGTACTTACGAGTACATTCTGTACACCAAATGGGAATTTGACGCCCATGATACTCACAGCATGAGAGGACTTGCACAGACCCCAAGTCCCATATCGATGCGATTGGGCGTGAGGGCTCTTCCTTGTTCCCGCCTTACTAAAAGTTCTTCGACTTGCCGAGGCTACTGTACGAGTATCGGATCTCAAAAAAGTAGTGGAGTAGGCCATGTTCGAGCTCGTACTCGTATATTTCTGTTGAGAATAGTTCCTGCGACTTGCGACTCTACTGCCGTCGTTCCGTATTCTAAATCACTTTGGTCCTCTCCAAGCACACTCCATATACCTTTCGACAAGATGAACTCAGCTGACGTGTCGCGGGCACCCCCCGAGTACCATGATGTCGCCTGGATTGCCGACGCCTGCAAGCTGCTGATGGGTCTCGGATGGACAACCAACTACGTTGGCATGATCTTCAAATCCCTCCAAGACCAGACGTACGGCATGGCTTTGATGCCACTGTGCTGCAATTTTGCTTGGGAACTGACATACGCTCTGATCTATCCATTCGGTAGCAACCTGGAGATGTGGGTTCATTTCGTTGGACTGATGCTTAATTGCGGCGTCATGTACACCGCAATCAGGAATGCCCCGAAAGAATGGGTGCACGCGCCGCTGGTGCAGCGCAACCTGCCTTTGATCTTCATCATCTGCGTCGCGGGATGGACCTCCGGCCATCTCGCGCTGGCGAAACAGATCGGACCAGCTTTGGGACAAGCCCTCAGTGCATACGGTTGCCAGCTCCTCCTGAGCGTTGGGGGCTTATGCCAATTGATCAGCCGAGGACACTCTCGAGGAGCATCGTATTTCTTATGGTATGATAAAGAAACCCCGTCATCAAAATGTCAATGCTGCAGTCTGAGTGCTAAATCCTTTCGCAAGGTTCTCTCGATTCTTTGGATCTCTCGTCCTCGTTCCTCAGGATATTCTGCGGTATAGATATTGGAGGAAGGATCACGAGTACATGGCTTCTCCTTTGTATCTTTGGTTTGTCACCATCTTTTTGGTATTGGACGGCTCATATGGTCTCTGTCTGTGGTACGTTCGACGCTTTGAACAGGAAAGGGCTGCAGCCGAAAAATCAAGGAAAATGTAATCCAGCAAGTTGCGTTCTCTGAGAGGAACATAGCACGGAAAGGTGACGTAGCAAACCAATTCCATCAGTCTAGCTGTGCTCACGATGATTGTACATGCTGGCTATTGAAGTTTCGGCGGAGAAAGCTGGTTACTCACGAAAGGGAATGGTTGGGATAACGCAATAGAGTCGTCTTTGCAGTGCTATGGAGATGGGCATGAAGAAACTGCAAAGATGTCTAGAACGAAAGAGACCTGGTCAACATTGTTTCTCTATTTATACTGCCTGTAGATCAATACCACCCCCAGCATGACCATCAATAACAAGACCTGGGATAAGGCGGTCCAAGGTCTAGCCGTCATGTCGTTCACCTTCCCTCCGTACCTTTTCCAACCTGGAAACGAAGATCTTGGCAAAGGAAGGAATTCCAGTGCTGCAGCATTGGCAATCATTTTGAAGGGCCGACCTTCAACAAGCGCTCCAAAATACGGCATTATATATCTTCCTATTGCCTTGCGAATCAGTCCGTCTCTCGCGTGCACTCGTGCTGTCAGCGCTGACATGCTGCAGATGTGTGACACTCTCGTAAGATGAATACGGTTGAAGTCGCGTAGCAAATTATTAAGCTCTTGACTCGTTGGTTTCGTGTCCCCTTTCGCCTCCAAGAGGCGATGCAGGAGATTGGATAGAACGGCCACGTCTTCAATCGCACAATTGGCGCCTTGACCGAGGTTGACAGTCATCTATTGCATGTTCAGGTCAAAATTCGTTTGCGAGCTTGATTTTGTCTTGAAAGACATCGTACCTTGTGCATGCTGTCACCGATGCAGACCAATCGACCGAAGAACCAAGTCTGGAAATAATTTTCTTCGAGCGCAACCATATTGACGACCTCTCGCTTTCGCCAAATGTCCTCGAATCGAACGCCTTTCTCAATTGGAACATCTGCCAGTTCCAAGCAATGTGCCGCAGCGTCATGTGGAGTGAAGCGAGGGGCATGGCCGTAGTCGTACTTCCGTTCGAGCTTCTTTACCAAGAACCAGAAGACAAGTCCATCCCTGGAAGGAATCACCACCAAGGTTTGGCCATTGTAAATGCGCATGACTTGCTCTCCCGCCGTGAGCTTGGAAACACCTCGAGAAATGCCAAAAGCACAAGAATACTCCACTGACAGACCTGCATTATGCTATCAGTACGATCTGCTGCAAGCAAATGAAAGGAAGAACACGTACTGTTTCTCTCGTCTATCGGCTTTCCAATTGATCTTGACGAGCCAGACATACGCCACATTTCGTTCCGACAACGACTATGCACTCCGTCAGCCCCGACGACCAGATCTCCCTCGTACACACCTCCGTCGGTGGTTCGAACTCGAATGGCATCCTTTCCTTCATCTTTGTAGTGTTCAATGTCGGAGACCTCTTTGTGGACCTGCACTTGAGCTTTGTTTGGTAGGGCATTGTACAGAATTTCGAGCAGTTTTCGCCGTTCCAAGAATGCAATTGGATATCCAAAACTGTGGTCAGAATCAGTGCGGGACTTATACAGTCTGAAGCTCAAGTTTGTACGAACTTCTCAAGCATTTTCTTGGGGTAAGGGCTAGTGAAGTGGAAGCCATCAGGGAAGTGGATATGCGTAGCCCCGAGAGGTGCCGTGGCTTGTTCGATGGCGTCGTAAACGCCAAGCTGATCTAGAACTCGTGCTCCGTTCGGCAGGATCCCAATAGAAGCTCCTTCTTGAGGTGCAATCTCTGCTCGCTTCTCTAAGATCGTGTAGTCAATCCCAATCTTCTGCAGACTATGCGCCAGCGTCAGACCTGTGACAGACCCTCCCACAATAATGACTTTGAACCGTCCGCGAGACATCTTCCTCTTAATCAATTGGACAATCAGGGCTGTAATTGAAACACTAAGAGACGCTACAGTGTCGTCGTGAGAACCCAATGGCTATATTCCAATTTGTGACAGCTATCACTGGGCTCGAGTTTTCCATGCACTGGAGCTTGTAAATTCTGGTAGGATGTCAGCATTTCTCATGGCGTGTCTTGGTAACCTTTCGATTTTGTAAGGCAACAATGGCGCCACAACTCCAAGAAGGCGTCTTGGATTTCGGATAGTTTTCCTTTCTGATATCCGGTTGAATCGCTTAAGCGGATATCATGTGTCACGCCAACACCCTGTGCCTCGCACGAGAGCGAAGATTTGGCATGACTCGTGTCGTGAGTCAATTTATCAGGGGTTCCGTTCCACGTAAGCAAGGGTGTGATTTCGATGCAACAGTGTGAGGCCTCTACCAGCGACAGTGGAGAATACATATCTGTACTTCTCGTATCAGTCGACAAACTCTATTCGAATTGCAGAGACTCCTTGTTCAGAAATGGTCAGGGAGGCCGGGGTTCATCTTTGCTTAACCCTAGGTATTCCGGACGCAAGGGTCTCCACCGTGAATCCTACGCATTATTACCACCCCTTCAAGAACGTCAACTCATAGGCATGTGTTCATATCGAAAATGCATGCAGACAAAGGTCCTACAGGGGCATCAGCTTGCTTTGATTAGAGAGGGGTGCACGGATGGTACTCAAATTTGCGCCTCCTTTTTAATACATGTACGGAGCACAGACGTGAAGGACGGCTTAAACCGCCAAGCGGTGAACAAAACAGTGTGCCGTTCCGTGCTTCCAGTATGACACAGACATGCTTGCATCCAGTCGCATCACAAACATACCGTTATGTGGACCGTTGAATGCGCCTGCATTTGTGCACGTCGATGACTCGATCTCCAGACTTGCTTAGCCGAGCTTTGTGAGGCGCTTGCTGCAGACTCGCAAGTGCGCAATACGGTACTTTTGTCTGCAAATTGGCGTTGAGATAGTTGGATAGGCTCACATCAAGGAGCATATTGAGCAAAAGCTGATTTGAGTATGGATTACCATTCGAAACATGTCAGTGCTATTTACTGCAGCTTGTAGTTACACACTTACAATTTACTTCTCGTATATTTCGCCACTGTCTCAGGCTAATTGAGTTCCTGGGCATTCTGCAATTGATAAAAGGCACATGTCTGCTTCTGCAATGCCCGATAGACTTGTCTGATTTTCACAGAACCCTCGCATTCAACGTATCCAGTATCCTCGCATCATGGCTGCGGAAAATCCTGTACAGCAAATTGGCAGCTTGCTTGCCCAAGTTCAAGCCCTTGCCGCCTCTCTTCAGGCGGCAGACCTTGCTCAAGTTCAGCAATCTCTTCTCAATGCTCTGGCACACGTTGAAACTCCATATGAGCATTTGCTTAGGTTGTCTGGATCTGTAAGGTGCCTTTTAAACGGGTGTTCTGGCAGGAATACTAACCGTTCCCAGCACTTACAGCTTGCATGTGTCCGTGTCGGCGCTGACGTAGGCCTTTTCCGAGCCTTGTCGGGGAGCGAGCAACCCTTCTCATGCAGTGACCTCGCTGAAAAACTTGGCGTTGCACCAGAACTGCTGGGTAAGCATGTGTTCTTAACCAGGCTTCTGTTTTCTCATTATTTTTGCCTTCGTTTACGATGAGCCTTGGTGTCTGCGTTGCTAATAAAACCGGCTCCGGTAGGTCGCATACTACGACTTTTGGCCTCAGCGGGACTGGTAAAGCAGCCCGGCAAAGACATATTTTCAGCAGATAAAATGACACATGAGCTCGCAAGGCCAGCTCTAGAATCTGGTGTCCATCTTCTGTGAGTATGTTTCGATAAAATGTCTTACTGGCAAAAGTCTGATTGCGGCAATTTAGATTCGATCTCCACAATCGAACGTATCAAGCTCTGCCGCACTCACTGGCTGAGCAAGAGTACAAGGAAATAAGTAATATTCGTAATGGGGTGTTTCAAAAGGCGTTCGAAACTGATCTCTCTTGCTACGAGTATCTTGTGCACCACCCGGAACTGCAGGGACACATGCAAGATGCTATGAAACTCCAACCGCTCCGTGGAGATTGGCTTTCAGCCTTGCCCTTCGAAGACGAACTCAGAGCCTGGCAAATGTCGGGTCCTGACCGTGTTTTATTCGTCGACATTGGTGGTGGGATGGGTCAGCAATGCATTCGATGGCGGGAACGATTTCCTGATGCTGTTGGCCGCGTGATTCTGCAGGACATGCCAATCACGATCGAGCGAACCCCCAGGCCAATGCCGCACGGCATTGAGGCGATGGCACACAACTTCGACGATGTTCAGCCAATACAGTGTTAGTTGGGCACATCCGCATTTTTTGTCGGAAAGATCTTTAAATTAGAGATGCTAATTTGTGAGCAGATGCCAAGTTTTACTACGTGCGCAACGTTCTTCACGGCCTCCCTGACAGCGGCTGTGTTTCAATGCTGAAGAACATAGCCTCTGCGATGAACGAGGAGTCGCGCCTCATCATCGACGACATTGTTGTTCCCGATCAGGGGGCATGCAGAGAAGCCTGTCAATTGGACTTCATCATGATGGCTTCTATTGCGGGAAAGAAAAGAACAGAAGCAGAATGGCACAAACTTCTTGATGCTGCAGGATTCAAAATTCTGGCTATTCGCGCGTACACCTCGCCACTTCAGGACTCTTTGATAACTGCATGTCCAGTTCTGTCTCAGTAAGGATTTATGTTCCTTGATGCATTGCTTCTGCGATTCGAAGACTCAGTTTCACGATGTCATGCAGTCGTAGACTGCCAATCTGCCTTATGTCAATTTATCTACAAAGTTTGCAGCTGCGGGTCCGAGACCAATAGCTTTTCTATCTGAGCCATAGTTCTTTTTGAAGCAGTGAAGTCGCACCAATACCCGCCATCAGCTTTGCACATTATATGAGATACGTATCTCGTCGGTGCATGTGTACTGCGCTCGCGGGATTGCCCGATGACGATGGGTGTCGCCTTTGATTGCGTCTTGTCCACACCAGCTCTTCCTTCAGCTATGGCTGGCCCAAAGTCGATTTCACGCCAGGCGCTACACCAGTTGCTCACTGAATAGCTCAGCTCAAACGGCTCGCCGAAGTATGGAATGCCTCTCCTCCGGCTGAGCTCCCTTGTGACGGCCAAATCACGTTCAATGTTTTCCAATTTAGTCCCTTCACGCACGGCGAGACAGTGCGCGTAGGCCAGCTCCGAGAGAGTGGTGCTGCATGGCTGGCGGGTAATGGCGAAAGTAATGCAATTATGCAGATAAGGTCTGCCTGCAGGAAGCGCAGGATGGCGCCCACGACCGTTGACGGCTGACATTAGGGTCGATATTTTGTTGGAATTGCGACCAAGGTGCGCAAATTTGCAGAGGATAGCTGTGACGATATCTCCATTTGTCAACAAGGGGATGCTCTCCCCGTATTTTGATCTCAGACTGTCATTATATCGCTTTCGCAAATTTTCAACAAGCGTGACGGGCAGGAACAGCGTCCGCCGAACTTCCTTGGGGTTCATCATCAGATCCGGCATGAACGTCAGAAGTGTGAGCACGCTTTCCGTCTTCGATGTTATGCGAAATCGGTTTTTTCTTCCCAGCTCTCTCAATGACAGATGATCAAGTCCAGGCCCATCAAGTGCGCCGGGGCTAAGTTCAAGGAACGCGGTAGGCTTCTGACCATCGACAACTTGCAGCCAGGCTTTGACTATGCTTCCGTAGCCCATTTGATCACAAACCGCATGTGGCAAGCTTAGTGCCACGATGGTTGCGTCTGCATACACGGTGACGTGAACTAGGAGAAGGGGCGTGTTTGGTTTCTCGAACTTCCGCTCCAACGGCCAATCTGTCGGGATCCATCTGAGCTCCATTTCCGGGACGGAGGCTGGTCCAAAAAACGCGGCTCCATCAGGTCGCGAGGTCTTCGTTGGCAGCATTGCAATTGATTCAAGGTTTGTTTCTAAAGTCTTGCATGACCATTGGAACAATTCGTAGTCGTCTGGGTAGACTTTGGGCATATTATATTCCAGGCATCCTTCGCTGCCATGGCTGCGCTCAAGACGTGCGCCGAGAATAGGTAGATGAAATCGGATTAGCTCTTCAAGTGAATCGCGCAATGCAATGTCGTTCAGAGACTCCCGTACAATGAAGAACAGCTTGGAGCGGATATTGTCGACAGGCCGCCATTGGTCTTTTGCCTCCAGGTGAATAATTTTGGCATTGTTGCTGGCCTGACCAGGCGTGGCGGTCGATTCGTCCATTTGAATTGCTGGCTTTTAGTCTGCGGTCGTTCGAGGAGGAGAGCTTTGTTGGTAGAAAATAAATCCAAAGTCCAAACGGGTTCGTCAGGTCTTTACTTATAAAAACATTGAGTGATGGGCCGGGAAGAAACAGGCTCAAAGCGAGCTGTGGTCGATGAGGCACACAGCATACACAGCCTCTCATAACAGTTATAACCAAATTATACAGGTACATATTGCTACCGCAATGTCACGCGCTGGCGGTGTTACGGGGGTGGGAGAGTAAGGATTAGGGGTTGACAATTTTAGCCAGGGGGTGTGGGCGTAGGCTGGATGGCTGGGGACTGGGTCCCACAGGCTGGAGCAACGGAATTCCCTGCGTACGAGTCCTCGTACGAGTGCCTACGAGTAGGAAGCCCGGGAAGATCCGATGCAATTTAGGAAAATTGCGGGTACTTTCGTGGCCCATGCTTCGTACGAGTAGCCCATTCAATGCTTTGACGGTCGCGTCATCGTCGTTGGTTGACTTGCGATCAAGGCCGTGCTGGACAGGCTATTCCACGATGTTCCAGGTTGAACTAGTGAGACTTTTATACAAGCTTTGTCAATGGAAGTATTGCAAAACATGACAAACTTTGGAACTCGGCTGCTGAAAGCCCCTCGAACCGGTTGTTTTCCCTAGCGCGCGAGCATCCTGAAGTTGCTGTGTGGCTGGATGGTAGATGGATTCAAGCAGGATCCTCTCGCGCGTCTATAGTCTAGACTTGCGCGGAAAGTATGGCCACATGCTGTGCATCTTCAACTCTTTCTTCTTGAGTTAATTACTGGCGATAATTCGTCGAGTATTTGGAGTGTCAATAAATGTCCTCCAAGATACCCAACAAACCACAGCCAATTGCGCCACGATCAAGCCAACTCCCACCATCTTTAAAAGGTTCACACCCTTTTGAGCGACCCACCCTCTCTCGAACTTGGAAAGGATAAAGGTTCTCAGCGGAGCTCGGAAAGGTCTCATAAGGTGAGATACTTGACGCAGATCTCAGATTGCTCTGATGGAGATGGGCATGTTCTGCCCCCAAATCGACTATATTTCTGAGTTCTTAAGTCAATCTGAATCGATCAGAAGAATAAATCCCGTCGCTATTCATCAACGCCACCACGTATGGTCTACCTTCTCCCCAGCGGTAGTCTTCCCGCAAAATCACTGCAGTCCAACGAAATGGAATCGTGGTTCATAGCATCCAATACTGTGGCTAGAGGTACTGCGAATTGAATCTCGCCTCCAAATCAGACGCTCTGTTTAACTACTTCAACGACTTTCATTCTCTTTTACGCTGCACCTTATGTTTGGCCTGAAGTACAGCGCCTTGAAGTGATGAATACTGCGCTGTTATAAGCCGTATTGGTCAGAAGTGCCTTTATGAAACCTCAATCCTCCAGTCCTCAGCTTCAGCTGGCCGTGGGTGAATCCCGTCGACGAGTCAGCAGGATCAAAGCTGGCTACGACTTTTGGGGTTCGATCTTATCAGATTTTTAGATAATGGCATCCCGGTTTATTTTTAGGACCGATATCGGCAGCCGAGAGCCGCATATCCGTATCAAGAAACAAACTTTCCGCTCCTGTGATCCCTCGTAACGCGGCTGAGTAATTTACTACGTACGACGGAATAGGAAGACAAAGTTAATATTGTGTGTCAGAAATCGACAATGAGCCAATCGGAAACGGATATGGCGGCTTGAATGAGTCAATTGAGTCATCGTGCGCCGTTCCCGCCGATGTCTTTTAAACCCGTAGCCGACGCCCTTCCCCGCAATTGAACTGTCAACTTCCGCGGAAGCAGCCTCGAAGGGTCCGGGTATATAATCAACAAATCCAACCCGTCAAAATTCTGTAAACCAAATCACCGGCATCGTATCTACCTACAAAACGAAAGTCATGTCTTCCGCCAAGCTGCAAGCTGCCACTGTGGCACGTCCAGAAAATGTCATGGCAGGCGTGCCAGAAAATATACTGAAGCTGCTGGACAGGCTACACGCAGAATCGACGGAACAAGAGGCCAAAATCGGGAAGGTCGACTTCAAGGAGGATCGCAATGCGGCGGAGGTGATGCGAGACAAGTTCATTGCTCTGGATCAGGACAAGGCGCAATGCGTATACGCCCTTTGTCGTGCTATTAACGCCCGCACAATCGTCGAAGCTGGCACATCATATGGCGTTAGTACCATCTACCTCGCTCTCGCTGCCATGGCAAACGCCAAAGCTGGTGACGGAAGCCGGGCAGCAAGAGTAACTGCTACGGAGCATGAGCCTGCAAAGGCCGCGCGAGCTCGTGAACACTGGCGTGAGTGCGGAGATGCCATCACTAGCGTCATCGACCTCCGCGAAGGAGATTTGCTGCAAACGCTGAAGGAAGACCTCCAAGACGTGGACTTTCTGCTCTTAGATAGTAAGTTTTCTTCGTCTTATGCCAGTACGCAGAGATAATATCCATGACGCTGACGTCCGCATCTAGTCTGGACTCCAATGGCTTTGCCAACGCTGAAGATTGTGCAGCCCAAAATGAGGCACGGGGCTGTTGTCATCACCGACAATACCATTGGCTCCGCCGAAGGCTACAAAGATTTGATGGAATACCTTCGAGGCCCAAACAGCAAGTTTATCAACGTAACGCTGCCGTACAACAAGGGTCTGGAGATGAGCATCTACCTCCCAAATTGACTGCTTTCTGTCACATGTTCTTAGGAGGGGAGTTATCGACAGGTACGAATCTTGAAAAGAATATAACCCTGATTCTACTAAGCCTGAGAGGCACCACGGGGACACCTTGTCCCTTTTTCACTAAAACTTTGTCTGACCCGAGCTGTTCGAGATGCTGATATGAGAATGCCGGTTGAGCTGGCTTAAGTCACGTGGGGGCTGCTGCGAGAAAGTCTTGTTGTAGTAGCAACCATTGTGTTGGAGAAAGCAGGTCAAGGTGAATATGTCACTTGCGTCAATTTGCTTAAATGAATGATTTGAACATAGAAGGGTCCCATCTTTCCACGACATAACGGCACAGAGTATGGACAATGATAGCCTGCCGCGCCAAGGTGCTCGCGGCAGAATAACTATATACATGAAGGTATCAGGCCATCAATTGCTTAACCCTGACTGTTCTGGCCGTTATTGATCAGAATGTTGGCGGTGCCTTCCGGAACATTCTGGATCACGTCCTTCAGGCCGTTTTGGGCGATATAGTCGCAAAGGCCAGAAGTCTTTTGGCCCAAGCCCAGGAAGTAGGCACCGATACCTGCCACGTGGGGAGAAGCCATGGAAGTGCCAGAGATCGTGTTCGTTTGTCCACCAGGCCAGGTGCTGGTGATATCAGTGCCCGGGGCAAGGACATCAATCAGGCTGCCAATGTTGGAGTAGTCGGCCAGGGTGTCGTCCCTGACAGTAGAACCGACTGTGCATGCTGTTGGCTCGGAGGCCGGAGAGTAGCCGGAGGCGTCGGCGCCGTCATTGCCAGCGGCGACTGCAAGGAAGATTCCAGCCCTGACGATGGCAGCAGCGGCCTTATTAACGGCATCGGACCTGCCACCACCCAGAGACATGTTTGCGACAGAACCCTTGGGGCACTTCTGCTTCTTGGCATTTTTCGTCACATAGTCCATGCCAGCAATGACGCCGGAGTTGGTGCCCGAGCCACTGGCATCGAGAACCTTGACGCCGAATATGGAGGTCTTCTTGGCAACACCATAGGTCTTGGAGCCAATAGTGCCGCTGACATGCGTGCCATGACCATTTCCGTCCGTATTGTCCTGGTCGGCAAAGTTGGCAAGGAACTTGGCACGGCCTTCAAATTCCTAGGCTCAAATTAGCTTTACAGTTCTGAGAGGCGTAACAGTTGGCCGTCAACATACTGGGTGGCTGGCATCTACACCGGTATCGATGATGAACGCGCAGGTGCCCTTACCGGCACTATCGTCGTATGTGTATGTGGTGCTGTCGGGTCCCTGGTTGGAAAGACGAGCCAGACCCCAGTCAGCTCCCTCCTGAGTGGCAGAAATAGTAACAACGGAATCCTGCTCAATGAAGTCGACCTGTTGATAGCTTATCAGCCTGCGTCTTTTCTATGGGAATAAGCCACTTACATCGGGGTGGGCCTTAAGCTTCTCAAGCTCCTCAGGCTTCAAGCTAGCGGCGAATCCATTGAAGGAATGCGTGTAGGTGTAATCGGCGTTGGCGGAAATGCTCTCAACGGCGGCATGAACGGAGTCGATCCTCATGTTATCCTTCATCTTTACGATGTACTTGCCCTCGATGAGCTTGGCATTGCGAGGTACGAGGACAGGAGCAGGCGCGGCGCGGCTGGACGGAGCAGCAATGGCCAAGGGGAGAAGAGCCAGGAGAGTTGCGGCGCGCATTTTGTTTGATGTCTTCGAAAACCAGATGCTGAAAGGTCGGGATGTCTCTGAGAGGCAGTATGAATTTGAGATGTCCAAGTTAGTTCTTAAGCAATGAGACTGGAGAGGGAAAGCCACGTCTTCAGAGGAAAAGCCTTCTATTTATCCTCTAACTGCCTCTGCTAGTCTGGGCCAACACGGGGTCTCTAGTCGTGATCCTGCTCACAAGACCGGACCCTACAGTCGACTTGCTTTGTCACTGCCGTTGGTTACTTCTGAAGTGTCTCATGCAACCCATATCAAGCATGTAACGAAGGTTTTGCCATTTGCCATCTCACGTGGAGTGTTGATCAGGACCGCCTCCCGAAAGCGGCTGCGTGGGCGCCGATCCAGCGAATTTGGCGCGACGCTGATCATCTGCCGTATCGGCGGCTTTGCATCCAGCTACCTATTACAGCATAGACTTGGGAACTTCTGGAGATTTTAGCCCGAGGCACTTAGGTCTACATTGTTAGCACTTGAGGCATTATTCATACAATAAGGTTAATTTGGCAGTTTGATTTAAAATAAACGGCAAGAATATCAACCAATCATGGCTCCCGGCAGTCCAGCATGGCAAACCCTCGGCGGACAGGTATTTCGGAGCCGAACGCCTGCTAGGTGAGCTGTCGGGTATTTGTCCACCGCGCGAAGAGTGAACTCATTTGCAAACACATGACAACTGCACAACAGCCACTGCATAAGGTGGCCAGGCGTGCTCCGGACAGTCACGGGCTGTTTCACGCAAGGCTCTAGACGATTTAACATTGCAACCTGACGCCGCCATCTCAGCGCAAAAACTGATAGTTTGTTCTTGCCAAACCCAGCAAGTCGCAATCGGAGCTGAGGGAAAGATTGTAAGGGTTGAGTGGCTGTTTGGTCTTGCCCAGGGAATTGCTATAATTGGCAGCGTTCTTTGGAGATCCTTCGTGACATGACCCGCAAGAACCTTGGAAGCAAGCCAGCACGAATAGCGAACTTGTGGGGATTGAAGGGAATGTGCAGCCAGACCCCAAGTGTTTGCGACCGGCCGGAGTCTTTTGCATCCGTCCCAAGTTCGGTGCGCTTGCTGTGCTGACCATCCTAGTATCGTTGGTGCGGTTGGCTGCCGTCTCATAGTGCCTGCTTAGGCAGTGCGTCAACGGGTACGGCCGAGACATGCCCCCGCCGCTGGTAGGTTTCATATTTACAGAGGGTAATATCTGTCCATAGAAGGAAGCTGTCTCCGATCTGGACGATGATTCGGAACAAACGGCTTCTCCGTCCGTTCTATGGCCGGCTGGGCCGGTACTTCGAGGCACAAACGTCGGAACTCGACCAGTGTAGACTAGTTTTGGGGTACAGCATGTTTTGTCCGCTCCTTCCACTCATCAACGCAGGCCCTTGCATGTTCATGCTCAAGCTGCTGACAATTGTCCGGGCTGCTGTTCCTTGTGCTATGATACACCAGCCCACCCAACAATAGCTAGCTGCCTCTTCCATACCCCTCCTCCGCACGATAGCTCCATGCACCCCAGCTAGTGGGCTATTTTTGGGCTCAAATTTAGCAACATTTTAAACTTAGTTGACCTGTTTATCGATGTCCTTAATTTGTGGGCTACCATTGTTGGCGTGTCGACACGTTGTTAGTGCTCTCTCTCAGGTTCATGATGCGTGCCCGCGTTCTCCATGCTCCACTTCACTGTCCATTATCCTTGCGCAACGTGACAAAATGATGTACGGAGCATCTATCTTGCCGCAAGTTGCCTTTGTCGGACACATGAGCCACTCACACTTGCCTTATTTGTCCATCGCATCTGCTGTCCCCCGCATAGATAAGAGATACCTCCTTATGTTTCCCGATGCTGATTGGTACGGATGGACCTCTAGGGACGTGCATGTAGCTTTAATGGCTCTCCACGACGCAAGTCAGACTCTATCCTCGCCTTTGTAGGCTGGAAAAGGTCTTTTGAGAGTGATTCCAACACACCTTCTGTCTTTTTACGCGGCACACGTGCCATTATTGCGGGGGATAATCTAAATGGCGCTTAGGCAGTGCTCCATTGGCTTCAAGGCGGGATGAGTGAACGCGTCAGCTGCTCGTCACTGCTCAGGCTGACCATTGTGCAGCTATCTGCGATGATTCGCAACAGAATGCCTGGAAATAGTATGGAAATGTACATACCCATTCATACGCCGTTGTGCATCAAACCCATTGAGATAGACTAAGTATACACTCCTGAGCGGGAATTTGGAATATGGGTGGCATTCTTACTATCCCGCGGGTGGTGGCGGCTATCAGTCCGCAAGGTTTTATAGGACTATAGGAAGACACCTAGATCGTTATTTTATGACGATGAAGGAGTTGCGAGCCACCGTATAACCTTGATAGGAATGGTGCTCAGGAAAGATACCTTACGTTGCCTAAACGTTCTGCTACGTTTCTCTCTCTGTCTCTGTTTTTATGCGTGTGTGTAATAATGCCTTTGCTTTAATTCTTGCCAAAGTGATTTACATATGCTATTACTCAGTCTCTCCTGCCAAGTTTCACTAATCACAGACCTCATGACGCTCTAGCCCTTCTCTGATCCATCTGTGCTTAATGGATCCGGCGCGAAACCACATTTTCATCACAGTTGAAGCGGATGCGCATCGAGGTATTCCTGAAGGGTAGACAGTCTGCCTCGGGCGTTCTGAGCAGCCCAAGCAACCAGTTCCTCGGATTCTGGGCCCCAGTAGCCGCCGAGCTCTTCGAGAGCTCTCATAGCTTCCGCAAAAATATGAGCGCCGAATGGGATGCCGCTCCTGAACTCCTCATCTGAAACCTGCTTGTAGGTGACTGTTTTACCTGTGGCTTTCGAGATCGCGGCCGCTACTTCCTCCACGCTGTAATGTGCCTGTGCGGCACAGAATGTCTGACCTTCGTACTTTTCCGGCTCAGCGAGGATGGCACCAATGAATTTGCCTGTGTCCCCGACAGCATCGAGCATGGGGATCCGGGCCTTGGCAGATGTGTTGCGTGTCATGACCCAGGTACCATCGGGAGCCTGTTTTGGAAGCAGGAACGGTTGAGCCTGGAAATTCTCCATGAAGAACCCTGGTGAATAAAAGGCGCTCTTGATTGGAAGGCTTCGAATGTACCTCTCAACCTTTGCCTTGGCGTCGAATGGAGTGACCTTTGTGTATCTTCCGCCAGACAGCTCTGTGATCGATGGCAAAGTGCTGAAGATGATGTATTTGGCACCCTTCTCGACGGCGACGTCGACAATAGTTTTGCCACGGTCATACTCGACCTCCACAGCGTTGGGCCCAAAGTCCGGAGTAGTCATGGCGAAGACGGTGTGCACGCCCGCCAAAGCTGTCTCGAGGGAGGTTCGGCTGGAAACATCACCCTGGACAACTTCAACTTTCTCCTGAAGCTGCTTGGCTTTGTCCGAGCTGACATCGCGGGTTATCGCACGAATCTTGTACGTTTTGGAGAGCTCCGGGTCGTGGAGTACGTAGTTGACAACTGAGCTGCCTTGTTGGCCGGTGGCGCCGAAGACAGCAAGAATTTTACTCATGTTGTGTGTTGTATGGCTGTGAATCGCAGCTTTTTCCTTATTAACAATTGAATGAACATTAATTTCAATCAATCGAAACGCCCAAGTCTTATATTTATTTATATGTGATGATAAATGACACCCAGCTGACGTATGCGGATGCTGCCGCGGAACGGATTTGTAATGACGTCGCGAGAAGTCCGCAAGTCCGCATTGTAAATGGCACTGAATAACGATAGTGCTGCGGTGCTGCTGCCGTTGAACTCATCATTACTGGCCGCAGCCAGCATGAGCTGCAGATTGTCCGGGCAGTTATTCAACCGGGTACCATTTGAGCACATGTTTGTCAGCGCCTCATTAGTAAAGTTCCCCGCGCGCACTGTGCGAGTTCCGATGCCTCCGCATATCCAGATGACCCGCGCTCTGGTCATAACACGAGGCTGGAAAGGACGCAAATCTCAAAATGTTTTAAGAGCTTATATTGAGATGAGCTGGCAAGCGTGGCTGCGCACGTTGTGCTGACCAACGAGCAAAACCAGAGGTCCGTCGTCGCAGCCAAACACGCGACGGTTGTGCAACTCTCTTGGGTATCTCTTGTCCAATTCCGATATTTAATTTGCGGCTGGAATTATGTACTCTTTGGTTTGGCAGCAAAAGCCTGTTCTTGGCCTGTTCCGATACCTATGGTCGCGGCGTTTCCCTTTTTTATCCATTGTTCCGCATGACAGAAAATGATGGATGAGGGCTTGTCCAATGGAGCGACAGAAATGGAACCCTCATTCCAGGGCGCGAAAATCATGGCCCTTCACCAGCGCTGCCACTCTTTTCCTTGAACCACATAAAAGAAGAAAGAAAAAATTCCTTCCCTTACGACGAATATGATCTGTACTCATCTTTGTAGGGCTTCGCGTGCTTTCATTGAACGTGCTTTGTACATGTTGGGTTTGCTTGGTGCTCTTGCTCTATGTTTGTGTCTGGTGCCCTGCGTACCTGTATCTACAAGGAGCTGAGAGCTGGATTCGAGAGTAGTCAATAGATCTTAACTCAACACTACCGAAAGTCCATGCGGCGCCACCGCATTTCTGTTCCTAATGAAAACTGCATTAAGCTTAAATTTTGGCGCGAGAAAGCTCGGATCTAGCCGGCAAAGAGGCCCCAACAAGCTAAGGTACATTTGTCCATGGATTCCATGGACGACCAAGCGTTCCGCGCCCGTTTGTACTCCTTCGGGACTCGAGCAGCGGATTAATGATTAACCAAGCCCAGATTCAGGAATCACAACTGTAACGGAAGAAGTACGACTACTCCGAGCAAAATGTAGGGTCGCATTGAACGTTACAAGTAAATACCTCATCAATTGTTAGCGCCTTGGCGGACGCCTGCGCCGTGTGAGGGGAATCCAAACGTACTTCGTAATGGTTCTCGGATATGTCAAACATGCAGTTCGACCCTGATAGACATGATGAAGGCAATCTGCCGTGTGGCGCAGCTACAGTTCACGGCGCGTGCTTCGGCTAACCTTGTCCAATTCCGCGTGAAGCGGCCAGAGCAATATTCTGGCCGAACCCGAAGGTGATCGTCAGCTTACGCGCCAAGGATTTAGGTCCCAAAGAGCTTTCCCGTATGGTTTGTAGCGGCGCTGAGTGGGGTAATACGAGCCCAACGGTTTTATCAGATTGATAAGATGTCCCACCGCGAAGGTTTCTGATCTCCTCCTCGCATCCTATTGCCATGTTCGGTTCGCGGGACGGCGCCGTTACATCATGTCATGGGCCCATATTCCGCGCAGGGCAGTGGGGATCCGTATGCATGAGCGCAAAACCTTGGCCTATACCGCCACCGTGCGCGAAGATCATAAATGGCGATTTAAAGGGTCCGCCGACCGCCTGGCGTCTGTGGTCCTCGTGATCCCTCTGTACTTGTAGCAGAAGCAGACGTATTTGGCTGTGTTCAATCTGCCGAATAGCAATAGCAGGATGGATGCTAAGAGTCAGCAGAAAGACACTGTCCAAGCAATCGACAGCACAATGGCAGAGTCGCAGCCGACAACGCTCAACGGCCTCGCGGCCAGAATCACGGAGCTGACGCAGACGTTCTCGCGCTTCCTCCAGGATAACGACATTCCCGAACCTTCGTTTGCGGCAGACAGCCCGACGAGTTACACCGGGCTGACGGCGGAGAGCTTCATGGTCCGCCAGGCGCTGTTCGACGCGCTCATGGACCTGATCTATCTAAGCCAAGGTCCCAGCGAGAGCATCTTCAACTACGTGCACACTGTACGGGAACTTGATCGGATCAAGGCGGGTCAACCTTTTGCTAACGCTTCGATCTCAGAGCATGCCTGACGCTGTAACGCTCAACGTCCTCAACTATTTCGACTTCTGGGCGGCCGTGCCGCTCGAGGGCTCAGCTTCGTACGACCACATTGCAAGTCACACGGGCCTGCCGCGGGAAGTGGTCCAGCGCATCCTCGAGCACGCGACAACGCTGCGGCTCTTTGCGCCAACGGAGCCGGGCAAGACGGAAACGCACATCAAGCACACATCGCGTTCTGCGGCACTGGCGAAGAACTCAGGCCTGAGGGCGCTGGTGTCGACGCTGCTCGACGATGCCGGCCCGCCCATGACGGTTCTGCCCGACGCGCTGCGACGGTATACCGCCGGAAAGCCCGAGCTGACCAAGGACATGAACGAGACGGCGTTTGCACTTTTTCACCGGCACGGCGTATTTGGCAAGTATGCCACATCGTGGGACCTACTAGAAAACGACGGCGAGGGTGAGAAGAAGGGATGGCGACAGCGCAATTTTGTCGAGTTTATGCGCTATTTGAAGGACATTTTCCAGCTGGAAAAGGTGATGCTCGAGTGTTACGACTGGAAGGCGGCCGGCAAGGTGACCGTTGTCGATGTAAGTGGCCGTGTGAATATGATCAGGGCATCAGTTAACAATGTCAGGTTGGCGGCTCAGCCGGCCACGACTCGGTCGTCCTTGCGCAGAATTTCCCAGACCTCAGCATCACGGTACAAGATCTGGGACAAGTCAAGCCTGCATATGAGGCCAATGTGCCCGCGGAGCTCAAGGAGCGCGTCAAATTCATGGAGCACAGCTTCTTCGACCCGCAGCCCGTGCAGGCGGATGTGTACCTGCTCAAGCTGATCCTGCACGACTGGCCCGATGCCGAGTCGATCCGAATCCTGCGCGGGCTGTCCTCCGCCATGAAGCCCGGCTCACGTGTCATCTTCATCGACTACGTCGGCAAGCCCGGCGACAATGAGGGCCCCGTCCTGCCGCGGTCGATCCAGGCCATGGGCACGGCGACGGACGTGCGCATGATGGCTCTGTTCAACGCAAAAGAGCGGCCCGTAGAGGAGTGGAAGAGCATCTTCCAGGCGGCAGACCCACGGTTCGACATTGTGCGCACAAAGGCCGACCCACTCACCTTCATGGTGGTGATTGAGGCTGTGCTGAGGGAGTGAGGGGGCGATTGGCATGGCCAAGTTGTCCCCGGTATTCCGGGTGGAGAGGCGGTGAATTGGAACAGTCCTACTTGGACGACACCAAAGGATTCAGCTCATTCTTGGATGTATTGCATGATTCAGGATAGAGCCGAGTCGACAGACTGAACGCGACCACGATACGGACTGGAGTAGACGCTGGCACCGCTCCGAGAACGAATGGCACCTTGCTATCTGAGATCGTGAGCTGCCCAAAGTGTCATGATTCCACTGACTCTTGTGACTTGTCCCACCGCCGCAGGACGACGGTTCTGGCAGCTCGGGAGTTGTCCGTGTTGGAGGTGCTGCTGTTAGCCTGCGGCCTGTACGTAGTACCATGGTTGTCTGACGCGCTGGCGCTCTGCGACGTCAGGGCCGGCGGACTCGGAAGTGACAGGCTTCATATCGGCGGCAATGACGCGGCGGCCGAATCTTGGTGCAGCTGCTCCATCGGGACTGGAGGGTGCATGCTAGGGTGTTTAATTCGGCGGGCGGGCGGGCATATCGGAGATGCGAGGAGGCTAGAATCTCAAGATTGCAGCTTCACAGAATTGTCGCGTCGCCGGGCCCCCAACCGTCCAGCGCTCAGCCGTCCTTGTTCCCCGTTGGACCCTCCAAGGCTCCATTCAGCGCCCCATGAGTCCGTCCATGCCGTTCCTGCTTTCATTGGGTCCTGCCAAGCTGCCCGTCTGCCGCCTCTGGCGGCTCTTGCCCACCACCTCGTAAACACCAACGCAGACTGCATCCACCATCACGACTTCATTTCACAAATGCAAACTTGACGGCGTGGCCCTTCAGCGTTCCGCAGACAACGTCCCGACGCAATCATGCGAGTAAACTTTGTCTCGGCATGCCTGGCTGGCAGCTTAATTAGCTCGGGGCCGGTTCAGCCCTAAGACCGATTTGGGAACGCGATCAGCGCCAACAATTGAACGGCCATGAGAATCATTCAAACGCCATGCAAGGCCATGGCTGAATCCCCTCCCTAGCCATCGCCAAAACCGCCCCGTAGAGCCTCGACATGAACTGCAACGAGCTCCAAGAGGGCCACCACCAGTCGCGGTACGTCATTAAGCGGCCAAAAGCGCT
This sequence comes from Tolypocladium endophyticum, assembly GCA_024339985.1. Classification (NCBI taxonomy): domain Eukaryota; kingdom Fungi; phylum Ascomycota; class Sordariomycetes; order Hypocreales; family Ophiocordycipitaceae; genus Tolypocladium; species Tolypocladium endophyticum. Next base: position 459,277 of record JALHBW010000019.1, on the reverse strand, counting down.
GCAATGGTTCCACAACGGCCATCTGTACAAGGCGAGCGACGAGGAGCGCCAGGCCGGCCGCTTCGAGCTGTTTCTCGACCTGCTGTGTGAGCTCCCTTCCCTTCAATTGACTCGCAAGAGGGTGCTGTCAGGCTGACCGGCTGGCAGACGTCGCCATCGTGGCCAACTTCAGCGATGACCTCGCGGAGCACCCAACTGGCGCGAATCTGGCCAAGTACGTGCTCATCTTCGCGCCCGCCTGGTACATCTGGACCGATCTGCGCGAGATCATGAACTCGTACTACACCGACGATCTGATCCAGCGCCTCATCGTGCTTTGGGTCATGGCGCTGCTGGTCCTCTACGCCAACAACGCGCGCCTCGTCGACGAAGACCTCGGCGCTCTACGCACGACGGCTGGCGCCTACGTCGTCGCGCGCTTCACGACCATGCTGGTCTTCCTCATCAGCAGCTTCGCCAGTCACCAGCACCGCACGCAGGCGCGCATCATGGCTGGCTTCATGTTCATCGGCCTCTTCATCGCGATCCCGCTCTTCTTCGACAGCGTCAGTATCGGTGGCAAGGCCGGCGTCGTGGCCGTGATAATCGCCTACCAGGAAGCCACCTGGGCACTGACGCTGAGTCCATGGATCAAGCGCCGGCTCAAGCTCAAGTACAGCACCGCCGTCGACATTGCGCACGAGATTGACCGCATGGCCGCCTTCTTCATCATCATCCTCGGCGAGTTTGTGTACAGCGTTGTTGTTGGCGATCCGGCGGGCGTGGGCCTCACCACAGGCTACCTCAAGGCCGTCTTCACTCTCATCATCGCCTTTTGCCTCAATTGGCTGTACGTCAGCGGCGACGGCAGTCTGCAGGCCACTCACCCAATTCGTCGCTCCGCATGGACGGCTTTTGGCTTCTTCCTGCTGCACCTGCCCATGTCGGCGTCGTTCCTTATCGGTGGCCACATCTGCGCCATCAGCACCGCCCTGGACCAATTCGAGAGCGGCCAGCGATGGTTGCTCGGTGGTGGGCTGGGCGTTGGCCTGATCTGCTTGTGGATCTATGGAATGCTTTACCGCACCGACGACGAGGACACCCTCGTCATGTCCAAATACCTGCGCATTAGTATGCGGCTCATTGTCGCCATTGTGCTCATTGTGCTGCCCACAACATACGACACGCTGGATGCCACGCAGTTCATGGCCATTGTCATGGCACTCATTGCCTTCCTGACGGTGTGGGAGACAGTGGGCGGGCTGTTGAAAGGCGTCGCGTTTTTCGAGCCGTGGACAAACACGGATCCGCCCGATGACATGGAGCAGCTTGATGACGACAGGGAGTGAGCGAATACAAGGGCAAGTGCCAGGTGATGATACAGTAGTCTAATGCGTTGCTCCATAGAATTGTAATTGAAAGCATGCATGCTAGTTGCTGAAACTAGCTGAGGCTGTTACCGAAGCTGAATCCGCCGGTGACTCAATGGACTCGTGATGCGCCGGCGTCACCGTAGGACTGTTCACGAAAAGCCGCCCGGGGACAGCCGGAAACGCGACCCGCAGCCACCCGACAGCCCAGCCGCATTTCTTTGTCCCTGTCATAAGAATCAGGCCCTGGCCATGAGATGAGAGGTAGAAATTCAATTGGTTTTCAGACTCATGCAGAATATTCGCATGCACATCCAACCATGTCCTTCCGTAGCGTCGCTGGCCGAGTGGTCGTCGGTTCGGCGCTCATCGCCACCGCCACCGCAGGCATTTACACTGCGCTCGTGTATCGGCGCATTTCCATCGCCGACAAGAGGTCCATCACAAGTCACGACCAAGTCGCCGATTCCTTTCTGCAATCCAAGACGATTCGCCAGCTAGTGAATCCGCGGGGCCACACAGCGTGGGCGGACTCGCGGTCCATTACCCTGACGATACCCAGCGGACGGCGGATGTCGGACGAGGTCATTCTGGCGCAGTTTATCAAGGGCTTCTTTGGCGGAAAGGTGTTTGCGCCCGAGAGGCTAGGCCTCGGGCTGGTTCAATGGTCTGTTGGGCCGTTCAATGGTTAGTAGAAGAAAGGGCGTTCTGCACGGCAATCCTTCTAACAAGAATCGAGGTCTTGAACCTGTCACGAAGCCACGACAAGTCTGGGACCCGTCAGAACTCTCAGATCAAAAACTACCGCCACTACATACCATCCTCTTCAGTTGTTTCCAGGTAGCGAACATTGAGATCGCCTCATCCTACGCAACGGGGGCCGCCGCAGAGAGCTGCATCGACATTCTCTACGGGTCCGGCCAGTCGCAATTTGCTGGCTCTCACCGCTTCAGCGTCGTACAAGAGGCGCCGCGAGAAGACAATGGGGAAACGACGGCGCATCTGACTCTTGCCTGTGTGACGTGTAATCCCACAGTCGACAAACCGCTGCGGCCCAGCTTTATGATTTCATTTCACAGGCTGTACGCGATGATGCTGTTTAAAGACGCTGTGGCCGGGATACAACAATTTATGAGAGGCACATCTTGATACTGTAACATATGGATGCATCGACGGCGAAATGGGCATCGCATTTGTCGGCGTTTAATGATGGGGTTTAGCTGGGACCATCTCACATCTTGTATTCATATTCGCATAGTCTGGAGTCGTTCTATCATCTCTCCACATATACCCCGTTACTAGAGAGCGGCTTCGAAGGCCTTTATATTTCCCCCGCTGATTTGCACTCTTTTTGCTGCACCAGAAGAGCTTACCTGCAAATGCAGTTTCTCATGCGGCCAAAGCGTCACGTAGTTGTCCGACCATAATACCGGGTTGACGTCCTCGCCATGCTCATCCACAAGATTGAGCCGCACAAAGAAGGCGGGCACCGCCGACTTGTTCTCCAGCTCCAGCGTCTTGCTACCGGACTCGGAAGCCGCTGTCGGCTTCAGCGAGACTGTGGCCGCTTTCATTGCGCCAAGTGCAGAAAAATTGGAAAATTTCGTGACGGGCGTGTAGTACCAGGTTGAGTTCTTCCAGTCAAGCACATCGATGGTATTGGTGAGCCAGTACACGTTGCGGCTCAGCGTGACGCCTTTCTCGTCGCAGAGTACAAGCCGCAGGAACGCAACGTTCTTGATTCGGTCGAGGCCCGAAATTTTGCCCGCCATGGCCGCCGTGTTAGCCTTTGTGGCCACCGTGAGGGTCTGCTCAGAAATCACTTCGCCGTCAAGGCCTATCAGATCGACGGCAATCGTTCTTGCGCCTTCACAGTCGATTGAATGGTTAATGATCCACGCGCTTTGCCGGACATAGTCGTACGCGACGTGCTCGACACGGGAACCCAACTTAGTACCAAAATAAGAGCCCGCCGGGTGCATATAGTGGTCAAACTGATTCCAGTGTAGACTCGGCCACGCGTTGTTAAGCATCCAGTAGATGGTTCCCGTGGCGGGCCGCTCGGCGTTCCATTGCGACGAATAGCCTTCGTGCTGCGCGCGCGTGGCCTCGTAGTCCATCATCTGCGCCTTGAGCAGGTAGTCGTCGAGCGACTTTGGCGCGCCGTAGCGCTCAAAAAGGGCCTTGTTGTAGATCTTGCGGTTGTAAAAAGACGACATATTTGTCGACATGTGGAAGAGGTTCTTATCGGGCTGCTTCCAGAGGTCCTCCATGTCGCTTTTGGAAAGGAACTTCTGGAGACTACCTATCTCCGGTGTGCCCACGCCCGCGCCCAATTCCGAGCCAAAGCCAAACGCGGCGCCGAGATGATTTGTGTAAGGTTCTATGTCGTACCAGTAGTTGGGCGGCACCCAGTCATACGGTCCGTCCATCTTCATGCCTCCGGGTCCCAACAGCTTGGGGAATCCCCGTTTCGATGCCGAGGCGATAATGGGGATCTGCCAGTACGCGCCCTTGAGAGCGTCAACGTAGATCTCAGTTGCCCGGTCATTAGGCCAAAAGTCGCTACCGATGAAATAGGCCAGCATGCTGGGATGCGTCTGCATCATTGCCGCTTCGTGAATCATGCTCGCGTTGGCCGTTTCATAGTCGTTCTCGACCCAGAGCGGAACAGGGTCGACCAGCAGCTCGTGATTGTAGTCCCACGATTCCCATTTGGAGCAGCATACCCAGCCGGCAATAACCATGATGCCCATCTCGTCGGCAATCTCATACAGCTCTGGATGCTCCATCATGCCCTCGAGGCGGATCGTATTGAGGCCCATGCTGAGCACGTACTGTGCAATCGTAACGAACCGGTTACGGTCCCAGCGGAAGAACTGATCGGGACTGTAGCCGCCGCCGAGAACTTGGAATGGATGCCCGTTGACGGCGAACGTTGTATCGTTGTAGCCGTTGAGTTGCGAGGTGACGGTGCGAATGCCAAACTTCCGCTGCGTCATATCCGAGAGCTTCGAGTCAACTGTGAAGGTCAACTCGGACACGTACAAGGGCTGCTTGCCCCAGGCTTTGGGCCACCATATCTTGGGTTTGTTGACGACGTGGGTTATTTCAATGGTCTTGGCCTCCCGGGGATGCAGTTTTATAATCCGTTCATTCGCGAGCTTCTTGCAGCCAGAGAGGTCCCTGATAACCGAGTTGGCTACAAGTTGCACCTCGTGATTTTCCAAATTTTGTGCCTTGGCACGCACCGTTACCTTCGCTGGACTCTTCTCCACTGGCATGTCAATGTCGATAGATACGCTCATGGCGCCCATAGAGACGGGCCCGGTCTGTGTGATTGTTATGTCTCTCCAAATGCCACTCCCATTGTCCGGAGCGTGTGGGTTCCAGTCGACAAAGCCCTGCACTAGGTCGTAGTCAAAGCTGGCGGGATAGGACTTTACTGCTAGAGCATTGGTTTCGGACACAAGGCCGGTAATGTCATACGTGTGACCACCGAAGCTGCCGGCCTGGAAATCCTTGTCGGCGATCTGCCTACCATTGAGGTATAGAGCCGCCCGCGACGAGATTCCATTGGTCTCGAGGAAGAAGTGTTGACCCTGCCTTGAGCCAAGCGAGAACTCGTTGCGGTAGATCCAGGGCTGGAGAAACTGCCCCCAGTCGAGCTTGTTGAGGTTGTCTGAGTACCACAGTTCCGAGTCTTTGTACACGCCAGCATCTAGGAGGCAGCCCATGAGTGTGCAGCGTGAAATCTTGACATGGTTCCAAGAAGAAGTGTCGAAGCCCGGCCTCGACACGAATGTGAGATCCGTGTTGACAGCTGACGAGGGCTGCAGATCCCAATTGGAGATCACGCCCTTTTGGCCTGGTTTCGACGTGATGGTCTTAGCAGCGCGTTCCTGCACAGAGACATCCGCTCTCACCGAGGCTTTGCTGAATAGCAAAAGTGCCAGTACGTAACTAAGCATGGTCGCAATCACCTTCATAACGGCGGGAGCTCTGCTCTTCAACCAATATTCCGACGACCTCATCGCGAGATCAGTGCTTGTAAATATAGCCGTTGATACCGGGGCTACAACGTTACCTCCCATTCTGCCAACCGTACAGGGTCCCGGGGTGCAGCTTAAGGCGAGGTTACAGTAACCGCTGAGAGCTGCCCCGAGTTCTTGGCCCTTCGGCCAAGGCACGACGCACTACCTGGTACGTGTAAGCAGCCTCATAAATTGGAGCGCAGCGGCACGGGGTGGGGGTCAGACGGGGCCGCTCCCAGGCCTCCGTGGTCCGCATGCCGGTCCGGAGGAGATGAAGACTTGAGACGTGCATATTCCTTGCTCGCGGAGAAGATTGAAATAAACGCACAGCCCTCTGCAAGAAGTATGTCTTTTTTTTTTGTGAAAGCAAATCACTAACAGCAGCGATCTTAGATGAATGCGTGGTGGGCACGAAAGTCGGAAGGGCTCGCCCCTCCTACCGACCCCTCTTTCTAGGTTTCTTCGGCCCAGGCTTTAGCGTACCGTACGTCAACAACAGAGGCGGAGAAGCCGGGCCAGTGCTTCCAAGGTTAAGGTAGGTTGTCTGCTAGCAGCGGGCGTATGAACGCCCTCCCATTCATTTACTGGACACAAGAGCAAGTCCAGGCGGACGAATAGGGCATCATTTGGCACCCTTCATCATCACGGATCCTTCGCGTCAGTTGGTCTAACCCCGTCGCCGACGATACATTTCATTCGCCGCTGAGCGTTGCTGCAGAAGCATTGCATCTATCTCAGCCGCTAGATCCGGGTCGACATTCGCAGCAATAGTCGCAAGCCCCGGATTCTCCATTCGACCCCAAGCTTGACCCAGTCTCCAACGTCGGTCCATCCCGGACGCGCCCTCACTTCATCGTTGGAGCCCGCGCGAGCGGTGACAATGACAGCGCGCAATGGATGGCGCGGTGGGTGACGTAGCTTCGCCTGCTAAAGTGCGAAAGCGAAGGATACCGGTAGGATGAACCTCTCCCCGCCGATTGGCACTGTCACGGCTTTGCACACTGCTAATGATAGATGCGCAGACTGCATGCGGCGCATGCCGACATTCCAAGGTAAAAGTCCCGTTGAGATCTGGTGAATCGATGAGTTGACTCCTGCTAGGTCAAGTGTGATGGCAAACGGCCCTGTTCACGGTGCGTAATTGCTTCTTGATGAAGAATTCGGTGTCTTCGTCCATGGACTGACGCTGATCAAGATGTCGCGTACTCAACAAGGTTTGTGAGTATGAAGAACCGCCAAAGGACGCAGGACAAATGTATGTCTGCCTTGGGACGCTTCCACAGTGTTTGAACGGCGGAATTGTGATCAGCTAATCCAGTGCACGCAATTAGGGAGATTGAGCGACTTCAGAAGCATGTTCGGTCCCTGAAATCCCAGCTGCAGTCACAGGCTTTACCTGCTTCTACTCAGATAAATATGGATCAACCTTTGCATGCGGCACAAGACAGCGTTTCGACGCAAGCCTTGGGTCAACCGGCGGTACTGTCTCCCATATCCTCTACTGTCACAGCAACGGACCTGTCATATAAGCCTCATCAAGCAGCTCGCGGCACTGGAACGGGCTCGCCGGAATCGACACTTATGTCACCCAGGAAGACGTCCCATTACGAGTCCGTTGCTGTCCAACTACCCGACTTTGTTGACATCGGCCTACTGTCCCCGGAGCAAGCTGACTTATACTTCGACACTTTTTTCCATGGATGTGACCGATATGTCCCTGTCTTCGATCCTCAGCATGACACTGCGCAGAGTGTTCGTGCCCGAAGCAGCCTTCTGTTCAGCGCGATATGTATCGTTGGCTGCCGCGCCTTGAGCGGAACTGACTCCCAGCAGTGGCGTCTGCTCAACTTTCATATGAAGCGAATTCTCACCGCGGCCCTGATGGTTCCGTCAATGGCGTCGCTGGAGACTGTTCAAACTCTACTTGTCAGAGCCTGCTACTCATCCGAGAGGTCTCTCCTGGTCGCTGCTGCCACACGCATGGCTCTTGATCTGGGTCTACCTGATGCGTACGACGAGCTGATGAACCGAACTTACACCAAGGTCTCGCAAGTGACTGACGCGCTTGCGCAAGATGAGGCGGCTCTGATGAGAAATACGCGGACTTGGCTCTACATCCTAGTCATGGCACATATTCTTCACGTCGACGCGGGTGACTTGCTGCCCCTTAGATTTGGCGGCGATGTGCGCAGATGCAGGGTACTTCTGCACCGTTGCGCATCTGCAAAGCAAGACCTATGTCTCTGGCCGCAAGTGGAGCTGAATGCACTCCGAGCCCAGATATACACCACGCTCTCCGATCCAAAGCGCGTCGGCGACGAGATCATGGGCGATGTTCGCGACGCCATGATTGATCTTGATGTCTGGTACAACGACTGGGCGCGCATATACGACAAGGACGATCCACAAACACCGTGGCTCACCTTAAACCTCCAAGTTCAGAGATGCTGGAGCATTACCATGGCCCTATGTCGAGCTATTCGCTCCACGGGCGTCGAAAACGTCGACGTTATGTCCCCGACACAGAAAGAGCTCTTGTTCATGGCGAAGAGCGCCCTACAAGAGCATTTGGAAATCATTATCCAGGAGCCGCGCCTTTATCTCCACAATTTGCGATACGCAATGGACTTTGTCTGGGCGAAAGGGGTTTTCTGCTATCTGCTGTTGCTCAAGCTTTCAATTCTTCTACCCGACGACGAGCAGAGGCCTACCTGCGACCTGATAGCTTCTGGAAATATCCTCTTGGCTGAGCTGACGGAGGCTGGTGAAGGGATGATGAATGGGCACCGGAACAATACTGGCAAACTTTATGTCCAGTTGCTTCAGACCGGTATTCAAAAGTATAGTCACGCCATTAACAACGACTTTGCGGCGCAGTCAGGCCTCGCTCCAGATGGTAACACTCCTCAGCAGCCTCAAGGAGGCGAGGTCTCTGGGGTTCCGGCGAGCACTGATGCATTCGTGCCGGAGCAATTTGTGTTCGAGTGGGATTTTCCCGGGCTGACGCTGTTTTCGTCATCGGCTACAGAGGCTGGTTGGCTGGATAACATACTCCTCGAGGCATTGAATGGTACGGACGAGTTCATGGGTTTTGGGTGGTCAGCCACGGAGACTGGAGAGTAGCTTTGCTTTTCCTCCGTGGCCAGCATGCCTAAACGCCCTACTTCGGTTACCCGATCAAGGGCTTACAACAGGCTCTTCACGGCTTTCCTGCTAGATTACGCGAATCCATTGCTTATCATGTTTTATTGATCCCCCCAAATCAGTTGCACCTTGTTTGTATGGAATATGATGAGAGCTGGAAGACCTTCCGTCCCTTTTCGTCCGCTGATAGCGGCTTTACAACGCAGTTTTGAGCGACTACCTCTCTCGTATCGCCGACCGGCAGCACAATCATCAGGTCCTGCCAGAGGGCCTTGAACCCCGAACTCTCGTCTCGAGAGAACTTGACATTAATAGTCGTCTCCTTGGCGGTGTATGAGATGGCATAGCTCGAGATTTTGTTCTTAGCCACCGCAGAGACGCCGTCATCTTCGTACCAGACTGTCTCGTACGATCGCTTCCCTGATCCTCCCAGAGGCGGGAAAATCTCAACGGCCCGCCAGTCATCCAACGGTAAAGCTGCGACATTTTCTTTCTCTCCTGGGGATAGTACCTGGACGTCTCTGCCAATGGGGATGGCTGTCCCGATTTTGGCAAGCACAGGGATTCCCGCGCCATGCCACTCGGCATCTAGGGACACCCATTGTCCTGCAGCAAGGTGCTGATAAGGGGCGTTGAGGTTGATGAAGCCCTCGTCCTCATCACTTTGCTTCGGCAGATACACTCTCGCATGGCTCACGCTTGGTTCGTATACGCCACTCACGAGCAAGGAATCGCCAAGCCAATACTGGCTTTCCCCATCCTTGAGCTGCTGGGTCCACACCTCGTCATCAGCTTCGTAGCCCCAACCTGTCCACCGCTGCGGCGGCACGGCAGTCCGGTGGCTGACGAGCATGAGGGAATAAAGGTACGGAATCATCGCGTATCGTCGCTTAATGGCCTTCCGTACCAGAGGCGTAATGGACGGATACATCCAAGGCTCAATGACATCGCCGACATTGTTGTCGTCGCCCGTCTTGAAGCAATTTATGGCAAAGCGCGGTGAAAGTACGCCTAATTGGATCCATCGAAGCAAAAGCTCTGGAGATGGCTGCGGTCCTTCGAAGCCGCCAATGTCGTGACCGTAGCACTGCATAAGGCACATTCCCGCAGTGAGAGAGAGTGCATTGGCGCCCTTCATGCTCTCCCAGCTCGTGGTGTTGTCACCACTCCAAGAGCTACACGCATACCTCATCGTCCCCGCGGTAGCGCTTCGAGTCAGGACAAAAGGGCGGCAGTCGGGGTCCTCGTCCACCAATGCATCGTGCGATGCTTTGCCATGGAGTTCAGTGTGCAGACTGCGGCCCCAAAGGCCGACTTGACGGCGGTACTTGCAGTCATCTGTGACTTGAAGCCCGGGATCGTCCAGAGCACATTGCCATTCATCGTCTGGTATGGTGTACTCGTTGTTGTCGTTCCAGATGCAATCGATGCCTTCCCTCCGCAGTTTTCTGACGCCGTCATACCACCACTTGAAGCCTGCGGTGGATGTAAAGTCAATGTGACCTCCCTCGCCGCTCTCACCACCTCCGGCGCTCCACAGTCGAGTAACTGCCGTCTCTTTCGTCTGTGGGTCGATGAACAGGGCCCCAGCTTGCTTCAGTTTCTCATACTCGGGATGATTGGCTAGGACGTACGGCTTCACATTAGCAATGAGCCGCATTCCGAGTTTGTGGTATTCTTTAATGAAAGATTCAGGATCCGGGAAGCGATGCTTGTTCCAAGTGAAAACATTTCTCGTCTTAGGCGGCTGCTCGGCCACGGTGTAACCAGATGACATTTGGTATGCCGAGCAAGGAATGTCATGCTCGCGCATCTTTCGTGCCAGCTCGAGGAGTGCCTCGGAGGCTCGAGGATCATCAAGCATGGAGTACTTCATGCCGCCGGACAGGTATCCAAATGCCCATCGTGGCACCAGTAGCGGGTAACCCGCCAGGTCGGCATAGGTGCTGACAATATCCTTGAGAGTCTTACCGACAATCAAGATCTCTTCCAGGCCTCCAAAATCCTGTCTGTAGACTTTGTACCGTCCCCACATTCCGTCCATCTCTGCGCCGATGGAATACTCTCCGCGGGCGTGGCTAGTAGAGAACAGTGCTACGCAGCCAGCCGGAGTCGCGTTAATGAGGAGTGGAATGTTCTTGTAGAGCGGATCAGTCCGATATACATCGTAACCAAAGCTATCTGTGGCAGATAGCTGGAAGCGCCGTCCAGAAAGGTCCATTGGTGCAGCCTTTTCTCCCAACCCGACGTGTAGAGTCCCGCGATTGTATCGAGAGTAGTGGGCCACCCCAGGACCGTCGATGGCGTACGAGCGGTTGGGCACATCCTCATGGAGAGGCGCTTCTGAGCCGTCCAGAAAAATTGTGATGAGAGGTGATGAGCCGTTCCAATCAACTTCGGCAACGACGTCTGCGATGCAAATTCTCTTGCGCGTGGGGAATTCTTGAACGGACGCAGCTCCATCGTCTAGAGTTGCGACTGGACGGGGAATGCTAGGGTGTGGAGGTAGAGGATGACTCTCGGATGTGAATGTCGTTCTAAATACATTTGGCCGAATTGCTTCGAAAGTGAAATGGAACGGGTGTTTGGGGTCTGCACAACGCAACGATGCCCTTGGTGAGGCTCCCTCAGCATTGGCTTGGGACGAATCACGTTCCCAGGACGTCGGGATACGCTCTTGCTGAGGCATGGCAGCGATGAAGGCGCTTGCGGTGAAGTTGGAGTGAAACAAATCTCCGACAGAGGTGCATCTTTTGGCAAGACCCGATGAATTTATAATTCACAATGCACCTTAACTCATGTCTCAATTCCGCGTACCAGGTGATACATCTTCGGTTCCTCCCACGCACGCATGTACGTTAATCCCATTGGAGGCGTAGCTCTCGGGGATTGAGCAGGCAAGTCCGACGGCGAGAGCCAATGAGGTGTGACGCTTGACGGCTTCAGTGGCGACTACTTTGGGCTTGTGAACTCTGCTGTCGATACACCCATGATTGCCACGTTAGCCCAATTCGGGGATGATTGTTGAAGAGGGGCGGTGAATGCTCCGCACCGCGCGGGGCGCGGAGAGATCGGAGAAATACCCGCCAAGTCCGATCGGGGAAAGCTGGGGAAGTCCGACGATGATAACAAAGTAAGTTTGAAACCGTTCTGCTTCTCCAATCCTCCCCCAGATGGCGATTTACGGCTGTTCCCGAAGCAGACTCCCCATGGGGTTTGTCGTCGTGGCGTCGGACATGACTCCGTCTTGCCAGTCGAGCCTGAATTGTTATATATGACCTGGGGAGTTCATGTGGCGATAGCACACCTGCCCTCGTCTACTCTCCCTTCTCAGGTTGCTCTTAGGCATCACAACGCTTTTCAAAACCCTCGAGCTTGTATAAGAGATTCAAGATGCAGCAGGGTAAAGACGACCCGGATATTACTCACATCGAAAGTGCGACGGCCCGGGCATCCCAGCCGGATCCCGTCGACGATGCTCGTCGCGCTGATGTCGAAAAGGCGGGAGGCATCACTGCCGCTCCGAACAACGGCATTCCCGCCCTCGGGGACAAGGCCGCCGAGTTCCTCAAGCAAGCTGACCATCCTGTGATCGTAACCCCTGCCGACAACGCTCGTGTTTTACGCAAGATCGACCTTCGAATCCTTCCCATTATGCTTTTCGTGTACTGCCTCCAGTCGCTGGACAAGACCACGCTCTCGTACGCGTCGGTTTTCGGTATCATCAAGGACACGCATCTGGTTGGACAGCAATTCTCGTGGCTCGGATCCATTGTTTATCTCGCCCAGTTGGTCTTCCAGCCTCTGATCGCCTATGCTCTGGTCAAACTCCCGGTCGGCAAGTTCTCAGCAGTGATGGTGTTTTGTTGGGGAGCTACCCTGTGTGGTATGACGGCAGCCCATGACTTCGGCGGTTTGATGGCTGCCAGACTTTTGCTCGGTGCATTTGAAGCTTCTGTCGGTGGGTGTTGATTGATCCGTGAACGTCCCACACCATATCATACTGACAGGCTTGATAGCACCAACATTCATTGCCATTGTACAAATGTGGTATCGTCGTAAGGAGCAAACCGTCCGCAATGCATCTTGGTATTCAATGCTGGGCGTTGTGAACATGGTGAGTCCTGTTCTCTGCTAGCGATGGCGCCAGAATGCTGATACAAGTCGCAACAGCTCGGTAGCCTTCTAACCTACGGGCTGGGGCATATCAAATCCACACTGCACCCCTACCAGGTGAGCGCACTCGAAGCAGCCCATTCTTGAGGAAAATAGCTGATTTCACCTAAAAAGATCATCTTTCTATTCTGCGGTTCACTCACTGTAGCATTTTCGATTGTCATGTTGTATGTGCCTGGCATTTTATTTTTCTATGCTTTCTCTATATATCTTGCGCTAATGATCACCAGCATTTTCATGCCCGACTCTCCGATGGAAGCCAAGTTCTTGAGCAAGGAAGACAAGTTCATTGCCATCGAACGACTTCGAATGAATCAAATGGGCATAGGTTCGGGTGTTTGGAGGTGGGATCATGTGCGAGACACCATGATCGACCCCAAAACCTGGCTCTGGTTCTCCCTCTTGTTTATCATCTCGTAAGCGGATACCTACCAGTGCCATGTGTTTGACAATATCGCATATCAAATTCTAATACTCCCTGCCAGGATACCAAGTGGAGGTATATCGACGTTCGGTCCCCTCATCATCGAATCCTTTGGATTCGACAGTTTTGCCACGATTCTGTTCAACATTCCATTCGGCGCCGTCCAGATGATTGCGACTCTGGGAGGTGCCTGGCTCGCCGATCGATTCAAGATGAAGTCACCGGTGCTTTTGCTACTATGTCTGCCGCCCATTGCAGGTTGCTCGATGCTCCTCAGCGTTGGACGCGCGCAGAGCGACCGTGCAGTTCTCCTGGCCGGATATTACCTCATTTCGTTCTACCCGGGGATAACGCCTCTCATCTACTCGTGGTCGAGCCAGAATACGGCAGGAGATACAAAGAGAAAGGCCACGACTGGAATGCTATTTGTAGGAGCCAGTGCTGGAAATGTCATTGGGCCCCACTTGTTCACCCCAAGCGAGGCGCCGCGGTATGAGAGGGGACTGGTATCTAACTTGATATTGTTCATCGTCTTGGCAGTCTTGACAGTTCTTGGTATGGGCATCATCTGGATGCTAAATCGAAGGCAGGCATCCAGGCGCCGAGCTGTGGGCAAGAGCGAGAACATTCAGGATCTGAGTATGATCGGACGAAAGCAGGCAGACCACGAGGGAGATGTCTTGAATCAACTCGACGAGGCGGTTGGAGACAAAGCGTTCGACGATGTTACGGATTTGAGAAACGAGGACTTCATTTACGTGTACTAGGAAATATAAGTGTGGTTATTTACGTTGTTACGATGAGGTTTGAACTTGCTCTCAGATATGCCAGCTCACAAAAACGTGCCTTAAAATGAAGCATCCCGGCTATGATCAAACCAAGTCATTTAACCAGATGTAAAGAAAGGAACTAATTTTCAACAACAGTGACACCAATAGGTAGCCCGACGACCTGTTCATTGGTCTCGTGGCCACAGGCGGTGGCTGTGGCGGCTCCTCCTTTGCCCTCCGTTAGGCAGAGCTTGGAATTGCTGTTGATTAGATTGCCAGAAACTGAGTAGGTCCAGGCATCGCTGCTGCAGCCAGAGTGGCGAGATAGGATCCCGCCCTGGGCATCGACGATACACTCGTCAGGACGCAACAGACTATTAATGTGGCCGTCCGAGCGAACTCTCCAGGTCTGAGCGTCGGAGCCGTCGCATTTCTTAAAGGTGGCTTTGCCGGAGGTGTCATCGGTAAGACAATTCATGCTGTAGGTGTTGAAGATGAGACCAGTGGGCGTAATGGGGCTGACCGTCTTGGCGATGCGAAACACGGCAGTACCGTGTGAAGGAATGGCTTTGGCCGTGATGCCGCCAGTTTTCACGGCAACTGTGGTCTGCTCGCCGGTCCATAGGTCCTTGACAGTAACATCGTTGCCGCGACGAAGGGCCTTGGTGGATAGACCAATGCGCTCCCAGGAGACAGTCAAGTCGCCAGATGCGCCACCCTTGTTGAGGATGGTTAGAACCCGGTCACCACTCTCCAAGGTTTTGGACAGGACATCAAATGTATCATCGCTGCTGACAAGCGTTGCTTGCTGAACGAGCTTGTCCTGGTTGATAGCGATGAGGTCTTTGTTGGTCAAGTACTCGACCTCTTCCGGCGTGATAGCCGTAAGATCAGTGCTAAGAATCAGAGGCGCAGAGAAGCTGCACCATAGCGCAAAGTGACTCTTCTTCTCATCCATGGTGTAGGATGGGTGGTCGACATTGAGGAAGTCGGGGTCATTGAAGAAGCCGGGCTTCTGGTAACGGGCTAGCCGGACCTGTTGGCCGTAGTTATTCTGCATGCTGCCCCAAGAATTGCCGTCAGGGTACGTCTGGATGTCGTTGGAGTGGCGGGCCAGCTGTCCGTACTCCTGAGCCCAGCCCATGACAGTGTACCAATCGGTGAGGTTTTTCTGTTCGCAAAAGTACGCTGGAGCAGAATCGGAGAACACTGGGGGCTTGTCACTCTCCGAGAGAATCTTGTGCCATCGCCCATATACCTCGTGGTAGACTTGCTCCTGGTCACCGTCGGGAAGGTTGCAGCCGTCCATCTTGAGGTACTCGAAGCCCCACTCGGTAAAGTCTTTGAGATCGATCTCCTCGTGGTCCAGGGCCCCCGGATAGCCGCCGCAAGAGAGGTTGCCTGCGTCAGTGTAGATGCCGGGGATGAAACCTTTGGACTTCAGGTGGTTCGTGAGCCACGGAAGGCCTTGAGGAAACTTTTTAGGATCCCAGACCATTGATCCGTTCTCAGCGCGCGACATAGTGGACCAAGCATCGTCGAGGTTGATGCGATTGTACCCAGCGTCGAGCAGCCCAGTCTTGGTCATGGCCTCAGCGGCATCAACGAAAATACCCTCGCTGATGTTGGTCATGAAGCGAGCCCAATTGTTGAAGCCCATTGGAGGCAAAGGGAGAATGGTACTCGGAGCAGCTGCAGCAGTTCCAGCCAGCCCTGCGGCGGAAGCGAGGAGCAGCTGGCTCATCATAGTGGCGGTTTGGGGGGATGAGGGAGGAAGTCAATGAGGGAAAATCAATGGGGCAAATGGTTCAATTCTCCTTTATGACGGCCAATCGAGGTATTTGTAGTGTTTGACTTTCTCCTCTGCCTGGAAACATTGGCGTAACATCTATGACGAGGATGCCGGATATATGAAGAAAATGCATTCGTCTCAACTTCAGGAGGTTAAGGGCAAGCTCGCCAGGGCTCGAAGCTAACGGTCGATCCCGGCAGTCAGAGGCGCTGCGGTCCCTGCCCCAAGCGGCAGGTGGATAAATTCTTGCCTGGGGATGGCGGGGACCCTTGCGATGGCTTCATCGAAAGCGGAGCACGTTGCCCTGGGCAGTATGCCGATCAGCCTTAAACGGGCTTCCGTATCAGTGACGATCAACTTAAATAATGGACTCTGCAGCCGTGCGGGGTTGTGCAACGTTGCGATTAAGATGCAGATTGTTTTCCAATTGATAGTCCGGAAGAAACGAGACGATCCCCTGATGGGCGTATAAATGGCTGGGCTTCGCAGGCGCGCGAATCAGGTCAAGGAGATGTGGCAAGTTCAGTTACAGGGGTCATTCAAGTGCCGTCGCTTCATGTTTCTACTGCTTGTAAACTTCTCATTCCCAGAACTTGCCTTCCGGGCGAGCGGCTAAAGACCGATCATGGCGTCAACGTAACGACGCATTGCGTGGTATGATATGACCTTTTGTCAGTGACATTTGAGTTGACGCATTTTCGTGTTCGCCAGCATATTTATTCGACGGTTTGTCATTAATATTAAGCTATGCCGCTTACAAGGGAGATGTAACCCTCCACGCGCGTCATTAGTCGGAAGTTCCTGCCGATACCACCCGTCCCAGGGTGGCAGGCAAGAGTTGCAACCGCGTGCCGTCATGAGCTCTACATGAGCCTCGGCCCCTCCAACCAAGTTAAAGCTCCGTGCTCATGTTTCATTTTCCAGCTATCCATCTTCATTCAGCACTGCATCTGCAACGTCTGGCAATAGGATGGATCTGAAAGCTGGCACTCGTACCTGTATACAGGCAGCAATTAGTGCAGATCGATTGACTATTTGGGAAGCTGCCTGTCCGCAACTGCACACTTTTCCCGCTCGGCTGGTTTTTGGAGCAAATTGCGGGGGATCTTCACCGGTCATGTTGCTTTCTATTCTACCGGTAGGGCCGTCGGACTGTCGGCCCTGCAGAAGCTTGATGTGCCGGAAGATCAGCAGTAAGCTAACTAGCCATTTATTGACGGAATGCTACCAGCAGACGTGTCAGCGCCATCCATGTCTTAGACCAATTTCGAGGGAGGATTTGAGATATAATGCCATGGTGCCGCGGGCCTTTGTTCTGGCATACACAGCTCCAAATATAATTAAGGTGCACGCGTCGCATTATTATCATACTTTTCGCGCTCATGTTCTAGTCCATGTAAATTTCACTCGTCAGGGCTATGTATTTCAAACCCTTCTTTACTGGTCTGGCAGCTCTGCTGTCGGTCGTCGTACCCCTGGCCTCAGCGAGCCCAACGGCAAAGAGAGGCAACTTCACCTACAATGACAGGCAATTTCTCCTCAATGGCAAGCCCTTTCAGATAATTGGAGGTCAGATGGATCCTCAACGCATCCCCAAGGAATACTGGCGGCAACGGTTACAAATGGCTGCGGCCATGGGCCTCAACACTGTCTTCAGCTACATTTTTTGGAACAATCTGGAGCCCAGCCGAGGCGAATGGAACTTCGAAGATCGAAACGACGTAGCTCACTTCTTTCGCATTGCTCAAGAAGAGGGTCTTCACATTGTGCTCCGGCCTGGTCCGTATATTTGCGGCGAACACGAATGGGGAGGGTTCCCGGCCTGGCTAAGCCAAGTTCCCGGCATGCAGGTCCGTCAGCACAATGGGCCATTTATGGATGCCACCAAGCAGTACCTCGATCGACTTGGCTCGGAGCTTCGAAGCCTTCAGGTCACCCATGGCGGTCCCATCTTGATGGCGCAACTGGAAAATGAATACGGAAGCTTTGGCAACGACAAGAACTATCTGCAAGCGACGGCTGACATTCTGAGAGACAACTTTGATGTCTTTCTTTACACAAACGATGGTGGCGGTAAAGACAACCTTGATGGCGGCACGCTGCCCGGCGTGCTGGCGCAGACGGACGGCGATCCAAAGGTTGGATTCGAGGGTCGAGACAAATATGTGACTGACCCAACTTGCCTGGGTCCACTTCTCGACGGCGAGTATTACATTACTTGGATCGACGATTGGGCCAGCAACTCGGCACACCATATCACGTCCGGGAACAACGACGCAATGGAGAGGGTCGTCAACGAACTCGAATGGATACTCCAAGGCAACAACTCCTTCAGTATCTACATGTTCCACGGCGGCACGAATTGGGGTTTCGAGAACGGCGCCATCTGGTCCAATGACCGAACCAATGCCGTGACTTCAAGCTATGACTACGGCGCACCATTAGACGAGAGCGGCAGGCCAACCGAGGTTTATTACAAACTTCGAGACATGATCTCCAAATACGTTCCTTCCGGAAGCATCCCTGATGTCCCTCAGCTTCCGTCACTCGCTGAAGTCGAAGAATTCACGCTGAGTCCCGCATTAACTCTGTTCGAGACTCGTTCAGCGCAGCCGGAAAGACAAGCCGAACAACCAGTCACTATGGACACACTTGGCCAGTCATATGGTTTCATTCTGTACGAGCATAAGGTTGCAAAGGCTGCAAATGGCATACTGGCTCCCGGCGACGGGCCGCGCGATCGTGTCATCATCTACGTCAATGGAGCCAAGATCGGGGTGATCGACAGAACTTATGTTACACCCCGTTCCGTGGAGGTATCTCTCAAAGAAGGAGACGTCTTGCAGTTGTTCGTCGAGAATGTTGGACGCATCGACTTCTCCTCCCAGTTGAAAGAGCAGCAGAAGGGCATTGTTGGCAATGTCACCGTCGGAGAGGGCAATGTTCTGGAAGGGTGGTCGATGTACTCATTTCCATTATCCACGCTGCCATCTGAGCTTGACGAGGACAGCACAGTCACTCCCGAGGACAACGGCACTCCCATTTTCTACACGGGATCGTTTAAGCTTCCAACTGGCACGAATTCTGATCTCAGCGGTGACACCTTCTTAGCTCTTCCCAATGGAATCAAGGGCCAAGTTTGGGTCAATGGCATTAACTTGGGGCGCTACTGGACCGTCGGGCCTCAGCAGAGTTTGTATGTCCCCGGCTGCTACATCAAGGACGATGGTGACTCGAACGACGTCGTTGTGCTGGAGCTCGAGCCGCGAGCCAACACCCAGCTAAGTGGCAAGGGCATCGCAACTAGAGAGTGGGGCAACAACCCTGACCCTGATGCCGCTTGATTGAATCTGCGTTTACTTTAGGCTGCAGCTTTTGAGTGTAATTAATTGTTACGATCAGTGGACAACCATCGTGGGACAATATAGTGCTTCGTGAAAATTGTTCATATTTCATATATTCGGAATAAAACGGCTCCGCTTTGTGTTCGCTTAAACCAGGTATCTGAATCCCTTTCTCATCCGCAGAGCCTCGTCGTTGCTGTCGATGAAGTCGCCTCCTGACTGATCACCCGAGACTGCCTGGGTCTCGCACTCCTCGAGCTTCTTGTTCAAGTTGCGGAGCATCATTCGGAAGATAACGCAGCCGACAAGGGTCACACCAAACATGGAGAGCACGATGCCGTAGCTCTTGCGGTAGCCGTTCTCCTTGAGATTCCAGACGTAGGATCCAGCCACGTTTCCAAGCTGGCTGAAGGCATTGATCATGGCGATGGCAACGGCGCGCTTGGCAGGGGGGCGGGGGAATGACGAGCTGATCCAAGAGTAGAAGACGATGAAACCCGCGTATGATCCTGCCTGCAGGAAGAGAGCGATGTAACGCGCGGCGACGTTGAGCGTCGACATGCTGATGACGAATCCCACAACGCCCATGAGGATAGGGCCGACAATGTGCCAGAACTGTAGAACACGGTTAGTATCGAGCTACACTTTTCGAGGTATCTTTGATTCCACTGACCTTCTCCTGAGTCTTATCGGCATGCCAAGAAATGAGAATGGACACCAGGCATGAGAAGACCCACGGAGGGGAGCTCATAAGCAGCGTAGGGACGTAGTCGAAGCCAAGCGTGCCAGTGAGGGTGGGCTGTTGTGTTGTCAGCATACTCGTTCCAGCTCACGTTTGGAAAATCCGGAGACTTACGAAGAAGGCGTTGAAGGAAAGGCCGACAACGTAGGCAGTGAAGGTGAGCATCATGACGTAGATCTTGACATCAGACAGAGCCATCCACAGGCCGTCAAAAGCGCCCTGGTCTGCACCGTCCTTGTCCGCTTCACCGACATCCTCAAACATGCGCAGCTGTGCGACGGTCCGTTCCTCTTCGGTGAAGCCACGGGCGTTGTGCGGCAGGTCGGGCAGGATGAAGGCGGCCGAGATGGCAATACCCATGGTAACGGCGCCCTCGATCCAGAAAAGCCAACGCCACGCAGCGTGGCCCAGCACGCCCTGCATGTTGGAGAGCACACCCGCGCCAACCAGGGCAGAGAAGGCGTTGGAGATGAGGTTGCCGCAGAAGAGAATGGCGTTTCGCGTTGTCAGCTCCCGGCGCGTATACCACTTGGAGAGGATCAGCAGAGCACCCGGGAGGAAGGCCGCCTCGATGAAGCCCAGGAAGAACCGGATGATCACCATGCCGGTGAAGTCATTGGCGACACCAGACAAGGTGGAGATGAGACCCCAAAGCAGCATGGCGCAAGAGATGTAGAGCGACGGCCGCTGGATGCGGTTGATGAACATGTTGGAGGGCACCTGCATCAGGATGTAGCCGACGTACAGGATGCTCAAGCATGTGGCATACTGCGTGCTGTCGAGCTTGAGGTCGTCTTGCAAGCCCTTGAGGCGGGCTGCGGCGATGTTGTTGCGGTCGAGGTAGTTCATGATGTAGATGAGGACAAAGAGGCCGCATCGCGCGTCGAGCTTGCGCTTCAGCTTCTTCTCCACGATGACCCGACGCTCAGGATCAATGTAGAAGGGCTGGGCATCCCGGGCTCCGGCGTCCACATGCTCCAGGTTCTCAACATCCTGCTTCTCAGACAAGTGAGCGTTGGCGGCGTGCGCCTGGGTAATGTCGTCGCCGGCCATGGTCTCGGTGTAAGAGAGATCTCGTCTCCTTCCTGCTACAAAGTACTACCTCTGCTGTGAGCGAACGGGTCCAGGAACGAGCAGATCAGCACGGGCGACGACGGCTCCTCGGGCGTGCTCTTTAAATAGTTGAGTTTGCACCACTGGGAAGCCAGCCGCCTTGCCCACCCTCCATCCCGCAATCCCGCATCTCCACAACTCAGGTCCCAAACCCCCATCCTCTGCCCCAAGCCACCAGGCGTCCCCCACGCCTTCTCCAGCCCTTCTTCTGCAGCGGCTAGGGCCATGCCGACATCATCGGTCCCGGGCTGGACGCTGGGCAGACGGGATGACCCATGCTTGCAAGGCTCCTTGGCATGCCGGAATGTCCCCGAGCGCAGGCTGGAATCTCGGTCAACCCGTTGCTTGTCTGATTCTCCGCCCAACGGCCCACCTGCGCTCCAGCGCAACGCTGTTCTCGTACGTACGAGGAACGACTAGGCGGCCACCGGATCAGCAGAGATTTCGCGGGGCCTGGCGGCGGGCCTCCTGACGTCGTCCGGAGTCGAGCTCTGGCATTGCGAAATGCGCCGCATTGGGGGTGGCGTCACCACAAAAAGAGGTCCATGCTTGTCTCTTGCCTGGCTCGACTCGCGGCATTGGACGCGAAACATCTCGTCTGGCTGCAGAATTGCCGGCACGACTCCCCGGTTGCGCTATTGCGGCACTGCTCCAGCCATGTGGCTAATGACATTGGCGTGGTTCACTAATGGGTGGCTGTCAGATGGTCGCGTGGGGGTACGATCCCCTTGAACTCGGCCAACTTTTTATGATGCTCGTATGTACGAGTATGGCTGTTCCGAACAGACACGTTGTTTCTCATCGCGCAACTGCGCCAGGTCCCTTCCAGAGCATCCAAAGCAGAGGTGCAGGTAGTCTTGTGAACCAATCCGCCTCTGTTGTTTTTACTTGCCAATTTTGCGAAAGATCAGCTCTGCAAGAATGTTGCGGTCGCGCTGGTGGAACTGATTCATGACTCCAGTGCATGCATAACCACTAGCAGCGAGCTATCTCCTTTGGTCTCCACAGCAGAAACCGCCACCGTGGGCGCGCCAGTTCATCTCTCGGTTAAGGAGCCTGATCGGCGTGGGGGTAGCCTCCCGGAAGCTGGCGCAAGTCTCGCGTTGGGGAAATAGAGACGGCGAATTGGGTCCCAACGAGCCGGTAGGAATCAACAAAAGCCTCATGTTCTACTCCGTAATGGCTGACGAGTACTCCGCTCAGACCTTCAGCGCACGATCATATCCGGGGCTGCTCTCCGCCTTGGAAGCGCCAGCGGCGCGGTCGCGCGGGGAAGCATTCCGTCAATAGATTCGAAAACGCGGAGGAAATTTCGTGTCATAATTGGATCACGACGGAGGAGTCACCTTGCGACTGTCAGGCCGAGCTGAAAGGTCAGCCCACAATTACGGCCATGAGGGGAGTGTTGGGCTCACGTCGAGCCATGTAT
Source organism: Tolypocladium endophyticum (assembly GCA_024339985.1). NCBI lineage: Eukaryota > Fungi > Ascomycota > Sordariomycetes > Hypocreales > Ophiocordycipitaceae > Tolypocladium > Tolypocladium endophyticum. Next base: position 436,960 of record JALHBW010000019.1, on the reverse strand, counting down.
ATGAGCTCAATACTCGTATTGAAAGTGGATGTTCTTTGAGAGTACTGAGCAGTGCGAGCCCACTGCCTTTACGTCTTTTTTTCTGCATCGTGCACAGGAACGCTTTTCGCCGTCATGATTTAACACATTTTAGAACATCTAGAGAATGCGAGGCCTTTTTCGCAGGCCTCGAACCTCATGGTCCTCGGGCTTAGATTGGCTCAACCCTCAGCCTAACTAGTTTTTCTGTTCAAGCCGGGCAGCTGCCGGTAATGCGTGACGACTCCTCTTCCATCCCAGGGACTGCCGGTGACTCTCCGACCAGGCCGCCGGAAGTACTCAGAATCCGCTTATATCTCAACTATCCGCAAATTTGAGAAAGACGCGCCATTGAGAAGATGCAGTCAGTGGGCTGCTTCAAGACCCTTGGAGCAGCGCAGACATTCTCCTCGGACCCGAACGTAATGCACTCGGATTTTCACGTAAGCAGTTGGTTCAGTGATTACAGGTAGTCAGATTTCTCGGAAGTGAACAACTCTCGTTCTGTTTAGGTGGTTCAGTCCTACCAACATCATCTATAATTTCGCTGCATCAGCTGGAGATGCCAACCGGATTCCTTCGGGCATTAGCGGGGCTTAAGCATCGGCCGAGTTTCCGTCATGCTCACCCAACCCGGCGATATTACCTCCGAGGAGCTGAATCATCAGATCCGAGCAGCAGTAATCCCTAGCATCAATTAGAATGTCGAGAAATAAATAGTGTTCTTGCTGGAGCTCCTTCTGTTACGGAACACTTCGCTTCTGACGCTTCACGCCCGACGATGCCTCCCCGACGACAGGTCAAGACGTGCGAGCGCTGCCGCCGCCTCAAGATGCGATGCGACCGAGCCGCTCCTTGTCGGAATTGCATTCGGTCCAGCACTGAATGTTCGCTGCAGCTCGCTTTTGGAATATTGGACGAAACGTCGCCAGCTTCCGACGGAGACCCCTCCGCAACTCCGTCTTCTGCGCAGCTCACAGACAACTCCACAGTCGGCACCCCGGCAGGAGTTTCCACCTCGGACAGCCTGTCCAGTCGGAAGACCGCCAAGAAGAAGCGGAGAAGGGCGCGTCTCTCCTGCGTGCGCTGCCACCGTCTCAAGGTCAAATGCGATCAGAAGGAGCCTTGCACTCGGTGCCGATTGTCAGGTTGGGCCAAGCATTGCACCTACACCAATAGAATCGAAGGCGAAGCGACGTCCTCTGCTACTCCGACGACGGTCGATTCACCTTTCGTCATAGCAGCTGAGGAGCCAGATGTCGTGGTGGCCGAATGGCATTCAAGACACCGGGGCCTAAGCCACTGGAAAGCACTGCTTACAAGAGTGAGTTTTCCTTCCATGTTGTTCCTCAGGCAACTTGAGAACTAGAGTCCTGTGAACTCTCGGTGTGAGTCCCTCGTATTTACGTATAGAAGCTCAACACCGTCTTCGGCATTGAAAATACCATCGTTCTCACCGCGTCGAAAAGATTCATACAACGACACGATGATTGCGCTGCCGGTCGCGCATTGCCGGGCAATTTTCCCTTCAACAGTCCTGGCGCAGCCAAGTACATTTGCCTTGACAAGGTGCGAGAGCTCGTCGAGAGTCATCGTGCGCGGCACCACGAGTACATTGAAAGCTATTTAGAGCTGTACCAATGCATCCATCCAATCATCGACACGTCGGTGTTCCGCACGCAGGTTGTCGAGTTCTGGGACGATCCGACATCGACGAACATAGGATGGCTCGCTGAATTCCTCATGGTGCTCGCACTTGGATGCTTCTCGGTGCACAGAGATCCAGAACCTACCGTCGAGTTGTGCATGGCTGCGGAAGCTTGCCTCAGCAAGACACCGTTCATGGTTCGCCCAAAGGTTTCTACCCTGAGAACCCTATGCCTCGCCATCTTGACAAAGCAGGTCGTCAATGACACGTGCTGGACATTTGACTCATGCTGGTCTCTGCTCGGTATCATTGTCCGTCTGGCCGTATGTCTGGGCATCCATCGGCCGCAACCGCCGGCCAACTCTCTGCCCGCAGATTTCCAGGACTGGAAGTCCGGTCAGATTCTTTGGACATCGATTTTGTATTTCAACATTCAGATGGCCATGACAACCGGCATGCCGTCCTGCCTGTCATCGGAAGAGATGCTGCGCGACGACAGCAGTTTCTCCTGGAGCTATGCGACACTTGACACCCCGGCGGCTGCCTGGCATGCAGTCATCCACACGTCCTGTTCCACGATACTGCACGTTATCTCGCGGGTGAACTCAGACGCGGACAAACCCTCGTACGAGGAGGTCCTCGAGTACAGCACGCGCGTCCGTGAGCTCAAGAGCGTGCTGGACCGGGTCCAGGGCCACAACACCATGCTGCGCATCGCCCTTGACATCTTCTTCCGGAGGGTCATCTTGGTTCTACACCGTCGCCACGCGCTGGAGCCCGACGCGCCCTCGCGGTACCCTGTGTCATACTGGTCGTCTCTCGAGTGCAGTCTCGCGCTACTCGTGCACCACCGCGACCTGTGCGATAAGGACAGCCGGGTCCTGGGGCTCGACCTCATGGCCGACCTCTACATGCTCGACTTTTTCGCAGCGGCTTTGACGGCAAGCACGCATCTCCTACGCAAGGACGCCCCGCTGGCGGTCGGCTTTGCGATTTGGCCGCGGCAGACAATACTGGACACTCTGGAGGCATGTACTGAGATCTGGGCGGAGAAGGAGCACAAGTCGCTGTGCTTCCGCAGCGGTTATCGCCTCCTCAAGGCAGTTGTGGGAGTGCTATCGGGCGTGCAATTCTAGCAGACAATCCGAGCCCTGAATTCGGCCGACACGCGACTAACGCCTTGTGCTGTCGTCACCACTCGCGGAGCTCCCCTCCCGGACCAACAAAGCCGGGAGTCACCCAAGGCTCGCAACCTTTGCTCGCCTTGCGGACGAGTTCCTCATGAATCTCGATCCCCAACCCGGGGCCCTTCATTAGCTCAACGTAACCGTCCGCAACATCCCATATTTCCGGGTTCTTGATATAGCTGAGTAGGTCGTACCCGCCTACGTTGTAGTGTATCCCCAAGCTCATTTCTTGAATAGCAAAGTTCGGCGTCGCGGCGGAAACTTGCAGGCACGCCGCTAACGCGATGGGCCCTAACGGACAGTGCGGCGCAATAGGCACGTCGTACGTCTCGGCGAGAGCAGCCATGCGGCGTAGCTCCGAGATGCCCCCGACGTGGCTTATGTCTGGCTGCACGATGTCGATGCAGGCAGGCTCAAGGAAGGGCTTGAGGTCCCAGCGACTGTGGAGGCGCTCGCCTAGGGCAATGGGGATAGCCGTCTGCCTCGAGAGCTCCCGGATACCCTCGACGTGCTCGGATAGCAGTGGTTCCTCGATGAATAGTGGTCGATGCGGCTCGAGCCGCGCGGCGAGCTGCTTCGCCATGGGGCGGTGGGCGCGGCCGTGGAAGTCGACGCCGACGTCCATGCCGAGGGCGCGGACGGCCTGGACGCGCTCGACGCACGAGTCGAGCGCCGAGGGCGAGTCGAGCCATGCGAGATCTTCGGTGCCGTTCATCTTGACCGCGGTAAAGCCTTGAGCTTTTCGAGCGCGCCTGCGGATTGAAGGTATCAGTTAGTTTGCCTCCGAGATGGGCCTGGGCTCTTGAGGACCGCTCGTCAAGAGCGCCGTCGCGTTGGAAACTTACGCTTGAGTCTCGACATCGGATGGTCTGTCACCACCGATCCAAGCGTAAACCTTCAGCTTGTCGCGGACCTTGCCGCCGAGGAGTTGGTAGATAGGCATGCTTAACTTCCTGGCTGTGATCACGCGACACGTTAGCCGGCTGTTCTTGCTCTGCAGATTCGAGATAAGGGTACCTTTCAGGTCCCAGAGAGCAATGTCTATGCCCGAAAGGGCGCTCATCAGGATGGGCCCGCCGCGATAGAACCCCTTGCGCCACGACATTTGCCATATCTGCTCAATATCGCTGGCGCAGTGTCAGCGCCGTAATTGTTCACACAGTGAATCAGCGTGTGGTGAGCTCACTCGGCTTCCAGGCCTGTGTACTGTGCCTTCCATGCATCGAGACACCCTTCGACGGCCTGCGTGTGCCCCTCGAGCGATGCCTCGCCCCAGCCGATGTTGCCGTCCTCGTCGGCGATCTTGACAAACAACCAGCGTGGGGGCACGCGGAAGTACTCAATCTTGGCAATTCTCCCCATAATTGAAGCTGTCGATGCTATGAGTAGTGCGCAGCGGGCTGGATAGCAATCGAGGTTTTTTATCTTCCCCGCAGAAAGTTGCTGGGGGACAGATGATGTATGTTGCCGTCGGCCGGTGTCGCTCCGTGCTGGTACCCCCACGGAGCCGATGCCTGGCTCCGCATCCGGGGTAGTGGCGCTTGCGCACGGGAATTCGCCATTGGGGCGCATGAAATCCCCCAGTTTCTCACTCTATCCGTAACAAGCTTTATTTGACATTTCTCAAAAGCCCGTCGTCCGAAGATCTTCACATTCCGACCTCTGAATTGGTGCTTTGCTCTGGTGACTTCCATTACCTTGCCCTTCCTTCTAGCCGCGTCAGCATAATGTATTATGGTTATGTTCGTGACGTGCCGAGGAAGCTATCCAAGGGGGTCCCCTGCTTGATCCGTTAATGTAAAGAGGGCTGTCACGACCGCTGCTTGAAGTCTGGCGGCTAGGCTGCTTGTGTTTTAAGCTATCTCGTCCAGTCCGTCCAATCTAGCGTGGCTCATCTGGCTACGCGAAGGCTGTGCCATCAATGCTTCTCGTGTTGCACGCTGCTGCTCGTTGTTCCTGCCAAGACATAAACTGGGGTGGCGTGATTTTGCGAGAAGGAGCCCGCATAGTTTGTATGCTATATCAGGCCAAGAAGGGATTCCATGAATGCACGGTCTCGTGTCTTTTAATGCCATAGGATTCATTCCATGAATCCTTTTAGCACCCCACCAGCCATACTCCTTGTCTTAGACTCCATCTAGAACAGCCGACGTGGTATTCGAACACGAGCGCGGCCTAAATCGCGATAAGGTTGGCAAAGGGACGGTGATTTGTCAAGGTATCATTCAAATGACGCCCGATAATACTCTAAATAATACAGTAGCTTCTCTCCTCCACGCCGAGCGCAGCCGGTCCACAGCCCGCCCTAAGAAAATCGCCGTAGCGTCATCAAACCGTAAAGGAGCCTAAACGCCATTGCCATGCCGATGCATTTAGCTCAGGTGACACGTGAAAACGCCATGCACAGTTCCATCCTCGAACTGATGAATCTGGATACCAGTTAGCAGGTGGGTTTGCAACGAGAAGGCTGAGAATACTCACAATGTCGACAATGCTGGAATAAGTACCGCACACCAAGACGGCAATGCCAATGACGAAGCAGAGGCCGTTGAGCAATGTCTTGCCAAGGTTCTCACGGGCAAAGGGGCTGCCCTTGCGGAGGAGCTTGAACCACATCATGGCGGGCAGGTAAAAGGTGAAGCCCGAAACGAAGAGCGACGAAGAGATGGAGAGCAGGTCAGAGAAGAACGGGATGACCTCGGCGATGATGAAAGCGGCAAGGGTAATAATGGAGATGACAGCCAGCCAGGTAGCCCATCCCTTGGGGGTGTTGATGAAGCGGACGATAGAGTCCTTGTAGTACCGTCCATGGATGTATCGGCCAATGACGGTCGTGTTGATGGAACCCGAGATGAAGATGACGGGCAGGGCGATGCCAAACGCGATCTTGGAGATGGTGGGGCCGGCCGACAGCAGCGACGGAGACTTGACGTCGACACCGACAAAGGCGTAGACGAGGGCGCCGGTGAGTGTGTAGAGGGCAATCTCGATGATACCCAGAGCCCAGATAGACTTAACGTAGTCACGAGGAGTGTGCATCTCGTCCATGAAAGAGAACTGGCACATGGAGAAGCTGTAGGCGAAGACAATGTTGGTGATGGCGATGAAGCCTTCGGAGAAGGTGGTGCCCTCCTTGGGCCAAGCGGACCAGTTGACCGCGGAGAGCCCGCCGTCGGCGCGGCCAGCATTGACACCGGTGGCGATGATGGTGATGCCAATAGCAATGAGGATAGAGGCAAAATCGATGTAACCCAGGATGGCGACCTCGGCAAAGGATGGCGGGACGGCCACGAGGAGCAGGATAATAGCCGAGACGACTCCGAAGACAACGGAACAGGCGCCGTTGTCGGTGATGTTGTTGAAAGCGATGGTTCCCGTCAGGCAGTGCGAGCCGACAAGGAAGGTCAGCTGCAGCACGAACATGGCACCAACGAGCTCGTAACCGAACCTGCCCATGAGCAGACGTCCAGCGTCGGCGTAGTGGGCGACCTCGGGGAACTTGAGCTTGACCTCGCCGACGATGTGGCTCGTGTAGATGGCAATGAGGCCCAGGCCCACGGAGCAGATGACACCAGCGACCATGCCGAGGGTGGCAAAGGCGGCAGGCAGACTCAAGCTGCCCAGGGCGATAGCCTCGACGATGAGGACGATGGTGAGGCGCTTCCAGCCCAGTCGGTTAAACTTTGCAGTGCCCTCTGCCGTCTTCTGCTTCTCCAGGTCGGCGCGTCGCTCCTCGTTGAACTCGGCCGTCTCACCCGCCAGGGGGCCGCCATTGGCATTCTCCCGGGACCGCTGGGCGGACAGGGGAACGTTCTTCTCCGTCATGTTGTGGTCCGCCATGGCGTGGACCGTATATGGTCTACTTGTCTGTGCCACGAAGCGGAGTAGAAAGAGAAGAAAGAAACGGGAGGATAAGGCAGACCAGGCGGAGGAAGGAGGTGGAGGACAGAAGTGGAAAACAACAGTGGACCAAGACGAGGAAAGGGTCTGGAGAAGGGGGGGGACGAAGGGGATTTATTCAACAGGGACGTGGAGCAGAGCAACTCAAGATAAGAAGGACAGCGGTTTGGGGGGGCACACTATCTAGAGCGTGCCCCAAGTCAGTCTCCAACGTCAAGGACGCCGCCAACAGAGGCGACGGTGGGTCGGCCAGCACAGTCCAGGATGGACGAACGAAAGGGGGGGCGGTAGGCGCATGCGCATGTGGGTTCGCGATAGCATCTCTAGGCCGGAGTTCCATGTCGGTCGACGACTCGCACGGTACCGTGAGAGGGAGAAGGCGCGGTAAGGTACCCCAGAAACGCGACCCCGCAAAGCTAATGCAAATGGCTGCGACCAACGAAAGTGAAGCCATTATTTAGCGGCACATGGCCAGGCGTGGCCTCTCGAGTGAGTTTCGTGATGGAAATGTAATACGGTGGGGGCCCTGACACTGAGTTTTCCGCACGCCGGCTCGCCTCCTGCGACCCACCGGCCGAGGGACGTCATGGCCGGCCCCAGGACCCCGTCACATTGCGCTGGCACACGTACGCCTGCTTGGCGGTGCGGACTGGGTCGAGTCAGTTTCGATGTGTCAAGGTAACGCCGAGAAATCCCGCCGTGGACCAGGAACCCGCGAGATCCTGGGGTAGCATTGGGGCCTGGCGCCGTTTTCCGCGCAAGGCGATGGGGCTACTCGCATCGCCCGAGATGCGGCGCCGTTGAGGTGAGGTTGGCCATGGACGGAATGCTACCCAAAAGGAGGCTGCGGCAGTCGGATGCACGGCAGTGCTCAAAGGGGGAAGTGTGCAGATATTTCCGATCGTGGTGTGCGGCTTAAAGCCGCTGCCGTGCGGCCGAGCCGAGCGCCTGCCGCTCACTGGGCGTTCTGGGCGTTCTAGGCGTTCTAGGCGCCTCGAGCAGCGCTGCCAGGGCCAGCCACGGCGTGCAGCCCGCGATCGATGGCGCCCCCTGCCAGCTGCGAGGGCCAGCTGCAGCCAAGACGGGGTCCGAGCCGCCATCCACTCGTACGAGCTCGCATGGCGCTCTCTTCCCCCTCCCTTGCGGTGGATATCTCGAGGCGAATAGTGCGTCGCAGAGACGGCAGCCTGGCCCAGGTGCTCCGGACACGTCGACTCGTCGCGCTGGCACAGAGGCGAAGACCACAGGACCACACCACCCCTGGCGCCCGATCGCCAGCGGCCTGCTGGTTGGCCAGATGCTGGCCAGATCCCACCCGGCACCCCCGGCGCAATTTTCTGCACTGGGCCGCGTCTAGTCCCAGTCGGCCGTAGCGCCTTAGTCACTGCCGGGATCTGCGGAGAGCAAATCGAGGCTGGAAGCCTTCTGGAAGGATACCCGCCCCTGCACGCCGCCGCTCCCTGGCGCGTCCTTTATTTACGCGGGCTGCCCGACGGCGCACGCCACCTGCGCATGGACGCTCGACGCTCACAGGCTGACCCGGAGCGCGGCTCGACGACAATTCCTGGATGTCAGAGAAGAGGGAAAAAAAATTATGCGCGCTCGCGGGGACGCATAATGTGGACCAGATACGGCACTCCGTGTAGGCTAATGGACGCCTGTTATATGCGCGGCGAGTAATGCTCTGCGGAGCCGGCCTGTCCCTGCCTCTTTGCGTGTCTTGGTTTGACGTTGGTGTGATAACTCGACGCAAGAGGCCATCGACGCTTTTCCAGTGTCCTCTCGTACGAGTGCCCGTTTCCGGCTCGGCGCTGCTTCGCTGTGGAAATCCAGCCAAAGTCCGTCGTGACCGCTGACGACATACCGCTCCCGTACCATCATTGTTGGCCACTGATCGGCAGCGCCAGGGCTTGCCCCATGCCCACCGGCTGGTCCGCAGCCCAAGGAACCGTTCTTGCTGCGCCGTCTGCCGTCTTTTCCGACGCTTACGAGCACGGGTCCTCCGTCGCAAGCGTCCTGTTACGGTCCGTACGTCAGCCATATCCCTGATCCCCATCACGTCCCCCATGGGGACAATCCCCGTGAGCTCCTCCTCCGCATTCAGCTCGTTCATGCCTCTTGTCCTCGTCTCCATCTTTTCTCCATCATGGTAAAACGATCCGTCGTCTTACGTACTGGCAACCACCGTCGGGCGTTCTCGCCTCCGGCAGCTGAGGCGAGGGTGGAGGCCTTGACGAGAGACGAGGCCTAGCGCAGCCCAGGGTCCGGGTCAAATCGCGAAGCGAGTTCCGTTGGGGAGGTGCCCGAAGAAGCCATCTGTTGTCTTGACGACGTTTGCCGTGGCCAGGTGCCGGGGGTGACAGCAATCGTTTCTGAACTGTGACAGGCTGGTGTGTTGTGCATCACCGAATCTCTTGGTGATTTGTCGATCCATGCCTTATAAGTGTATGACGGAATGTCCTCCGCTGCCGTAGCTGACCGAGCCTACCCTATACGACTTGGAGCACGTCACTGGTGACGACGCTGATGGCCCGTATTGACTGAATGCCTCGCAGATTGAAAAGCGTAGAAAAAATGAGAATAAGTGCTTAATCACAATTGTAACTCGAAATCGGAAATATGGCATTTTGATGGCGCACTTCTGATGTTAGAGCGCGATGCTCTCTCATGACTGCAGGTGCTCGTGGGAGCCAATCCAGGGAGGCTTGGCAGAGACCCGTCGAACCAAAACTCACAGACTGTATGACAACGTGTGATACGGAGTCACTAAAAGTCCAAGGGGTTCATTCTTGCATTCCTTATGTCGATTAATTCTCCCAGACCGGCATCTAACAGCAATGATTTCGCTGATTTGCAATGCCGCCATGTGATTCGTCCTTGATCTTGGGCGTATCTTATCTTATCGCGATAAATATTTTTTCTGCTGCGGGCACACAAGCGACTGCCCCGCCATCGACAGCCACCGCAGGAGCACGTCTGCCCAAGATATCGGAGGAACAGTCCATCGCTCGTCGCTCGCCGCCTCACCTGTGAGCTGACGTGCCAAACGCCTCGAGGCCTTGACCCCAAAGTTGCTGTTCTTCTCAACTTCTCTTCCCCAGCCTCGCCTGACCTAGCCCTCATGGCCACGCCGCCAACGGAGCCCAGCTCCGGAGAACCGGCTCCGTCGACGCCGCCGACATTCAAGCCCATCCACAGCCTCGTCCTCGACACCGGCCCGCTCATCAAGAACGACCCGCCCGCCAGCGTACTCATCGCTCGAGCCGAGAAGCTGTACACTCTGCCCTGCATCATCCCCGAGATCCGCGACGCCGCGACCCGCGCGCGCGTCGAGACGACATTGCTGCCGTTCGTCACCATCCGGTCGCCCAAGCCGGAGAGCGTCAAGTTCATCCAAGCGTTCGCCAGGAGGACGGGTGACTTGGACGTGTTGAGCAGACCGGATTTGGAGGTCCTGGCGCTCGGCTATGAGCTCGAGTGCGAACGAAATGGGGGTGACTGGAGGCTGAGGAATACGCCGGGCCAGAAGGGGTTGAACGGCCGACCAAATCAAGCCGCCGGAGCAGAGTCAAACCAAAAGGAGACGCCAGATACGGGCGTCAAGGAAGCCGCGGAGGAAGTCGCTCAGGAGCAGCCAACCTCGGGCGTATCAGATGGAAGCGAACTCGATACCCAAGCAAAAGCAGAGCAACCCCTCGAGAGCAGTTTGCAAGAGCTGGACTTGAGCAAAGAGGGAGCAGAAGCGACCAAAGCCGAGGAGACACCGACAGAAACCGCCAACACCCAAGAGAGCGCGGAAGAGAGCGCGGGTCCTGCTGTGGATGCTGCTGTGGATGCTGCTGCGGACGCCGGTGCCGAAGCTGCGGACGAGTCGACGCAAGCACAGGAAGAAATCGAAGATGATTCCGACGACGAAGACGGCTGGATCACTCCGTCCAACGTCAAGAAGCATCAAGCCAAGGACGCTGGCACCGCCGTACCCGCCCAGCCCGCGCAAAAGACCCTGCAGGCCGCCATCCTCACCTCCGACTACGCCATGGAGAACGTGGCGCTGCGCATGAACCTCAACCTCGTCACCCCCTCGCTCGCGCGCATCACGCACCTCAAGAACTGGGTGCTGCGCTGCCACGGCTGCTTCCAGATCACAAAGGACATGGCCAAGCAGTTCTGCCCGTCGTGCGGCCAGCCCACGCTTACGCGCACAAGCTGCACGACCGACGAGCACGGCAACTTCAAGGTCCACCTCAAGCGGAACTACCAGTGGAACAACCGCGGCAACGTCTACAGCGTGCCCAAGCCCGTCCACGGCAGCTCCAATGGCCGGCTGCCCAAGGGCATGGGCGGCGGCAAGGGCGGCTGGGGCCGCGAGCTGATCCTCGCCGAGGACCAAAAGGAGTACGTCAAGGCGTCGGATGAGCAGCGCAGGGCGAGGAAGAAGGACCTGCTGGACGAGGACCGCCTGCCGGGCCTCCTTACGGGTGACAGGGCGAATTCCTCCGGCAAGATCCGCGTGGGCGCTGGTCGGGCGGTGAACTCGAGGCGCAAGCATTAGGCGAGACAGCATTTGGGGCACATGAATGACCATAGACGGATAGGTGTTTATAGGAAGCTTGATTGAAATGCATACGAAATCATGTCCCAACTCCAAAGCCCAATGCGGCTCTTGCAACGCCAGTCCAGTACCTCCATGCAAACCAGCCTCTTTCCCCCTTGCATCACAGCCCCCTTTCCAGCCCTCAGCAGGCTAAACCTCGTCGTCCGTCCTTATCAAACGTAGCTGTCGTTTACTCCTCTGCAGACACCGTCAGTACCCACGCATTCGTCAAGGCAGCAGCCGGACATCCTCAAAGGACAAGAACGGGGGGAAAGAACTCACTCTGCTGGGTCAACAGCAGCTCAAACCGCCGCTTCAGCGTCACGCGCTGCCGCGACCACTTGTCGTCGGGGGAGAAGCGAGCCGGGTGCGCCGACTTGGTCACCTGCCCGTGGGCCACCTTCTTGAGCGTGTAGAGGCGGTTGCCCGCGGTGTCGAGCGTGTACATGAGATGCATCGTGGGCAGTCGGGCTCGGGTGGCTGGCGAGGTGGTTTTCTTTTGGTTTTGCGTGGTGTCGTGATGCTGCTCGTGCTGCCAGCTCGCCGTTGTTGGAAAAATTTCGAGGTGTCGGAAACGGAAGGCCAGCCAATCACGTGGCGGGGCAGCCTTATCGATAAGCAGGGCCAAGTACAGCCAAACACCCTGCTACTCCCAAACCTCACACTCAAAAATGCACCTAATGTGTCGCATTGGGACATCTCAAAAATTCATTCCTGCTCAATTGGATGCAACGGTGGCGTAGGTTTAACGATCTTTAGTGTAAATATTTCTCTCAAAAATTTTTGGTGTCTTGCTTTGCGTGAAGAGTATTTATATATCATTACCCTTGATAAGTCATGACAGTGGAATCCACATGTGAAGTAATTACATGGTCACAGCATCTCACCACAGTGCAAACAGTCCGAATCAAGGCTTGAAACAGTATATTCAAAGGAGCGAGCCAGGCGCGCAAGTAAAGCAAATGTGAAAAAAATGGCTTCAAAATAGACAGCAGCCAGAGTCGCGCAAAGAGTCCAACTAAACGACATTATCGGCTCACAGAACCTCCCCAACGCGGGCCGCCTTATCGCCCAGCCAGTCCTCACGTTCGTAGAAGCGAAAGACTAGGTCATAGTCCTCAAAGTCGTGGACGATGCGGTCAATGCGCTTGTAGCCTCGAACGGGGTCGACGAGGCGCTGCATGGCCAGGTTCTTCAGGCTGCCGTCGCCCATGCCGTAGGGGTTGGCGCTGCGACCCTTGGCTTCGAACAGCGTCACGCTGAAGCGGCCGGGTCGGAAGATGCTGACGACGTGCTCGATGATCTCGGCCGTGGTGCGACCATTCTGCCCGCTCGGCACGTTGGTCTCGAAAGACGCGAACGAGAAGCCCGGCTCGGGCGTGACGTGGACCGTAAAGTAGTGCGTCGTGTTGTGCTTGTCGCCCTCAACCGACGGCGGCGCTGGGATGACGCCGTTGGCTGAGAAGCCGCAGGGGCTGAAGAGGTACGCGTCCACGCGAGCGTCTGGGTAGACCGACGTGGGGTACACCTCGCCCAATCCGCAGTTCTCCGACACCACCGTGCCCAGCGCATGGCCCTCGGTGGTCAACTCCTCGATCGGGTCGAGCTTGGCGGCGGTGTTGAGGTCGGAGTCGCTGCCGTTGTCAAACACGTCCACCTCATCGGGAGGGGACAAGCCGCCAAGGCTGTTCGCGGCTTCCTTTCGCGCAGCTCGCGCTTCAGCAGCAAGCTTGTCACTCGCGACCGCACTCGCGTGGGACAAGTAAAACTGCTTCGCGTTCTCGGGCTCGAGATCAGTCATGAGGATTTCGAGCGTCTCGTCGTTGTGATTGGCGCCCGGGGTGTTGACGCCTGCGCTGCCCGTGGAAATGGAGTAATCCGGCGTCGGCTGCCCATTGACCTCGGACTCGGGCGTCAAGGGAGGCGTCAGGGTCTGGTTGGGAGACGTGATGTAGAGGTACCAATGGTCGCCATTCATCTTGCCCACCATGTACGCACTGCCGCCGCCCTCCAGACTGTCGTCGAGGTACTTGACCTCCTGCTTCCAGCTTCGGTGGGGTCCGCGCTGCTGGTCGGGGAACAGAAAGTTCTTGCGACTGTAGAAAACGCGGTAAGGGATCGCCGCAGCGCGGATGTCATCAACCGATTCGGCATTGCGGAAGGGAAAGCCGGCATTGACCGCCGCGATGTGAAGCAGGCGCTGCAGGCCAAGCAGGAGGGTCGTGGTGCCGCAGGTCTTGAGGATTAGCTTGTGAGGGAAGACAAACATGCTCGACTCGGAGAGTAGGTAGGCGTCGACAGCCTCAGACTCGAGGACCGAGAGGATCTTGCAGTTGACCATGTCGAGCATGCCGACCCACGTCTCGGAAGAGACGCTCTTCAAGCCATTGGCGGCGGCGCCGGCAGGCAGCGCGTTGGCGTTGGGGGCGAACCAGACCTCAAGCAGCTTCTCGGGACCTGGGTTTGTTAGAAACCGCGGACGAATGCATGAGCGGGCCACGTCATACCTTCAAAAGCACTGCTCGAGTCCAAGTCGGCGGCAACATCATGATTGATGGTCAGATGCGGTGTACCCTCGGAGGGAGAAAAAGTATAATCCTTGGGGACCGAAAGGTTGACCATGCTGCTTTCTTTCGTCTCGGCGAACAGCGAGCGACCAGGAAGATGTCAATGGTTCTTGTATTGGACTGTCGGTAGCACCGTCTCTTTGCCCGGTTGGCAGAGTCCGCGGAGCACTAGCTGCCACTCAAACAGACCTTGCGGCGTCTGTTTGAGAGAGTAGGCCCACAGGAAGGTGCGGATCCAGAGACGCTGGCGGAAGCCAGCAGCAGCCGGGTGAGTGTAGGAAAACTAACGTCACTAATGTGGACGTTAAGGAGGTCGGAAGCGGAGGGCGTGGAGGAAGATCTTCTGCGACAGAATGTTGATGGGATGGTGGCGGTCCGATACCCTCGCACAAGTACCGGATCTAGCAGACAAGTGATATCTGCTGGGGAGGATCGGATCGAGAATGTGTGGTCTGTGAGCGTGGAGGGGTGCTATCGGGGCCTGAAAGCCGTCAGCGTTGCACAGACAAGACAAGAGGAGCAGCGCGGGAGGCTCGAACGCACTTGGATGGGCGAGAGAAGAGGAATCGCAAAAGGTCAGTCGAGCGCATGAAAGGCCAGCGCGGGCGAGCTGTGGGCGAAAACCAGGTCGGCGGCTCGTCCCGGGCGACGGCCGTCAGGTACGCGATGAGGACAGCAGAGTGTCTGCGAGCGCGCTACCAGGTCATGAAGCGACGAGACGGCGTTTTGTGCAGGAATTGGGCGAAGCTGCAACTTGGTTGCTCGTGTGCTGCCTTGATCGTGGAGCGGGCAGATTTTTTTTTCGCAACCCCGCGCCGCACCCCGGCGTCGGTAGGCAGTGACGTAAGAAAGGAGAGGTCGGTTCTCGCAGAGTCAGCCGGAAGACGGACCCCAGCACGACAGATTCTGTAGATGCAGAGGAGGTTTGGCCAAGTAGCGGATGGTGACGAAGTGAAGCCGGAGACGTTTTTTTCAACCTGCCCAGAGGTGTTTTCGTGCAGGCGTGTGGGATGCACCAGTGGCCCCCAACCTGCAAGCAAGCTTCCTCGTTGGGCGACGGGCCGCACGAGGGGGGGAGGGCGACTAGCGAATGCGCACTGAGTTTGGGCACTAACTCTCCAGGCTGTGGCACCTCGGGTTGGGCCTCTAGGCCTGGCCCTGACGCTGTTGGAGGGGCAGCAGCGGCGCTGGTTGGCTGCGGTGGCAGCGAGTGTGTACAGAGTGCGTACTCCGTAGTACGTGAAGAATCGCAGCACTGAATTGACATGACGCATTCATTCGTGCCCTGCGCCATTGGCCGCTATGTGCTGCAGTACCTTACATGTGCGACGCCGGGACGGCACTTGTCTGAGGCGTTGTTGCCATAGTCTAGGTAAATCCTCCGCATGTTTGATGCTGTCAAACTACCCGCTCCTCTACTGTACGTCGTACCTTTCCCCACCGCTTTGGTGTTTGCGTCTCGCCAGGTGTGACAGCATCATCCCGTTGGCGGAAGCCTTTGTCGGCGTAATATCTTGGCTGCACTCGTGATGACGAGAGCATCGTGGACGCCTGGGGCTGCGTTAATTTCATCCGCAAGCACAGTACTTCAGCTGCAGGCAGGTATTCGCCCGCACACCAAACTTGGCCCGCGTGCTCCTCTTGTAGAGCAGAACGGCTTCAGTGGCATCTCCTTGCCGAGGCTGTCCTTCAAGTACCCTCTGCTCTCGTCACCGTGGCGCAGAGTGTGGTCGTCAAGTCCCGAAACACGTGCGACAACGAGCAGTGCGTGTACTTGTCCAGGAGCCCGCCACCGTCGCCGTCCTGTGCCCCGGGCTCGGATATGTCCTTGCCGTTTACTTTTGTGCCCACCGGGTACTGTGGCCTTCGCCCCTCTTCCACGAGTGTGATAAACTGCGCGTCCATGGGCACCGACCCCAGAAACGGCACCTTGAACTCGTCGGCCATGGAGCGCCCCCCGCCCGAGCCGAAAATGTCGGTGCACTCGGAGCAGTGCGGGCACACGAAGCCGCTCATGTTCTCCACGACGCCCAGCACGCGAATGCCCGTCTTGAAGCAAAAGTTGAGCTCCTTGCGCACGTCCGACGTCGACACGGCCTGCGGCGTCGTCACTACCACCGCCCCAGCGACCTGTCCAGGCCGCGCTGAGCTTTGCAGCGTTTCGGCCAGCGATATGTGTTCGTCGCTCGTTCCGGGAGGTGTATCGATGAGCAAATAGTCCGTCTCATCCCAAAGCACGTCCTTGAGGAACTGTCGGATCATGGCCGTCTTCTTGGGTCCTCTCCAGACGACAGCGTCTCCACGCTTGGGCAGCAGAAAGCCCAGGCTCATGGCGTGCAGGCTGCCTATGCCCTTCTCCGGTTCCGCATGGTGCACGGGGACGGGCGCCCAGCCGCCAGGGACTTGTGTGACTTTGGACTCTTCGATGGAGAGCATGCGCGGGATCGACGGGCCCGTGAGATCGACGTCGAGGATGCCAACCGAGTGGCCAGACAGGGCGAGGGAGAGCGCGAGCTGCGTGGTGACCGACGACTTGCCGACGCCGCCTTTACCGGACAATACCTGACGGATGCGTCAGAACAGCCTTCATGATCACGCTGCAAGCCGAGAGCGCTTACCAGCACCACATTTTTGACCTTCTCTATCCCCATGGCGACGCTGCGGCGCCAATGCTGGCCGCGTTTGGGGACTTCGCAAACGCTATGACAGGATAACTCTGCCGAGGAGGTTCGATGGAAGATTTACTGAATATGCACAGTCCTGAAACCGGATGGGACCAAGATGTACGACAGACGAGGGTGCGCAGCGATGTCGTCGGCTTGTGAATGCGAATGATTAGAAAGCAACATTTGGGAGTGGTGGGGGAACGGGCCGATGACGGAAGTGGGCAACGAGGGGCCCCCACTTGGATGTTGCTCCGAGCCTCCCACTTCGTCTGAACACCACCCCAGGCGATTACAGCGAATCCTCAACCGTCTGAAAACACATGAAGCCTATGCTGATGGCTTGAAGCAGAGTGTCGACCATAATTCAACATCCGCGGCTTTGTCAAGTGACACCCCAATCTGTGGGATGTACATCCGCGACTATGTTCCATTTACGTGTTCGATCATAAATGGGCTATCTTAGTGGTCAAGATTGCCTCGTCAATCATGCACTCCGTATAAACCTCATTACATCAAAGAATACTTCGCCCTCGATCGTCGCACCCCTTTACCCACTCACTGTTGGCCGGCTGCGCTGGACGGCTATCGAACCTTTGTGATGATCCAGGCTCAGAACCCATGTCCAAAAACTCAAGGCGAGAGACCGCGAATTTTCCTCACCTGTTGGCTGAAAAGACATGGAAATAAGTCAAGTCCTGGAAGATGCTCAAAAAGGGTGCAGTGTATCAGGTCTCTGAGCATGCTCTGAGAAGGTCATGCCATCGGAACAAAACCTATTCCTAGGTCATGATTCAGTGGCCTTCTTCATCGTCGCCGTCTCAAAGTCGGACACAAATGTAATAGACCCCTTGCGGTACGCTACCACCGGTCGGTTGTCATCGCAGTATCCAAGTACCTCGGCGTCATCAGGCACCGAGGAGAGCTGCGGGTTGGTGAAGCGCACAATGGGGCCCTTGTCGACAGTGAAACCGATGAATTCGACGTCCACAACTTCAGCCAACTCCGTGTCTTCTTCTTCTGAGGCTTGGATCGTGTTTCTGTGACTGCATCGTCAGAACCGCATGTCTCTCTGGTCTTAAGCACTGCACGAGCAGGACAGGTCGGGAATTCAGCTACATACGCTTGGCTCATTGGCGGCCCCTCGTCGGAGACCCTTGAGCACCGCTGGCGAATCTTCTTCACCCTTTTCTTGGTGCATTCATGGAAGAGATGCAAAACCCCAGCGATGACGAGCACCGGGGTTCCCAAAGCAAGCGCCCAGGGTCTGTCCAGTTTATCAGCATGAACGAGTGCCCATCAACAGCAGCAATCTGACTCACGGATGCTTTCTATTCCTCAGAGAGTTTAAGAGGGCCAGAATAATGCCCACCATTGCTATTAATGAGCCGACTTGGGTCATGGTCCAAGTGGACCAGTATAGCGGCATGAGGTACTCGCCATCGCAAAACTGCAGAGCTAAGAGCACGTAGCCCTCCATGATGACGATGACAATGGACGTCACCACACACCCGACACACATGAAAATGTACCTCCGCAATATTCGGGCGCGTTTCTGGGTGTGCGGTGAGTATTTCTCCAAGGCAAGTTGCCCTCTACAAACCACAGATGTCAGTGACGAGACAACAACGGCTGCCAGTTGCTCAACCTGGACAACGTACCTGATGTACACCCACGAGGCAAAGAAGAGGACCAACAGGTTCACAACGAACAGGATCCAATAGATTATTCTAAACTGCCACTTTACCAGATGAGATGCGAATTGAGCATATTGGCGACACAGTTCCGGGTCTTGTTGTGTAAAACCCGCCATAATGATGGCTAGCTGTAAAGAAGGCGGCTGGATAACGCAACTGGCAAGCAGTCTATGATACGAGAGCTTCGATAATCATAGCCAAACTCGGCTTTGGAGTCTGTCGGGGTTCGAGAGAAGACCAGAGCTCTACGGTGTACTCTGTCTGTCGACGGTTAGTTCAGCAACAGCGGTGGTACATTCTTTTAAGTTCGAGACTACAATCTTTCATTTTCGAGACGACAAGAGCAGGATGTTTCCCCTTCACATTATGTGGAGAAAATCATTGGTTCAATGGGCCCTGCTGCGGCGAGCGACGCAGTCATCTGGCTAATGGTCCAATCGTTGCACAGACTTATCGACTCCATGTTTCTTGGTTGCGGGTGAGACATTGTCCCGGTCATACGGTCATACACTATGAGATGCGGCAGACATGCAGGCCTCGGCGGGTCAGCCGCGATAAGCAAGAACCTACCAGGAAATGAGTGGCCCTGCCAATCTTGCATCAACGATAGCGTCTGTGCAACGCAAGCACACCTTGGTGGGAAGCGGCCGTATTGGTCCACGTCGAAACCTGGACACAGACGCAGCACACAGGCGTAGCTTTATCACTTACCTGTGCAAACAACCAAGCTACGGATCATCCTACATACTATGGATCAGACCAAACCGGCAATCTGTAGACAAGAAGAGCCGTCCCGTCCCGTATTTTTCTCCAGCAGATGCAGCGCACGGACGGTTATCGGGCCTCGCGTTTTCCAAGACCGCTCAGCCGCTACCGGGGTACCTCCCCTTCGGGCTCTTCCATTTTCAGTCAGCATTTGCAAGGTGTGGTGCAAACGAATACGTCTTTACAACGTGTGAACGGTCGGGCGGGAATGCCCCGGCTTGGCATTGATCCATGATGAGCCACCAGAGGGCTGAAACTCCCGCCAAGCAGGCCAGCGGACAGGGGGCCGCCTGCGGCCGCTTTCGTGATAACGTCAAGCGCCCACTTGATACCTTACCTTACCGGCGCCTTTGGCCAAAGATCTGCACAAAGTTCTTGGCTCGTGGCTTGTGAGCAATGTGGGCGAATCTGACTGACATGCCGGTCGTCTATGCTGACATTGTCCCTAACAGTTCATGGTTAATAAAGCGTCTGGAGATCCGGTGAAGCCGTCCGAAGGAACATTGTCTCAAGGCTTTGGCAGAGACTGGGTTATGCTTAAAATAAGGTTGGTCGTGGTCAACAGCGTTGAAACATGAACTGGGAACTCCAATACTACAGTCCCAGCGGGAGTGGCGGTTGGTCTTGGTCTGCCATGCTGTGCATGGATCTCCGTACATGTAGCCCCCTGTATTGCAGACAAACATGTGCGCACCTTAATCTTGGTACAGAGCAGGGTTTGTTTGCTTTTGGCATGCATGAAGCCAATGGCTGCCCGACCGCAAAAGGAAACGTCATTGATTAGGACGTGACTGAGACACGGACCCAGTGACCCGGGGGGCTGAGCTACGGCGCGGAATCCCCAAGCCACGGGGTGTTCCCGGAGCACGACGCAGCTGGCCCGTCACGGCCCGTGAACAAGCGGCCTCCGGCTGGCCAGCATCCCGCGGGATGTGGAGGCTGTCGGACATCTTCCGCTTCTTGGTTCTGGTCGATCTGACCCTTTTTTCACGAGAGGCGTTAGCATCGAACGGCTCGTCGGATCGAATTTCCCGTTGGGTTGGTATATGGCCAGGGGACGGCCCCCAAGGCCAAGCGAAATACGTGAACCAAGCATACTTCCATCCTGAGGGCGATAAAACTTTACTTTGTACGTACATAGCCACCTTCACGTGCCTAAGCTGAACTTTCATGAGTCAAAGCTGAATACCTGCACGAGACATTGGCATCAGACTACCACCCGTTATGTTCGCGCAGTGATTCCCTTTCGGCCGTGGTGAGAGTGAGCACGGGGGTGAGGGTGTCCTTCATGCTCATCGCAGTCCATGTCGTCGACGTCTTCGACATCGTCAGCCCAGTCCGGGAACCCATCCTCGAACGTATCCTCCAACGATTGCCGCTTCTGCGCCTCGTCTAGTGCCCCATCGCGCATGATCATTTGCCAGCGCTCATACTCTGCATCCGTCAGCAGACAGGCATCCAGCATGCCCTCCAACGCAGGCGTGTCAAGACCCTCGCCGATGAAGACGAGCTCCTGGCGGCGATCCCCCCACTCGCCACCCTTGGCGATGTCGTGCTGCACCAGCGCATCCACCTCATCGTCGCCCGTTGTGTACTCGGCCTTGTCTAACGTGCAGAACCACGCCCGTCCGCCCGTGAGAGTGAGCATCGCGCCCGCCTGAGACCAGTCCCCCGCGCGGTGCGGGCGCGTGGCGAGGTGGAACTCGCCCTTCGAGCGGAAGAGCCGCCGCAAGGTTGGGTGTGTGCGCTTGTTTGCGAGGATCACATCGTTGGGGGGTATGTCCAGTGGGTCGAGCTCCATCTGAGCGTCTGCATCGTCAGAGCCAAGCGTGCTCTTCGAGTGTGGGGATGGAACTGTTTGGGCAGTCGAGTGAGAGCTCTGTGGAGATGATGCCTGCGGGCTGTCTTGCCTGGCAGTCCCGGCCCTTGAGCCAGAGCTTTGTGAGCCGTCATGATCATCCATGTCAATATCCATTTCGTATTCCTCTTCCACATCATCATCGCCATCACCGTCCTCTTCATCTTCATCATCGTCTTCATCTGGGTGCTCCATCTGCAGGATGAACTTGTCATACAACAATGCGAAGAGCCGTCGAGGGTGAAACGGACGATAGCGATTGTATATGAAACTTTGCACATTGTACTCTTCCGTCTCTGGTTTGGGCGTCAACACGTTCCGACCATTCACCTAAGCGTGCACCCGGTATTAGACTTTTGAAGCATCATCGCAGACTACACATCGCAGATGGATGGTTAAGCTGTGACATACCTCACGAACAGTCATCGCATGCAAGTCTTGCAGCCAGCCATATCCAGACTGTGCGACGTCGAGCTTGAACATTCCTGTGTTGACGAGTTGCTGGACGTCAACCTTGCCGTACGAGGCCTCCAGAATCTTGGCACGATGATTCAGCTTCCGGATCAGGCTTTTGGTTGCTTGCTTTTTGTCATCATCGATCTGGATGCATCAGCTGATGTATGGCGTACAGCTGACGTGGCCTTTGATGTTGTGCGAGACCTACCATGTCCGTCTTGTTGAGAACAATCACGTCGGCAAACTCGATTTGATCGACCATCAGGTCCGACACGGTACGCTCGTCCTCAGGTGTCACATCATCGCGTCGTGAGGATAGCAGGTCGGCCGTGTCAAAGTCGTTGAACATGGTGAAGGCATCAATGACTGTGACGGTCGTGTCAAGGCGGGCAAACTTTTCCAGACCGCCGGCTTTCTTCCTGTGAAGATCGAAACATTAGCGTTTGGGCATCATTGTATCCAGGACGAGTCACCTACAGCTGTTTGAGAACTTGGATCATGCTCTCATCCAGTTGCAACGCCCCTGGAGCAGCAGCCATGTCATCCATGTGCTCTGCTAGCCGAGCATCGAAGGTCTCCGCGACCTGCTCCGGCTCGCTGATGCCACTGCTCTCTATAATGATATAGTCGAACTCTTGGAGCTGAGCAAGGCGGACCAGCTCTTCCAGAAGATCACCTCGAAGGGTGCAGCATATACAGCCATTCTGCAAGGCAATGATCTTTTCGTTCGTCTTCGTCACCTGATGAGTCTTCTTAATCAGGGCAGCGTCGATATTGATCCTAGTTCCTCCGTGTCAGAGTAATGCCATGCTCCAAAAGATTTCAAATTTGCTCTTACGCTCCAATGTCGTTAACGACAATGGCAATGCGGAGACCGTGCTCACTGCGGAGTATATGCTGAAGTAGAGTCGTTTTGCCAGATCCCTGGATACGTAAAGGTAGTCAGAAGACGGCATCCAAAGGCAACTATTGTGTAGGCACGGTAAGTCATACGAGGAACCCAGAAAGCAGAGTAACAGGGAGAGCCCTTTTTGGAATATGAAATTTGGAGGCATCTTTCTGGCTCTTCTTGCCAGAGGAGGACTTTGTCTTGCTTCGAAGCTTTGCCATGATTGATAGAAACCCACGAAATCGATGCTTTCAAGGTAGCAAAAACAAATTGAACAAGCGATTTATTTTGAGAGGCGTCCATTTCTTTAAATATTCTACAACAGTCTCCTAAACATACTCCAGGGCTCAGACCTAACACTGTTCTTGCCTTGATTCCCGTATAAATGATACTGCGAAGTACGCCGGCCAGGTCATCAGGGTTCCAACCTGTGGCCATCAAGGTAATTGGAGGCGGCGCGGATTACATTTCAGCGCCATTGATTGGATGTGGCGGCGATTCGGTTCCGAACAAGCTAAGACGAGCTCCCCGCTTCTCCACAAGCTACGTATACATAGTGTCTTATCGTTCAAGCGTGGTGATGTGTGAATACCGGCCTGTCAACCGACCAAAGTGGCCCATAGAAACGACTCTGCCCATGCCGCTGTAGAGCGAATTGACGGACTATGCCACTTGCAGGTCACAAACGAGCTGCTGCGCTACACATTGATCATTTGCAGTATACTTGTCTTTCACGCGTGAACGCTGTCGGGGTGTACACGTGAGGCTGATAATCCAACTGGGTTAATTTGTCGACTTTCTCCCGTCACTAAAAAGCATCCACATGATTTCTGGCACTCCAAAATAGATTGTGAACTTGACACGCATACTCAATTGTAAAAAGGAAGAAATAAGATCGGCCCTTGAAGCATGCTATGTACGTGCGATTCCTCGGCGGCGCGCATGGATATTTGACACGGCTACGAAGAATTGACGATGTTATCGGCGATCTTTTCGGCCAGCATATCTAAGAAAGTATCAGCACATGAGTATGGAAAATTAAAAATCACAGTGATGCAACCATCAAATGCTACTCACAGACAGTGGATTGCGGATGGCCTGGGGGCAAGATGGGAAAGGCGCTGGCGTCAACAACTCTTAAGCCTGTGACCCCCCGGACGCGAGCTTGGCTATCAATGACTGCCAGAGGGTCTGTCGAGTTGCCCATCTTGCACGTCCCGGCTGGGTGCCAGAGAGTCATCACGTTGTTTTTGATGAAGTCAAGAATTTGCTCGTCCGTCTGAACCTTGGGGCCGGGGAAGTATTCTTCGCCAACGACGATGGGGCTCATTGCCGCACTTCCGAAGGCCTGCCTCATTCGTCGGAACATGGCGATGGCTACCTGCTGGTCTGTCTTGGTGGCCAGCCAATTCGGGTTTATCGTTGGGAGATCAGACGTGTCTGCTGATGAGATTGTCACGTTGCCTCTTGACGTAGGTGCCACAAGAACTCCAAGCATGGACGCATATTGGGCGCCGTCCTTGGGCTGGTTAGTGAACAAGTTGGATACGTCGCCTATGTATCCCGCGCCGGAAATATACTGCGCAATGCTGATCAGCATTGTGGTTCATTTGCTACCAAGATCTCAAACCTGGGAAAATACCTCGGCCTCGGGCCAGTCGTCTGGAAAGTGAGAGAGTGCCTGGGCGGTCTCTGCCGTGAAACTTCTCCGTAGGTCAGTGGGGATTTTTTCCCAACCAAGGAAGTCAGCGATTGGGTTCGTCATGACTCCTGTGTGGGCTGTGGAATACTGAAGGAACTGTGCCGCGAGGAAGCCCAAGTCGTTGGCGACACGAGTTAAAGTTGGGACGGCAACCCGGTAAGATGGCGCGAAGAATGGGTGATCCCACATATTCTGGCCTACACCAGGGAGGTCGGAAATCACCGTAATTCCATGCTGTTTCAGAGTAGAGGAAGGCCCAACGCCTGAAACCATTAGCAGCTGAGGCGATTGAAACGCGCCAGCCGAAAGAATTACTTCTTTGGTGGCTGTTAGCTTGGACTTCAAGCCCAACATATCAGTCACCTCCACTCCAATGGCTCGCTTATTGCTATCGAATAAGACCTTTTTTGCCAAAGTAGCTGAATATATCTTCAGGGACCCGGGCTTGGTGGCCAAGAAAGAGGATTCAGAGCTGCTCCGGGTCTGGTCACTTGGTCGTATCGTAGACGAGCAGAACTGCGCACCCAAAAGGGATCCGGAATTGAAGTCTGTGGTTTCCTTGATGCCGATTGCATCCAGTCCCAACTTCATCCATGTTGAGAAAGGCATAGCGAAGTTAGCATATGTCAACTGGAGCGGGCCGCCCTTCGAATCAAATGCCGAAGCGTCGAATTTAGCCGTTGCGTTGGCGAATCGCTTGGAATCATCTGGTGCCGTGAATTGGACGCTCTTCTTGTAGTATGGCAGAACTTGATCAAACGCATAACTTGTGTCGTTGACGGCAGCTGCCCATTGCTGGAGTGACTCTCGTGAAGGTCTGTTGATAGTTGCGCCGTGAGCTACGAGCATCCATTCTGCCGCTGGCGAAGACTAACCTTTGATAAATCATAAAATTAAGAGCAGATCTTGATCTTCAATTAGCTGCAGAACTTTAACATTTTGGTGAAGTAACTGAAGGGAGTCACACGAGCCGCCCAAGCATTTTCCCCTTGCAAAATGGATATCTCGGTAGTTAGCACCGGGCTGCCCTTTGGAAACGAAGCCCCAGTCAATGGGTGCTTTTGTATTTGGATCAGATCCTGCAGGGAATATGTCTGCAATAGGGATGGACGCTAGGGAGCCGATCTCGTAGTACGTCCCTGCCTCAATCAGGGCGACACTGAAGGACTTCTCTGCAAGCCGAGTAGCGATGGTCGCGCCGGCGGTGCCGCCGCCAACAACTACATAATCGAAAGTTCCGAATGGTAAGAAGGTAGCATTGCCGAATGGTTGAAACAATGCCAGCGCTGTGGCCAGAAGCGTTGAGAGGTGTTTCATCCTCTGCTTTAGGCGTTAGCTTGAATATGATAACCTGTTTCCTGTTGGTTGAAGATGTTCTTGGCAGGCCCTCTCTTGAACATAAGGAAAGTCCAGGCGAAGAGCATATATGTTTCTCTGGAGTACCGGATCCTGCATGAACTGGGATGAGAAAACATGCGATGGCCCGGGCGGGTTGGGGCCTCGGCCTTGGCGACGAGCACATTACTCGTCCGCATAACCAACCCTGTCCATGTACATGGACTGATGTTACAAACCGAGGCCCCAGCTATCATGTGAATGCCGAAGTCGTTGACAAGAGCTTCCTATGACGTATTCGACATTCTGCGACTTTCATTGGTCGTGATTCTTTGTCGGTCATTACGTAGTCATTCCGTACGAAACAAATGCTCTAGACACAGAATTATTGCGTTGCAATTGTTGATGTGGGACAATTTGGATCGGACGATGACACTACGGGGTGTTTCTTTAGGCACTCAGAAACATGACCTCGATTGAACATGCTTTTAAGCTGGACTTTATTGATGTAGTAGCTCTCAAGTAGCAGGCTCTCCGGCAATAGCAACCCGATCCAAGTTCAATAACACCTTGACACCCGACTTGGCATACGATCAAGTAGCTGTACGATCAAGAAGCTGTACGATCAAGAAGCTGTACGATCAAGAAGCTGCAGGGCCTCCGTCAGCGAAGGTATCTCACTAGGGCTGCATTTTAAGGACAAAGGTAATGCTAACCCTTTCCTCCAAACGCAAGAATGGCATTATTTAATGCAGCATCAATATTCTTGATGATTCCGGGTGCAATAGCGGCTTCCAAACCGTCAAGCTTGGCAACTGTGGCGGCTCCAAAGAGATCGGTATCTTGCTTGAGCTGGTACAAGCTGGAAAGGACGACAATACCCAGGTCACCCAGCGCGGATTTCTTTGCGGAAATGTCTGCGAGGGTTGAAACGATTTTGGGCTCCAAGGCGATGAAAGAGAAGCCGATTTCTAGAGAGCCGCCTCCACCAAACGGCGGAGACGCATTGGCATCGTCGGTGGAAGTAAGGATTTGTTCGTGGAGTTTCACAGCGTCGACCTGAACCTGAAGAGCTGGAGCCAAGCCTTGAGCACCGGCCACCAGAGCTTTGGTATCGGCATCAAGAGTTGCGAGAAGTGTGGTGATGTTCGCGATATCCTGCTTCACAGTTTTATAGTCCGAAGCCAGCGTACAGGCTGCAAAGCAAAGCGCCCATGCAAGAAAAGTAGGTCTCATTGTCGCGTGCTGGTTGATGAAGAGGGTTTGAGATTTTGAGCAGATGTCAAGGATGGCCCCACTGATGGGCGGCAAGAACGCAAGTTCGGTATATAAGTTGAGCTGCCGCACAGAACTACCCTTCAACAGGCGAACTTATCACATTCTGCTTTTGAGCTCTGCTAAGTGCCCGCCCAACCTCGGCTAGCCATTCCCTTGCAAATTAAATGCAGGAAGAATTGAATTGAGCAGACATCACGTGGAGACGGAGGCCGAGGCAACGCCGATCGACGCTCACATCCCCAAACCTTTGTCGTCCCAATGTCCCCTAACCCCCGAGCTTTTGACTACTCCGCACCTAACCATTTCCGGAAATGCCTGGGAGGGCGGTACGCACGGCACTTACACCTGTCAGATAACCTGCTCTGAGGGATCACACATTCGCTTCTGCTCGGAATCATGCCAGGTCCTAGGGAGCGCTTCCACAGAAGTTATAAAGTAGCAGCCGGCAATCTTACTACATCCATACGATGGTCAAACATGTTAACCTGCTAATTTGAAGTCAGTTCTTGCTCGTACATTCTTGTTTTCACTGAATATTGGGGAATAAACAATTCGACGACGATGTCAGTCACACTCGTGAACCTGGCGGCGGTGGCGTGCCTCCTGATGCAGCACACCATTGCGCAGTCATCTGGTTAAGCTCGTGAACTTTTCGGATGAGACTCATCTTACTGACTGGAAACAGTTTCCCCTTCCGTGTTCAAAAACATTGTCAGGTATACGGATTTTGCCTCCGCCGCGTATGCGAATGATTGTGCAACACCACCGTATAACGCCGCAGTGGTGCAGTACTTCAGCGATGGCAGCACCGATACCCAGGCAACGCTTTTCCGGGATGATGCTGCCAATGAGATCGTCATCTCATTCCGAGGAACTTCGTCACCTCAGGATCTCGATACTGATTTGGATTTCGCTCTTGTTGCCTTGTCTGCGACTGGTACAAAATGCTCTGATTGCAAGGTACATTGAGACGGTTGGTCGAAATCTTGAGGCACCAAGTCATTGACAAAACTACAGGTACACAAGGGCTTTCAGTCAGCGTACGAGGCCATTTCACGTCCTGTCACCGCTGCAATCAAATCTCAGCTGTCATCCCACTCTGGCTACACTCTCACAGTAACAGGGCACTCTTTGGGTGCTGGAATCGCCGCCGTGGCTACCTCGTCCCTCATCGGCCAGGGGGTCGCGGTCGCCAGAACGTATACATTTGGAGAGCCGCGCAACGGCAATCCAGCCTGGGCGGCTTACATCACGACCCAGATTCCTGACACCAGCTACTTTCGCGTTACTCATGCAGCCGACGGTGTTCCCCAAATCCCACCAACGGTTTTAGGCTATGTTCACCATGGTACTGAGTATTTTGAGAGAAAAGAGTCGGGTAACAACGCCGAGTCCACGCTGAATTGTGGTACGAACTCTACAGTAAGTCAATTGGTTTCCTTGTTCATATCCATATACATTTTGCATAAGATGCAAGTTGCACTGACACCAAGAACAGACCTGCAATGCCGGCCAAGATTTTGGATCAAGCCCCATCAACCTATCGCATCTTACTTACACGAATACCGTTATTGGTAGCTCCTTGTTCATTCCTGCCTGCGGAGCTAAATTCCCCTAACTCTTGCTCGTGGATGGCTAGCGGGGGAGTCGGAAGGCCAAGCCGTAAGCGGGCTATGTGTGAGGCCAGCTTAGGAGATGTACTTCCCCAGCGCTAAAGCCATAGCTACCACGTGCAATTGTTGCAAGAGGTTCAGACAGTATCCATGATCAAAATGTGACCAATTTTAATTTAAAGATCCATATTATGTTGCATGGCAACGCAACTGAGCCCTTTACCCTTCCAGCGCGTGACGTCGTGCGAACACTCCATGTCAACATGAGGCGGGTTGGCCAGCGGCCAATCTGCCGACATGAAGGCTTACGAGCACTCCGGGGTTGTGGACGCGCCCGATTGGGCGAAACGGGCCGTGTTATATGGCTATGTGTGACATTGGACGAATAATGAGGGGAAGGACAGGGAGTTGGCTGATCACTGAGCTTGTCGATATTCCTATGCCTACTTGCTGAGCTGGGGGGGCATGCGAGTTGCCTGATGTGTAGCAGTTGAAGAAGTTCAGAGATGTGTGCCGATTCTCCTTGAAAGGACGGAGAGCTCTTTTTCGGCTTCACATGACTTTTAATTTTATCCAAATTCACTGGATGGCCGAGGCTGGAATTTTGGTGCGGCATCCAGCATGTTGCGACTTGAAGTGTTGGACTACGGGTTCGATGACTTGAAATTGACCGTTGCTCTCCCATTTTCGTATTCGATTCTTGTAACGGGATACTTGCAGCCATTTTTTCTTCTGCTTCCAGTTTGGACTTAACATTCTGACTATGTTGCTCACATCTTTCGCTCTGCCGCTCTTAGCGATCAATGCTGATTTTGTGCACTGCATGGCCATTCGTCGAGATGGCAAAAGCATCGTTGCAGCGCTTACAACAATCTCGGATCAATTGGTAACCATGAACAAAACCTTGAACACATTTGAAGGCGGTCTCGACGGCACGTTGGTCGCTCTCAAGATCCAAGGCGAGGCGATGGACTTGGACACCGATATACGCAGCGCGACAAAGGTCATTACGGATTCGGCTGCGCTCAATGATGCAGACTCTTCGACCGTTGCCTTCAAGATAGTCTCGCTATCCGATCAAATCTACGACGTTCTCGACAACATCGTCGCCAAGAAACCCGCCTTTGATTCTGCCATTCTGGGCATTGGATCGGCCAGCTTTCTCGTCAAGTCGGACCTGCAGCATCTGAAGAACGACACTGACATACTCGGCGCCGCCCTGGTCGACAAGTTTGTTACCAGCGTCGCGAAGGTTGCTCCGCTGGTGATCTCCGCGATTGATTTCCATTTCGATCGAGCACTCGTTGTTTACCAGTGAGGCCACGCCGTGTCAGTGCACGAAAAGCGATTGGAGGACGATCTTGCGGCACGAGTGAGCCTATTGGTGGGTGGGTGGCTCAGCCGGAGACGATTTACGAGTACTTTTATTTATCGAAATCACTGGGTAGTGCTAGTCGTAAGCTGCGTTATTTTATTAATAGGTCAAAGCTGGGATAGGTAATGCGCTCAATGTCATTGTGCTACGCTCTGGCCTTCCGAGCACAGGCCCCATCCCCAATGTTCCTGATAAAGTACATGGTTCTCAGGAAACCAATAAATTCAAAACAATCCTCGCAGGGATCATGGAGATCACGGACCGCTTTACGCAGTCACATTGCAGCATTGCGCAAGTTAAAAAAACGCAATTATCCTCAAGGGAATGGGTCATCTGGCAAAAGAAGTTTGTGCCCCATGTCTTCGCAAATTTACCCGTTCTTGGCACCAATAGTGACGTCGCCTGCAGCTAGGCGAAGGATTGCTCGGATGCGCTATGATCTGAGATTGGGCTGCTTCCCCTCGCAAGGCAAGGTGACAAGAATGCATGCTGACTGACGATGTGACCCTAATGTGGCTCCCGACGTTCTCCGCACCCTACCGCCTGACAGTCGTCCGATGCCGCCCAAGATCACAAGCTTCGGCATATCGTATGATGGGCCTTTGAGCATCTGCGACCCGAGGCTTATTTCATGGTGTACGGGCGTCTCAATATCGATACTGTAACCCCCAAATGGCTCCATCATTAGCCATGGAAGCACAAGACCGTCACTTCATCGGCAACTTTGGACACCGAGATATGCCCAACTTCAAATCATTTATGGCGCGTCAAATGCTGATATTGGGTGTGCAGTTGTTCTCTCATCTCATTATGTTCTCAAATCTGGGGTCGAGAAGCTGACGCATGGTAGAGGGAAGCGCCACCAAGTCCTAGATAAATACGATGTTGCGATTAGAATAGTTCTTAAGTCTTGACATAACGCATTCAAGTAAAATGGCTACGAGGTCCTCTGAGATCGCCTGTGCTTTGTGGTGCTCAGCTCCTAATTACAAGGTCTAAGTCGCGCATCGAGCTTTTCAATTCTCTTCATTCCAAACGAGTCAATAGATGGGTTTGCAAGATCCCCATGGCTCGCGTAGCGTTCGAACTGCCAACAAGGCACGAAATCCCAGCCTCTTTCGCGCCTGGTCGGTCGGGTTAGTTCGTACTAAAAGACTGGGCATCGTGTGCGTGTTAACGTTACTTGCCTTGAGAGCTCATCTTGAAGTCCACTTCGTGTTCGCTGAGGATTGAGAAAAAATGGCCAGCGATGCAACTTTTCTTTATGCTCGCGCCCACAAGGCTTAGAATAGCCATGTCGGCGACAACACTAACTTCTCCACAATTTGCCAACCTTTGCATCGCTAATGCAAAATTATTCCCCTCTGCGCCTCGTGAAGAAATTGCCAGAGACATGAATTCACTGCTGACAGACATGAGTATGATAGAAGTTGAGTGTTCGTGGAGTATTGCGAAGACTCGCGCAAAGAGGCGGTGTGAGAGAGATCGATCCATCAAGCGAATATTGACGACAATAATCTGGTCTTTAATCGTCAATGATGTCAATCGCCTAGGCTGTCTAAGATACCGAGGCCTGGATAGCTCAGCTAAATGGAGCAAGTGGGGTGTTGAAAAGAAAAGAGCCGGAATGGTGAGGATGTCACTAGAACGAGGACTTTCGGCGCTCAGGACATATGTGGTTACTGGCAATTGGAATGGTGCGATTCTCCGTATGTTGCAAAAAGGCTCCATTGAAGAGCCAGGGTAGGTCGCCTTGGAAGCTTTCAGCTCAGTATTTGACAGCAATAGCCCTTCAACGGAGTCTCTTGCTGGACTGAAACCTATGAAAGTGATGTCTTCTTCTCGGATCCAAGACTTGATGGCTTCCATCATCGCATCGAGCCATGGAGCGCAGAACTTGTTAAGTCCCCGTGTAATGCCGTCGTTCGTCAGGCTCCAAGTCGGATCAGAGGAGAATGCCGTGATAGCCCGCAAAGGACCGTTATACAATGGAAGTAGCCTTGCAGGTGTTGCTAATGCCGCTCTATCAACTCTAACAAAGACATTGGCAGCAGCGTAGTTGTTGAATCTTTCGCTCATAAGAATGGGCTCTGTGACTCCACCCTAGACGAAGGATGACCCAAGACGTTAATACAGGGTTAGAGCACATAACGTGAAAGAATTTAGCGTCATGACTCACTTTAATCTGAAACGCAGTAGCCGGGCGTGAAAAGGTAAATTTGCCATCCGGGTTGATGGTCTCATTCGTAACTTTGCAACATCTGTCCCGGTCGAAAAGTCTTCTGGTAATTAGCTGTTCCCCAGTGCCTTGTATCTCTGTCAGAACTTCAGTGGTAGTGCTTGCTGTTTGGTTGGAAAACTCCGTAAGGGACGTTGCAACAAGAACATCGTTGAAATAAACGGAAGTAAGCAACAGCTCGGCCATTTCGGTGGACATTTCTGGCTGATCTTGCCAATCTCGGGTCGGTCTCGTAATCGACCGGACCAGATATTGCATATATATCAGCTTTACTCAAATCATCGGATTCTGAGGCGCGAGCAAGATTGCCGGCCAAGTGTGTCATGCCAGCCAGTGCCTTTTTCGACTGATCAGACGTCCATCGTTGCAAATCGAGGGGCCTCGAATACGATCAGGTAAGAAGCTGACTCCAAAAAGTTGATATGGATTGCTCTGTCACATTGCTCAGTTTGCTCTGACTTTGCCATAGAAATACGCGTAGTCGCGTCTATTCATTTACCTAGCGTCTTCGATTCGAGACTTGCTTCACGAGAGCCATGCGACGAAATGCGGAGAACAAGATGAAACGGTAATCCTCGCTTACTGTGTTTGAATGTCTAATTTAGATGAAGATGGCAACTCACATACGAAATCAGCTGAATAGACCGCCAAGTACAGTATTGATTACATAAAAGCTGAGTACTACTGAAGCAGGGAAGCAGGGGCGAGTGCGCCGGTGACTTGTCGAGGAGACAATAAGCGCCGAGCTTAGGCGCGGGCCAGCTCTTGTGACTTGCGACAAAGCGCCGAACCAAAGACACGAACTGTTCGATCGATTGGTGTTGTCTTTGTGTCGCGGACGACTGCTGGAAGTGCGTAGAAGCGATGGATAGCACAGGGATAGAAGTGCGGTGTGCAGTCGTGAACCATTTGCACCCAAGGTATGGATTAATTTGCATAAAGGCGTTATAATGAAGACTTCGAAAGCATTATTCGTTTCAATATTGCATTTGACCCCACTGAATATGTGCTAGCCACCCTAAATTGTGCTTTCCCGAATGGTTAGCTACACAGTACAAGGCTGTGCCGCATCTTCTAGAGGCGCCGCCCCCGGTGGCAGAGATGGAACAGGCTTGTGTGCCTCTCTAAAGGCCGCATGTTTATGAATGGCCAAGATAAGATCTGCTATTTCTTGGATGACTTGAAAGGTGGTAGGAAGATGGTGTCCCCCGTCAAATCTGAGAACTCTTCTAATGCTCTCAGCTGAGCATTGGTCAAGAAGCATCTCGCTCTCATATCGATATGAGTCCTGTGTCCCAATGACGTGGACTGTTGGCAATACTACCCTTGGCGCCTCATCGAGGAATAAGGGGAAAGTGCCACAGAGGAAGACGCCAAAGAGCGCATCAGGCGAAAATGGCCGCTCCTGCTGCTCGACAAGTAAGGTAGCAGCCGCGCGTGCGCCTTGTGAAAAGCCTAAGATTCCAGTGAAAGGACCATGCTCTCTAATGAACCTTTTCAGATAGGTAACAGCCATTTCTTCCTCTTCTCTCTTTTGTTTTAACGAAATCGATTTGCCATCGCTCACCCACTGTCGGTATGGCCCATAGCCCTCGAATGTGGGAAGCACTCCTGGGCCAGCGCTGGTCTCCAGCGGCGCATCGAGATAAATGAATTGAAAGCGACCGCTGAGAGCGCGTTGCAATCGACAAAGCTGGATTTGGAAAATATCAACAGAAGAGCCGCCGCCATGCAAACAGAGCAACTTGGGACGCCGATGCTGTGTAACGCTTGACGCCATCGGAACGCAAACCAATTCGAACCTAGCTGTAGTATTGGTGATATTCGCGTTGTATGAGGGTTGGAAACAAGAATATTCAGAATAAGAGTAAATAGGAAGTGGAATTTCGGCGATTTTCTTTTGGGCTGTCGGTGAGATGTCCCTTGGTCAAGGGATATGCTCACTAGTGTAGGGTTCCTTTAAATGACCTGAGGAAGTGGTAAGCCGCATCCGCCCGTTCGACGATGGTCCATGTTCTGCAAACTGTGTCGGCTGCTTGGCATTTTGCAATACACGATTTTTCAGTGCAACATCAATTCATGGTCGCTTCTTCATCCTGAAGACCTGGCATGCAGGGTCCCACCATGAGTCCTCCCCGTACCCACTTCTCGTTTCTGCAACTGGCCGTCATTCTCACTGCTGCACGAACTTGTGCCGCTGCATCATGCGGCAATGCCAGCGTTGCAGTCCCGGCCGTTTGGGCAGTCTTTGGATACCTTTTCAACATTACCGTTGGTAATCCTGCTCAAGAGTTGACTGTTCTTAGTGACTGGACATGGATGTCTCTCTTTGTTCGGTCCGGGAGATGCATGAACCAATTCAATCCGTCATTGTGCGTGGGAGGCGCAGGCCAAATCTACTTCAATGAGCGAGACTCGACCACATTCCTCAATACCTCGCTGCCACAGCTTTCCTGGCCCGTGACGGCCTTCGCACCGAATTTCACTGTCGACTACGCCGCCGATAAGGTTTGCGTGGGCAAGATTTGCACACGAAATACAATTTTACAAGTATCAAATTTCCCATATCCTGGAAATGTCATTCCTACAGTCCCTTTCAGCGGCATTTATGGCATGGCGCCGGTGACACCAGATCTGAACGAGACCTTCTACACTGCAAATTATCAAGCATGGCAAGCCGGCAAGCTGGGTCCGCGCATCGGGTGGAATTCTTGTGCCGCACTCGGATCATCCGAAGCATGTCTCGGCGGCGAGGCGAAGTTTGTCCTTGGAGGCACTGATGCGTTATTGTACGAAGCCAAAGAGCTGCGAACCTATGCTATTGAGAATC
Source organism: Tolypocladium endophyticum (assembly GCA_024339985.1). Taxonomy (NCBI): domain Eukaryota; kingdom Fungi; phylum Ascomycota; class Sordariomycetes; order Hypocreales; family Ophiocordycipitaceae; genus Tolypocladium; species Tolypocladium endophyticum. Next base: position 402,346 of record JALHBW010000019.1, on the reverse strand, counting down.
CGTCGTGGCTCTCAGACGCCTTCTACCCCATAACACCACCAAGAAACAACTATTGGAGTACGGTGTGGACGGGAAGTTGGATTCGTGCAGCTCAAGAATCCCAGAACTTTGCCGTTCCATTCAACAATTCGAATGGTAGCAGGACCAATCCTTTGGCTCTACTAGATGAAGGCTCGGAAGGCCTGGGCGCTCCTTTGTCATCAAATGCCTATCGATGGCTAGTGCATTCCGTCAACGGAAGTCTTGCGTCGAATACTACTATAGACGCGATCGCGACACAGGGCTCATCCGGATACAACACGATGCACCAAGACTGGTTCACCGTGCCTTGTGATGGGATTGACAACTATCCGGAATTAGTGTACGAGCTGGATGGACACACAAACTACACTATTCCCCCAAAGGACTATGTTGTAAGACTAGCCAACCTATCTGGCAGTGTGTGTTACTTAAACATAAATGTCTGGAAATATGGTAGGACTGATACTGGAGAGGCCAAGGTTATCCTACTCGGAGGAGCCTTCCTGAAGCGTCTTTACGTGGTATTGGATTTTGAGAGCTTGTCATTTGGCCTTGCTCCCCTTAGGTGGAACCCGAGCAATAAAAGCTCATAACCTCGCTAAGCTGTGTACTATTAACGTTATGAAGTAGCAATGTTATATTGAAACTTAATCTAGCAATTGCTTTTGTATGACTTTGGACTGATATTCCAACATATCCCATTAGTTGAGCGCCAGGGAAGACACATGCAAGTGCAGCGGTTACATGCGTCTATAATGCCAGCGCAAGACGAAAAAGAGAGGACGTTGGGTATGCAAGTTCTTCACATATTGACTAATTCAAACAGTCCTAAATTTTGTAAGTAGTCGTATTCATGCTGTAGATGAAAAATTTACATAGCAGCCATATTTTGAGTGGCAAGAAAAGTTCGGCCGCCGTTTCAGTTATCACAAGTTCGTCTAACTGATATCATCTCCGGAGGCCCAAACACATCCTTCATTCCGCTCATTCCAATAGCTCGTAAATACCAGCTTACGATGTTGGGAATATTCTTCCGCATGGCCTCATCCACAATGTGCATGAATGGCCAAACGAGCGCGGAAGCCAAGGAAATGTCTGCGAGAGTGAGCTGGTCCCCCACCAACCAAGTCCGGCTCCGTAGATGATTTTCGAGGACATCAAGTGCATATTGAATGCGGGCGAGTGCTTTTGTTTCCTTCTTTTCATCATAAGGACCCAGACCAACTCTCCAGATTACCAAGTCAAGAGCATGAGGCACGATCTCTCCATCTGTAAAACAGATCCACTGCCGGATTTGCGCAGAAGTAGCTGGGTCTTGTCCTAATAGCTGATTCGCACAAGATCCCGACTGGGCGACGTACTGCGCAATGGCGTCCGACTCAGCCAGGCAGAGCCCATCAGACCCTTCAAAAGCGGGTACTTTGCCTGCGGGAAATTTTGCAAGGAACTCGGAACTTCGGTTCGTTACCATGTGCTGATAGTCTGCAATTTGAATCTCAAGATTGTTCAATTTTGCCGCGGCCAAAATCTGCAAATTTCGTTCACAAAGCAGAGTTAGATAACAAAGAAACGGGAAAATGTTACCGTATTGTTTAAGATTGGTGCCACACCTTGAAGACCCGGCCATTCGGCATGAAGGAGTAAAGTTTACCAAATGGTGCCATGTTCACTCACGTCAAGACAGTTGTCGAAACTAACTCTTTCAAAACCAAAGCAGAGGCGAACGTGTTCAAAGTCCATCAACAATCAGACCGTTGACGAAAGCCTTTATATGGCCAAGTTGTTCGGCGACTTTTGTGTCAACTTTGGGGCCCACTCGTGGCGAGACAAGGCGAAATTCTTGTGCGAGACAGCACGACGAGGCAGCAAGCACCAAGATATCAACCAAGTTTACAACATATACATTCTTCAAATACTCCGGATACTCATATCGCTCAATAGGATCTGCCCAGCCATCTGCAAAGGACGGGTTTAGGTGAAATAGAAAGATGTAATACACAACTGCTCTTAATAATGCATAAGGGGGCAACTCTAACTAACTCTCCGAAGGAATTTCCCTTTGAATCCCAAACTGCTCATCTAGCCACGAAAACATCTTGTAGTGCATCAGCGCAAGTGATCCAATCTTAGCCTGTAATCCTCCACCTTGAACACCTCGACCGATCCACAAATGTTTCTTAGTCGAGTCTAATTGCGACAAGCCATCGAAAATGCGATTGGCATTCTGTTGCGGCGTAAAATAAAAGGAGTCGGCAGCGCCCGTAACGAGGGTTGCGCAACGGACTTTGGATAGATACTCTTCCCCACCACCGCCCTTTAAAGAGAAAGCCTGCATAGTCTTCATGACCTGGGCGGGAGTGTCGACACCGTAAGCCCATTTGCTATGCCCAAACTCCCAGGCCAGTTGGAAGTTGATCGAGGCTAGGCGATCAATGACCCAGTTGAAAAAGCCATCACTGAGCCATCCGCGGAGCCAGCCATTAATAAACCAAGCCGGCATACGGCTGCGCGTAATGTCGAATAGATCGTAAGGTCCGTCGCAAGATACGCACGCCTTAATGCGAGGGTCTGCAGCTGCACGCAAGGCAAGATAGCCGCCCAGCGACGCGCCGAAAACGGCGAGTTTATTAATGTCAAGATTGTTCTCCGGCGCCAATTTGTCAAAGACGAAGTCTAAAACTTTGCAAGCAACTTGTTCCCAGTCCGGTCTCAGATATAGCTTGTCTTTGCGCAAGGAAAGTCCCTGGCCAGGTCCATCAAAGGTAAGGACGGCATACCCTCGTGGCAATGCGCCCGCTGCGCCATAGTAGTACAACTCTTCCTGCGTTGAGTCGAAACCGCCGGTTTGAATTATAAGCGGCAGCTTCGTAGTGAACCTAAGAGAAGACTTAGGTAGATAAAGCCTTCCCGGAAGCATTACACCGCCTTCGAACGGGATCTCGACGTTCTTCACGGTGGCATCCAGCAGCACCCACCCTTTGTCGAAAGCGGCGATACTGGCTTGAGCCGCTGTCATGATACGGTCGTCCGTAGGAGTGCAGTGAAGAAGAAATTCACTGGCTCGAAAGTAGTTGGAGGCACGAAGATATGCCCAGCACGCTGCGGTCTTATCGCCGCTCGAACAGGCTTCCTCTGCCATGGCCATGGCCTTCTGACCTTGGTCAAACCAAGCGTGGTACCAGCTTTCTGGATCGCCATCTTTAATGCAGGCTGCTGTCTCGAGACATTCCCCAATCTCTGCCCCGTAATAGGTAGCAGTGCCGATGATGCGGAGAAATTCAAAGTTGAAAAACGTCGAAGAGAAGACTTGGTGCATTTTGACGAATATGAATGGCAATTCTCAATGGTACTGTATGCATAGACTTGCATTTCAGGTGCGATACAATTGAAGTACTCGTGCAGTACTAGAGAACGACGGGTAGACGGAATGAATTTAGCGTTGGTGGGGACGGTCAGATTTCTAGATCGGCGAGTTTCCACGTACAAGTTGCATAACAAGGAGACGGGCACAATCGGCGCTTAAATGCAACAAATTGAGATTCAATTAAATTATTTGCCTTGTAAAGCTGACTGCATCCGACGGTTTGACTTTGCCATGTCGACCATATTTCTACAATGATTTACACCTTTGTCTATTCTACTTAGACATCCCAGAGCCGGAATTTTATCAACCCCACTCATCCAGGCTGTCAAGCTGGCAGAAAACTATCCCAAAAAGCAAAATGGATGCCCAACGTTTTGTCAAAGAGCCAATAGCGGTTATTGGGAGTGCATGTCGCTTTCCAGGTGGAGCCAGCAACCCATCAAAACTCTGGGATCTTCTCTGCGAGAAACGAGACGTGCAGACAGTCATCCCTGCCCAGCGATTCAACGTTGACGCTTTTTACAACAAAGATGGAGAGAAAAATGGATGCACAAATGTTAAAGAAGCATATTTGCTTTCTGAAGACATTCGCCTGTTTGATGCGGCCTTCTTCAAAACTAACCCTCGAGAAGCAGAAGCAATGGACCCTCAACAGCGCTTACTGCTCGAAACCGTCTATGAAGCAACCGAAGCCGCCGGCCTCCCATATGAGAATCTTGAAGGTTCTGACACAGCTGTGTACGTTGGGAGCATGACGGGAGACTATCACGAGATGATTCTTCGTGATCCGCAGGACATGCCCAAGTACATGGCTACCGGTACTGCTCGAAGCATCCTATCAAATCGGGTATCATACTTCTTTGATTGGAAAGGGCCCTCCATGACGATTGATACGGCTTGTTCCTCTAGTCTTGTTGCGGTGCACGAAGCCGTTACGACCCTTCGCTTGGGCGTGTCCAGTGTCGCCTGTGCGGCTGGAGTCAACCTCATTCTCGGACCCGAGATGATGATCTCTGAGTCCAAGCTGCATATGCTGTCTCCAACTGGCCAGAGCAGGATGTGGGATGCGTCAGCCAATGGCTACGCCCGCGGTGAAGGTGCTGCAGCTGTCATCATGAAAAAGCTGTCCCGGGCACTAAAGGATGGGGATCACATTCTGGGAATCATTCGTGAAACCGGAGTGAACTCTGACGGACGTAAGCTGGCCCACCCAACCTTAAGAACATAAAGGACCTAGCTCACTAAGGTTTGCAGACACGAATGGAATCACATTACCCAGTTCAGAATCTCAAAAGGCCTTGATTCGGCAGACGTATGCCAACGCCGGATTGAGCTGCAGGAAAGACCGATGCCAGTTCTTTGAAGCTCATGGAACTGGTACGCCGGCTGGTGACCCCATTGAGGCTCGCGCCGTTCACGAGGCGTTCTTTGGGGATAACCCTTCGGCAGCGGAAAGTTTGGACCCAATGTTTATTGGCTCTGTGAAGACTGCTATTGGCCATCTCGAAGGCTGTGCTGGCCTCGCTGGCCTTATCAAAGCTCTGGAAGCTGTTCGGAGAGGCGTTGTTCCTCCCAACCAGCTCTTTGAGAAAATTAACCCAGCCATCAAGCCTTTCACTGCGAACTTGCGCATTCCAACAAAAGCCGTTCCTTGGCCCGTGCTGCCTTCTACTTCCCCGCGTCGTGCCAGTGTCAACTCTTTCGGGTTTGGAGGCACTAATGCACATGCTATCGTCGAGAGTTTCGAACACGCTCCCCAAATAAATAAAGAAGAGCCCTCTAGCGAGCTACTTCCCATCCCTCTAGTGCTCTCTGCGAAGTGCGAGCGATCGCTTCGGGACCAAGTAACTCAAATATACGACTCAGTGCAGGCAGCCGACAGCGAATCGATGAAAGACGTCTTATTCACCCTCCTTGAAAGACGTTCTCAGCTTCCTTTCAGAGCATTCTTTTCAGGTCACAGTCTGAAAAGCCTCCAGAAGAACCTACAAGAAACGGTTGAGGAAGATACCCCCATTGCTTTTCATGAGGGCGATAAACCGTTAAGCCGGACGGGGAGGATCCTCGGCGTCTTCACCGGCCAGGGTGCTCAATGGCCAACCATGGGCCGTGAGATTCTGAGAGAATCTGCGTTTGCACGAGTTTTTATCGAAAGGTTGGAAAAGTCCTTGGCCAGCCTCCCCAAACCACCAACTTGGACTCTAAGGGAGCAAATTCTCGCCGAGCCGAGCATGTCTCGATTAGCCGAAGCCGAAATTTCTCAGCCCCTCTGTACCGCTGTGCAATTGATACTGGTTGAATTATTACGAAAAGCTGGCGTCACATTCGATTCTGTCATTGGCCATTCATCGGGAGAGATAGTCGCAGCATACGCCGCGGGGTTCCTCACAGCAGAAGATGCTATCCGGATCGCGTACTGTCGTGGCATTTGCGCCAAATTGGCTCATGGAGCTAGTGGAGAATCTGGATCTATGATGGCTGTCGGCTTATCCTACGATGAGGCCGTTGAGTTTTGTGATGGTCACTTCTCCGGGCGCATCGACGTGGCGGCCAGCAACGCGCCCTCCAGTGCCACGTTGTCCGGAGATAAGGACGCCATTGACGAAGCGAAGGCGCTGCTGGATGAAAGAGGGACATTCGCCCGTATCTTGAAAGTTGATACAGCATATCACTCTCACCACATGCAGCCTTGCGCGGAGCCGTACCTAGAGTTATTGAAGACATGCAACATACGGCCGCTGTCTGGAAACCAGTCTTGTGACTGGATTTCCAGTGTCCTGGGTGAGCGAATTGACGCCTCGATTCATGGTGAAATCCTTGCTGGGCAGTATTGGAAGGCCAATATGGTCAAGCCCGTTCTCTTTACGCTGGCAGCTGAGCTCACAGCAGAAAACGCTGTGCCTTGCCATCTCGCCGTCGAGGTAGGGCCGCATCCAGCGCTTAAGGGTCCGTTCGGGCAAATCTACGAGCGAGCGACTGGAGCTCGTCTACCCTACCAGGGAACCTTGGCTCGAAATACTCATGATGTTGAAGCTCTAAGCAACACACTGGGATTTCTCTGGTCCCGCCTTGGCAAAGCATGTATCAACTTCAGCGCCTACGCAGGGTGCTTCTCTCAACCTTCTACTACGGTGGCAGCTGGCCTGCCATCATATCCTTGGGATCATACACAGTCATTCTGGAAGGAATCGAGGAAGTCTCGTAACTTTCGCGAACGAAGTCAGCCACCTCATCCGCTTCTCGGTGTTCGTTCATCGGAAGATGCTGGGCTGGACATGCGCTGGCTTAACACGTTACGGCTTAGTGACGTGCCTTGGCTTGATGGCCACAAGGTTGAAGGTCAGGTTGTATATCCTGCTGCTGCCTATCTCGTCATGGCCATGGAGTCAGCAAAGGCTATAGACGAAACACGCACCATTGATTTCGTCGAGCTGTATGACGTGCACATCCTCAGTGCGATACAGCTGAGCCAAGATGATGCCCAAGGAGTCGAAACATTGTTTACTCTGAAGGTCAGCGACTCCCAAAATGCCTCAAATATTGCCCAGTGGGCGTGTTTTACCTCATTCGGCGGGCGTGATGGAGGGTGGAAATGCCACGCCAAGGGCCAATTGCGTGTCGACTTTTCTTCATCAGTTGATGACTTGCTACCACCGAGAAGCCCACCTGTAGCATCTCTGAAGGCGGTGAATATGGAGCGCTTCTATGCCTCTTTGGCTCAGATTGGGTTGGAATACACTGGAGACTTCAAGCATCTGGATAGTGTGGTCAGACAGTCGGGATTCGCAACTGCTATAGCTACGGCAATGGAGCAAGACTTCTCGGCTATGATTCATCCAGCACTATTGGATTCAACTTTTCAATCTTTGTTCGCTGCCTACTGCTGGCCGGATGACGGAAGCCTTCAGGCTCCTTTCTTGCCCACATTCTTCAAAAGCTTGCGTCTGATAAACAAGGATCAAGTCCGCAATGGGGAGCAGTTGATCATCGATTCTTATTTAACCGACACCAATGACCGGAACATTACTGCTGACATTGAAATTTTCACCGCTTCCAACAGCGAACCGCTTCTGCAGCTTCAAGGACTGACTTGTACCTCTTTACTACGAGCAACGCCCAAGGATTGCAAAGAGCTCTACACTCGCACTGAATGGGAAGTTGATACCATGTGTGCGATCGCTTCTGCAGACGTGGACAAACATGATGCTCTTGAGGACCTTGCACTGGTTGACTTGTGCGAGCGCCTCTCTTACTCTTATCTTCGAGAGCTCAATAAGATTATCGACCGTGACGAAGTGGTTCACATGGAGTGGCATTTTCAACGCATTTTTGAGTGGATAGATCAATTATTCCCCGTCATTGAAGCTGGCAAACACCCAACTATCAGCAAGGACTGGTCCATGGACCAGCACTCGTGGTTACTGAAGGAGGCAGCTAGACTTCCCGACCAAGTCGACCTCCTGCTTATTCAGGCTGTTGGCGAGAACCTGCCGGCTGTTGTGCGCAAGCAAACGACCATGCTGGAGCACATGATCAAAGATGACGTTCTGAACCGCTTTTACAAGTTTGGATTGGGATTTCAAAGAGCGAACGGCTATATGGGACGGATAGCCAAGCAAGTCGCTCATCGCTACCCTCGAATGAATATTCTTGAAATAGGCGCCGGGACGGGAGGTGCTACTAAAGGCATTCTCGAATCCCTCGGTACCGCATTCGAAAGCTATACCTTCACAGATATTTCGACTGGGTTCTTCGAAGCGGCAGCAGGAGCATTCGGCAAATGGCTCCCCAAGATGCTCTTCAAGCCCCTCAATGTGGAAAATGACCCAGAGGAGCAAGGCTTCAAAGAGGGATACTATGACTTTATCGTCGCTTCAAATGTGCTCCATGCCACGAAGTCATTGTCGGAAACGATGCAAAATGTTAGAAGGCTACTTAAGCCGGGTGGCCAATTGTTGCTACTTGAAGTCACAAGCGACATACTTCGTGTAAAATTCATGATGTCTGGCTTATCCGGCTGGTGGCTCGGAGGGAATGATGGACGACGTTATGCACCCACAATCACTACTGCAGAGTGGAATTCTTTACTTCGGTCAACAGGATTCTCTGGAGTTGACCATACGGTCAACGACTTTGTGGATTCCGCAAGATACATGACCTCTGTCATGCTCTCTCAAGCAGTTGACGAGAATATTAATGTTCTCCGCCAGCCGCTATCAAGTCCTGGCGAGTGGTTATCGGGTCAATCGATTACAATTCTGGGTGGAAAACATTCCCACCTCGCAGAAGACATTGCGAATAGTATCCTTGCCTTGAACGAAATATCTGCGCCTCGGATAAGTTTCATCGAAAACCTCGAGCAGCTTTCTTCGTCCGAACACGATCTTGATTTGAGGTCAATACTCGTTTTAGAAGATCTCGATGAGCCCACGCTCCTGAACTTGACATCTGAAAAGCTTTCAGGGTTGCAAAGAGTTATTAACCAATCCCGCCAACTGCTCTGGGTTTCTAAAGGTTGTCAAAGAGAAGAACCACACGCTAATATGTCCGTTGGCTTATGTCGCAGCCTTGCGGCGGAGTATCCTCACATCCAAATTCAGCACGTCGACATCGAGTCTCATCTTCAATCACTTGAAATATCGCGAATATCTGAAGCTATGGCTCGTCTGGTTTTCAAAGCATCACTAAAAGAGCAAGTCGACATGCTGTGGTCCATTGAGCCCGAATTGATCCTGAAGCATGCGAAGTGGTTCATTCCTCGCATTCTGCCAGACGAAGCGTTGAACCAACGCCTCAATTGCGGCAAGATGAAAATTGAAACCCCGGCTTCTCTGGCAGTGAGTGCGCTTGAGATCCATCGTGTGGGAACCCATATTGCTATAACCCAGCCCATTCCCTCTCTACAAAGATCAAAAGACACATCTCTTGTTCGGGTGAAGGTGAAGATGGCACTCCTCTTCCCCATTCAATTGGATGATGACTGCTGTGTTTATGTTTGCTTTGGCCATGAGGAACAGAGCCCGACAATTCCAGTGCTTGCGTTATCACGGAGCAACAGCTCCTTGATCAGTGTACCAGAATCTTGCGTATTCGACTGTTCTGCAGCAACTTTCACTGAGGCAGAGCTCCTGCGAAAATTCTGTTTCGCTATTCTGGCTGATTTAATCCTTTCAGAGGTTGAGCGTGACGCAACGATTGTCCTCCACGAAGCGGATCAACTTTTTGGGACGGCCGTTCGATGGAAGGCGGCTGAACGGGGATTGAGATGCATTTCGACCACATCCCTGGCGCAGTCAGATGAGGTGAGCATGGAAGAATTCTTTATACATGCCCATGCTCCAGAACGCGTCATTAGGAGATCAATTCCCCGCGATGTAAAGGTGTGCGTTGACTTCTCGACGAACACGCAGCCACGAGGCGAGTCTCGCTTGCGACGTTACCTCCCCAAGGGGTGCAAGACCTACCATGTCCAAACGATCTTCGGCATGAACGAGAATAATGACCATTCGCGGATCTCGGATGTGGTCATTGAATGCGCGAAGAATGCCATCGGTTCGTCGCTTTGCTTCAATTTGGCGAGTGACGGCCCAGTCATCAACATTTCTGAGCTCTCTGACCGCTTGATTATTGATTTGCATTATTCATCAGTGGTGGATTTTTGCGCCGAAGGCACCGTGTCCACACTCATCCGACCATTGAAGGCCAACTGCCTGTTCCGTTCGGACCAAACCTACTTGCTGGTAGGATGCACAGGAGGTCTTGGGCAAGCCTTGTGCAGGTGGATGGTTTCCGCAGGTGTCAAACATCTCGCACTGACGACAAGGAATGCCAGCAAGGTCGACAAAAATTGGCTGCAAGCATTGCGGCTAGCAGGCGCCAACGTGAAGCTTTTTGAGCTCGACGTGGCTGACAAGGAGGCATTGGGGATCGCCTATAACCAAATCTCACAAGAAATGCCTGGCATTTGTGGAGTTGCGAATGCCGCCATGGTGCTGTCCGACCGCTCATTCGGCGAGCTTCAGGTTGACGATTTTGTCAAAGTATTCGGGCCCAAAGTACAGGGCACACAGAATTTACATGAGCTCTTCGGAGATCGAAAGCTTGACTTCTTTGTGATGTTCTCATCGCTTGCAAGCATCGTCGGCAACCGAGGCCAATCCAATTACGCCGCTGCAAACCTTTTCATGAGCGCAATTGCAGAACAGCGCAGGGCAAAAAATCTATCGGCTTCTGTCATGCATATTGGCATGATTTTGGGCCCAGGTTACGTGTCGTCGACAGGTGCATATGAGGCAACTCTAAGACAGTACAACTACATGCCCATCTCTGAAGCAGACTTCCTCAATATGTTCTCGCAAGCAATCCTGATCGGTCAACCCGAATCTGGGCATTCCCCAGAGCTCATCACTGGCCTCAACCGTCATAGCCAGCAGCCAGATGCGCCTAAGCATTTCTGGCAGGACAACGCGCGGTTCTCTCATCATTCGCTTGAAGGACAACACAAGGAGTCAAGCTCGACATCCAAGGCCACCTTATCTCACCGTCTGGCTGATGCTAAGAGCTCGGATGAGCTTCTAATTATTGTCCAAGAAGAATTTTGCACGAAACTGGAGCGCATGCTTCAGGCCGAAAGTGGTACCATTCGGACTTCGCAGCCACTTATGAACCTGGGTGTCGACTCCTTGATCGCGGTTGAGATTCGCTCTTGGTTTTTGAAAGAGCTGGATGTGGACTTTCCTGTGTTAAACATTCTCAACACGGACTCCATCGCGGATCTATGCTCTCGCGCCGTTGCCCATCTTCTCGCGGCTTCCCAACAACCTGAGAGTGAAAGTCAGGGCCCCCTAGCAAGCACGGTCAGTAGTCATCTCCAGCCATCAAAATTGCCAATTTGCTAATATCGACTTATGTTGCAAAGGATGCACAACCCGCAAAAGATGCCCATCTCATGAGCGGATCAACGACTGCAAGGTCACTAAGTCCGCCATCCATTTTTGATCCAGCATCCATGAACCACAACGGAGAATCAACAGAAGTTTCAAGCAACACTGGCAGTAGTGATTTATTGACAGAAAGTCGTTCAAATATTGAACGGACCGGTCGACTATCATTCGCGCAGGAACGAATTTGGTTCCTGCAGCAATACCTTCAGGACCCTACGACTTTCAACGTCACCTTGGCATACCGGATCACGGGACCGCTCCGACTAAATGATCTTGAAAATGCTTTTGAGAAGATAATACGGCGTCACGAGTGTCTACGTACTGGTTTCAACACCAACCCGAATACCGCTCTTCCAACACAATCCGTGCACGAAAATGCTGCCTTCAAGCTGGAACAGAGAAATGGCTGTTCTCCCCGGGATGAGTTTGAAAAAATGCAAAATATTTGTTTTGACCTCGAAAACGGTCGTGTAATAAAGGCTGTAATGGTCAAGCATCCCAATCAAGAAGAACACGTCTTGGTGCTTGGATTTCACCACATCGCGCTTGACGGTTTCAGCGCACAGCTTCTTGTCGCTGACTTAGCTGCGGCATACTCTGGGAAGAATTTGGCTCCTTTATACAAAGGGTACCTTGACTTTGCTATGGAACAGCGTGCAGAGAATCTGCCCGTCGAGACACGCCAGTATTGGAAGCAATCGTTTGCTACTCTGCCGCCAGTCCTTCCGATTTTTGACTTTGCAGAATGCAAAACGCGGGTGCCACTGACGGCATACAAGACAAGAACCTTGGAGACAAATTTGTCTTCCAGTACATCGGCGCAGGTCAAGGCAGCAGCTCGCAGACTCGGTGCAACGCCGTTCCACGTATATCTGGCCGCTCTGCAGGCGCTGCTCTATGACTTGGCTTTAGCCGAAGACGTCTGCATTGGCATTGCGGATGCAAACAAGAATCAAGCCGTCTACTTGGACACACTTGGCTTCTTTGTCAACCTCCTTCCACTTCGTTTCCATATGAAGGCATCCCAGACGCTTGCCGACCTCATTGCCGAAGCAAAGCGCAAGGCGACAGAAGCATTGACACATTCTCTCATGCCTTTTGATGTGCTTCTGGATGAACTCAAGCTACCACGATCTGCGACACACAGTCCCTTGTTCCAGACTATGCTCAACTTCAAGATGGGTTCCACACGCGAGGTCCCCATCGGAGACTGCAAGGCTACACTTCTCGACTTTAAAGATGCAAGCAATGCCTTTGACATCACATTTGACATCGAAAATTATTCAGATGGCTCCACCTTGATCAGTGTCAAATCCCAAGAATACCTCTACACTGAACATGAGCTCAGCTTCATATTGGCAACATATGTTCGCATTCTCAACAAAATTATCAAAAACCACTCACAAACGCTAGAAAGAGCTATCAAACCAACGCCAAAAGAGATTGAGAAAGCCTTGAAGTTAGGAAGGGGCGACAGATTGCCAACTCCAAGACTTGACACTATTGCCCACTTCTTGGACGACTGGGCCACTAAGCAGCCAGCAGCAGTAGCAGTCAAAGATGATCGTGGTACAGAGATGTCATATTCTCAACTGGCTCACGCCACGAGTATAGTGGCCGACGCACTTCTGCGTACGGGAGCCAAGTGCGACGCAAGGATATGTGTCTACTGCGAGCCTGGTATTCACATTCTCATCTGTTTGTTGGCTATCGCGAAGGTCGGCGGTACCTACGTACCATTGGACCCTCAAAATCCTCCAAAACGCCTTCAGCTCATTGTTGACAATTGTGAGCCAGCAGTTATCCTTTTCGATGAGTCCACGAGACATTTAGCCCCAGTCTTGGAGACAAGCGCATTGGTAATCAACGTCAATAGCCTTCGAGATGGATCGAAGTCCTTAGCTCGCATGCACAACCAGGCTCGCGCGTCAGGGTCGGCATTCATGTTTTACACCAGTGGCACCACGGGAGTTCCTAAGGGAGTCGAGCTTACTCACCACAACCTCGTGCATCACATCGATTCCATCATCAACTTCTACAGCATTGAGCGCGGAACTATACTCCAACAAGCCCCTCTGGGGTTTGATATGTCACTTACACAGATGGCCTTATCCATAATGACGGGCGGGACTCTGCTCGTCGCCTCCAGCGTAACTCGAAAGGACCCGAGGCAGCTTGCCCAGCTTATGCTTTCAGGCGAAGTAACGCACACCTTCATGACGCCTACTCTAGCCCTGGCGCTAATACATCATGGTGCGGACTACCTCTCGAGTTGCGTGATGTGGGGGTTCTCAGTACTGTCGGGTGAAGCCATGCGCGCCCAAGTGATTCCCGAATTTCAAACACTCGGCTTGCCAAATCTCAAACTCTACAACGGCTATGGCCCAACTGAAATCACCATCAACAGCAGTATGGGGCAGGATGAGCTAAACCTCGAGGCTATCAGAGACACTTGCAACCCAAGCATTGGATCTACTCTTCCGAACTACTCTTGCTACATATTAGACGACGAATTGCAGCCCGTCCGCACAGGTCACGCAGGAGAACTGGTTGTTGGCGGGGCTGGCGTTGCCATTGGCTATTTGGGAAGGGAGGAACTAACTCGGGACAAGTTTCTCATCGATCCATTTGCCGACGATGACGCCTTGACCCGCGGCTGGTCACACATGTATCGAACTGGCGATAAGGCTAAGTTCTTGCCAGACGGTCGTCTGGTCTTCCTCGGCCGTCTGGCGGGCGACTCTCAGATCAAACTGAGAGGATTTCGGATCGAGCTCGAGGACGTGGCCAATACAATTATCAGGAGCTCCAATGGTGTCATTTCTGAGGCCGCAGTCTCTCTGCGACAGAGTACCAACGACAACGACTCCCAAGACAATGCCTACTTGGTCGCCTTTGCTATCATCGCCGAGAAGAAGCGCCCTTCAGAAGCCCCCTCGTTTCTTAAGCAACTACTTAGGGACTTGCCTCTCCCGCGGTACATGATACCTGCCAAGATAGTATTGGTAAAACACTTGCCGATGAGCACTTCTGGCAAGCTTGACCGGTACACTCTTGACACCCTGCCCATACCCCAGGACAATGAGCTCGGCAGCGTTTCTCTCACAGCAACCCAGGAGATACTTCGTAAATTATGGCTAGAGGCACTGCCATCGGTTGGAGAGACCATGACAATTTGGCCAGAAACCGACTTCTTTCAAGCTGGTGGGAACTCATTGCGTATTGTCATGCTGAGAGAGTACATTGCTAGGAAGTTCGCTGTCACAGTTTCGGTGTTCGACTTATTTCAAGCAAGCACTCTGGCAGGAATGGCAGACAAGATTGACAATTGTTCTGAGCCAGGAGGAGAGAATCATTCGATTGATTGGGCCGCGGAGACGCATACTGATTTGCCAAATAATCAAGCGTATGAGGACAATATGGGGGATCTCGCCTTTGAAGTCGTTGAAGACCTAGAAGTCGTCCTCACTGGCGCTACTGGCTTCTTGGGATCGAGCATCTTGAAAGCCCTCGTCAGCGACAAACGAGTGTCTAAAATTCACTGTCTAGCTATTCGACAGTCATTGCAGACTATTAAAGAGCGGCAGCCAATTTTCATGTCGCCGCAAGTGGTCTGTTACAGCGGCGATCTCTCTTCACCTCGCCTTGGTCTTTCCGAAAACGATTATCACACGCTATCACAAAAGGCTCACAGGATAATTCACAACGGAGCTGACGTCTCATTTTTGAAGTCATACCAGTCTCTCCGAATGGCGAATGTTATGTCGACCAAACAGTTGGTTCACCTAGCAGCTCCTCGTCGAATCCCTATACACTTCGTTTCGACTGGAGGTGTTGTCAACCTAACAGACATGAATGGCTTACCGCCGATATCTGTTTCAGCTTTTAGGCCGCCCACGGATGGCTCACAGGGCTATGCTGCCTCTAAATGGGCTTCCGAGATCTACCTCGAGAGTTCCGCAGACCTCATGGGCATCCCGACCTGGATACATCGCCCGTCAAACATCACTGGTGTTGACGTACCGTCCACGGACTTGATACAGAACCTGTTCCACTTTTCAGGCCGCATACGGGCCATACCAGACACGGCTGGCTGGAAAGGCTATTTTGATCTTGTACCCGTCGAGGTCGTAGCCAAGGCCATCGCTACATGTATCCATGAGACCACTCATATGGAAACAAACGCGGCGGTCTATTGCCATCATTGCTCTTCGCAAAAGATTCCAATCAGCGAACTTCAAGCGTTTCTCGAAAACAAGCAAGGTGTTTCAATGGAGATTGTCAACCTAGACGACTGGCTGAAACGGGCCGGGAGGGCTGGTCTTGACGGCACAACGGCTCTTCTCATCCGCAACATGTTGGGTGTGACGGGCAGCTTCATGTTACCCTGGCTCAGGAAAGATGTCTGACACAACATTACCGGAATCGTCGTCACGATTGGTGGTCGTTTAAAAGTCTATATACCATCTCTGTATTGTGACTTCATTGGCTACATGTGCGGTTCGAAATATTAGTGGTGAAGCACTTACTAATGTCAACCGTTGTTCTTAAGTAAGAATTCTGATTATTTTTTTGGTTGGCTTGTCAGAGACTAATAGGCGCAATAAGGGGTGTTGTCTGTAGACATGGATTGAGCTGCCGGTTGGACCGTGGCATTGGCTGCTATCGAATCGCAAGTACATGTAATTTTAGTATTCAGCCGTCGGGTGCAGTCGGGTATATGTACTCTGTAGAGTACGTGACTTTTCATCTTGGTGTTATATGATCTGTTCCTCTCATGCAGATACTGGAACGCTCTATAATCCTGGCCAATTTGAAATACTAGCTGTAGTGTGGCATCAGCCACGAATGATGGCACCGAGGTCGAGACTACATGTATGGAAGAACAAGGCCGTATCGCCACTGCGAGGCGTAGCGCTAAGCCGTAGGTAGCGGGCCGTGCCGCGGCGGCCGCACGTGTATGAGAGTTTTTCCGGTCCCCATGGATGTTAATCCGCCCACTCAGCGCCGGCGTGCGGTCGGCGGGTAACCTGCCAATAGCGGCCGGCCTCATGCAGGCTGGATGTATGAATGTCACCCGCGCCACCAATCGGTCCTGCTCGCTGCAGATATGAGAGGCTTCCCCCACACACCCTGAGGCCGAGCCGTGCCAGCATCATTTTGCTTGGAAGACCTTGCGTCTAGTAGCGGCTGAAGCCCATGTCGTAATGCGGCACAGAAAATCAACGTCTCGCTGGGGCCTCGCCCGCTCTCAATGTGATCCCGCCACAACTCCAGACCGGCCGATGGTGGCAATATAGTTTCCTCTCAAAATATCGCGCTCAATCCGCGTATAGGAGTGAGCACCTAGATATGGCTGACGATTCTCGAAACGGCGGCGAAAAGGGAAGGCAGCAAAGTCTAGTATTTGCCCCGGTTCCTGTCGCTGGCCCGTCCCAAGCTAATAATCTTGAACGCTCGCAGGCCCCTCCGTTCTCTATCCGGCTCATCGACTTCGAGATTGAGCAAACCGCCGACGCGCCTCGACGCGACCACGACCAGCTCTTATCGCTCTTGCCCGCGTCATACCGGACAAAGCCCGGGGACTTGGCTGCCGCAGGTCGTAATGTCACGGCCTGCATCGAGAAAGAGCTCGATCTACGGCGACTCGCCACCATCCACAGTTGGATCTGGATCGCTGGTCTGCCTAGGCTGCCGCGTCCACTACATAACCAGCTCTTGCTTAGCCGGCAGATCTTCATTACGGAGCAGATGGATATGCATCTTGTGTGGACGACAGGCCGGATATTTCTTAAGCCTATCCCGCGCTTCCTGTTAGAGCCGCGCTTCTGGGCCGAGTATCTCTGCTGTGCATATGGATGCGGGTGCTCCCTTGATAGAGGTGCTACGGATCGTAGCGCCGTGCGTGGATGCGAGCGTGGAGGGCTTCGACGGCGCGCGCTGGGCTTCCTATTCTCCTACGCTGCGTTGATATCCCACGAGAGCGACTTCTGGATCGCCCGTGAAAAGAACCTACTTCCCTCGGAGGTACCCTGGCTAGCTTGGAGGACGTTTATTGAGCAGCTGGATACGGAGCGTATCTATCCACATATCGATCCGCGATTCTGCTACGGCGAGCTCCGTCTAGGTCGGCTGAATAAGATATACGCTATCTCGCAGACACCGCTTCGCGGCTATATGGCTCGCTGGAACCAGTATAGAACCTTCTTGAACGACTATTTTACTTTGCTAGCAAGTGCAATAGTCTATATCGCTATTGTCCTGGCCGCGATGCAGGTCGGGCTCGCGACTGATTCTCTCGGCCATAACGATACATTTCAGTCTGCATCGCAAGGATTCGTCGTCTTTGCTATTCTGGGGCCACTAATTGCCGCCTCTCTTATTATCACTGCCTTCTGCTATGGGTTTGTGTCCAACTGGGTTAATGCGGTGGACTTCAACAAAAGACGACTTGCTAGGTGCATGCCGTCGGATTGATCTAGATTGCCATACGAGACGGCCAAACCCTAGATGGTGGCAGCAAGACTGGTCGGCATCCGGCTCGGGACAGTGAGGGGCCGTTGGTGACTCCAAAGGCAGCGCGCGGGCCGACCCGTATACACACTGGAGCGTCGTGCTACAGAAGCGCAAGGCTGGTCGTCAGATTGATTGTTGATTGATGCTGGTCTGTTCGGGTGGGACAACACAGCATCGGCGGTGCAGCCAAAACAAGGCCCCGAAAATTTTTTGGAACACTGCTTTATTGATCTTGTTCTGCTATCGGTTCAACATGCCTGGCTCTCAGCCAAAGCTTTGGACTTGGACGGCTACTTGCAATGGGAGCGCAGCGGCTAATGAACGCTGGCTTCTGATTGATTAGTGCTCTATTTTCAGTTGACTGACTTCAGTGATGATTTCGAGCAATCATTTGACAGCAAAATATGGTATTTTGCAGACCAATGTCTTCCCTCACCATAATGCTCAAAACCCTCCCACAGAAGCCAATACTGTATTTAGCTGCCTTTTTACACATTTTGTACTGGTTAAAGATGGAAGAATAGAGTAATCGGTTGATCCAATTTGCTTCGAGTCGCTGAGCCTGGGGATCCGGCGAGATTACATACGGCGGCGAAGCTCGGCGAATTCTTTATGTTTACCACTACCCCGGCTTTCCAGACATCCAGCTCCGTCATCTCCCTCGTTTTTTGTCTCACTCGAAGTCGTATGATGGATGATAGCCGTACTTTTTTCTTCGACATCTGTGAGAACAGGTACACCATATTTCCCACTTTTGCCATCGCCCATACGATCAGCGTCTTCTCCGTTCCAACATGGCTTCGCTCAAGGAGTCCCGGCCCCCGATTGGCGATTCTCCTGAGAGCCTTGGCAGCGATTTACCATCTCCGGAAACGGCTCCGTCGACAGAACCGCAGACCACCAAAAAGGGTGCCAGATTCTGGCTTGTTTTTGCCGCGATTGCATTGACAACTTTCCTCGCCGCCCTAGACTCATCCATCATTTCAACCGCATTACCGACCATCACAGCTGCCTTGGGGTCAAATGACTTGTATGTCTGGGTCATTGACGCCTATTTACTGGCGTCGACGGTGACGATTCCGATTTTCGCACAAGCCGCCAACATATATGGTCGCCGAAGTCTCACCCTTATCGCTGTCTGCTCCTTCGCCCTGGGCAGCGGCCTCTGCGGCGGTGCTTCAAACACAGCGATGTTGATTGGAGGCAGACTGGTCCAGGGTATCGGCAGTGGCGGCATATTGACTATGTCTGAAATTGTGGTTTGCGACATGGTTTCGATACGAGAAAGGGGACTCTACGCAGGCATCATTGGTGGTGTTTGGGCCATCGCTTCCGTTGTGGCCCCTATCATGGGCGGCGCTTTCGCTCAGAACATATCTTGGCGCTGGATCTTCTACATCAACCTCCCCATTGCGGGAGTATCTCTCATCGCTCTGGCCATATTCCTGCAGATGCAGCGTCCGCCCGCCGGCACAATCCAGGATCAACTCGCCCGCTTTGATTGGGGTGGCAGCGCCTTGATGACTCTCTCTGTCACAGCCGTCGTCTTGGCTCTTAGTTGGGGCGGCTCCAAGTACCCATGGTCTTCGTGGCGTACCCTTGTGCCCCTCGTACTGGGGCTTGTTGGCCTCCTGATTTTCCTGGCATATCAAGCTGCGCCTTGGCTCAGGGAACCGACGATGCCCCTGCGATTTTTCCGGAATCGAACATCAGCAGCAGTCTTTGCAATCAGCTTCATTCACAGTATACTCTTGTTCTGGATCTGCTACTTCCTACCTGTATATTTCCAAGTAGTCAAGGAAGCAAGTCCGACTCGATCCGCCGTCATGCTTTTCCCCATTGCGACAATGACAGCCCCTGCTGGTGTATTGGCTGGTGCTCTCATTACAAAAACCGGCAAATATCGCGTCTGGCACTTCCTAGGATTTGCCTTGATGGCTCTGGGCTGTGGGCTCTTTACTCTCTTGGATGGTGACTCTTCCACTGGAAAGTGGGTTGGCTTCCAGTTGCTCTTCGGGCTCGGCTGCGGTTTCGTGTTCACGAGCTGTCTTCCGCCCATCCTTGCTAGTCTTCCCGATACCGACGTCGCGACAGCGACTGGCACTTGGACTTTTCTTCGCAATTTTGGGTCCATTTGGGGCATCGCTATTCCGGCTGCGGTATTCAATACCCACGCTAATAAAGGCGCCGCAAACATATCCGACCCATCTGTTCAAGCTCTTCTGATTGACGGTGGGGCTTACGAGCACGCAACAAAAGTTTTTATTCAAGCCTTTGATACGAATCCTCCGCTCAAATCGGAGATTGTGGAGCTTTATCTGAGCGGACTCAAAGCGGTGTGGCAAGTATCCATTGGATTTTCTCTCTTGGGCTTTATTCTCTCGTTTTTTGTCTCTTCAATTGAGCTGCGTGACGAGCTGAATACCGAATATGCTTTGAAGGGCACAAATGCGGTCCAAGATAAGTCATCCGAGACGATTTCGCCCTGATCAATCGAGCGTATTGTATGAACAGACAAATTGTCAGGGGTGGTAGTCAATGAAGTCGGACCAATAAAGAAAGCTGGCGAAATTATCAGTCTACCTGCCGTCCTCCTTATTACTTAATACATGGGCAGCATGGATTGCGAGGGCTTGAAACTGTTCTCGATTGCATCGTCACTCGTTATCACTTACCTCGCCGCATGCTCGACTTTGTAAGTCTCAAACCCACCAAAAGCTTGCACCATTCGACAATCTTGAAGAGAAAAGATATCAAACCTTTTCTTCATTGACTCTTTGAATCTTCACTATCATCCGTACGTACGTTCCAGAGCACTCCACCGCGAGCTGTTTTGCAGCGTGCGTCGCCGCTGAGGGCCGACCTCATTTTTCTCACGCTGCCGCCTGTTCCTCGGAACCAGAAAGTCGCCGAACCGGATGACTTGAAAGATATGTCGCCGAACTTGGTAATATTGCTCAGTGTCACGCCAGCTCACGGACCAAAATTTATCTGCATGTAGTAGCAAAATTTCGCAATGGATTTTGTCACATTTCACAATATCGTTGCCGGCGAAAAGCGCGGCGCCAAGACAACGCGGTCGGGAATCAACCCATTGAACAAGGCTCACCTGTGGGACGTTCCCGTGGCCACGACCCAGGATGTAGAGGACAGTGTCATTGCTGCACAACAGGCATTCCCATCCTGGGCACAAGCATCCTACAAGACGCGAACAGAACTCCTAGAAATTTTCGCCGACCTTTATCTTGCCCACGCTAATGATTTTTGCCAATTGCTGGCGGCCGAGTGTGGACGCACTGTAAGTCTTCCTATTATGAGGAACGGCTGCCGGACGCTCAACAAGAAGCGTTTGGTCTAGATCGAGAATGCGGCAATCGAGGTCTTCTGGGCTGCCCAATGGCTTCGCTATCCATGTGCGCTATAAACACCCTAAATCACTCGCAACATTACCTTCTAATAGCAGAAGCCAAATATGACATCGCTGAGGAGCGAATTGAACACGATTCGAAAGTCACTATCGTCACTCGCGAGCCACTGGGCTTGGTTGCGGCTATTTGCCCTTGGAATTGTACGAGTCCTTAAATTGCATGCAACGGTGAGGCATACTAACAATTTTTTATTTCAACTCATAGTCCCGCTCATGCTCGGTAATTCAACCCCCTCCTCAACGTAGTCCTCACTCGCCATACTTAGCCTTGCATAGCAATTGGCAAAATGTCACCAGCCTTGGCAACCGGCAACTGTGTGATTCTCAAGCCTTCGTTAGCTCAGCCCTCCTTGACATCGACGTCACAAGTTTGCGCTAATATCTCCACTAAAACTCCAGACCTTTCACTCCATATACAGCGCTCAAGCTCGCAGAGTTGGCGTTGCAGGTATTCCCACCATCTGTGGTGCAAGCCCTCGGCGGGGAAGATGACCTTGGACCTCTGCTGGTAAAACATCCGGGTATCCAGAAAATATCGTTTACCGGATCTACCACCACAGGGAAAGCAATCCTCAAGGAGGGAGCTGAACATATGAAGCGAATCACCTTGGAAACGTACGTATTATCCATAGTCAATCTTGATACGAGATCACTGACTTAGACTGGAATCATCGCAAATAGGGCAGGCAACAATGCAGCTCTCTTTCTCCCAGACATTGACATCAAGAGCGTCTGTTCACAGATCTCTTCGGAGCTCTGGTTCAACGCGGGGCAGGTGTGCATTGCACCACGCAGGCTTTATATCCACGAGGACATTTTTGACGAGTTTGTGGAGACTTTGGCGACTGCCACAAAAGATGCGGTCAAAGATCTTGCCGGGCGAATTGGTCCCATACAGAACAAAGTGCAGTTCAAAAAGCTCATCAAACTGATCGACGATGCAAAAGCTGCGAAATACGATTTCGTTGTTGGCGAACAGGGCTCATTTTGCGCCGAGGGCTTTTTTATCCAACCCACAATCATCAGAAACCCGCCCTCGGATTCGCGAATTGTCCGAGAGGAGAACTTTGGTGCGTAACCCTACTTGCATTGAGATAGAATTATATGCTGAGTTAGAACGTTAGGGCCGATTGTAACCTGTCTAAAGTTTTCGTCACTAACAGAGGCCGTCAAGCTTGCCAACGACGTCGACAGCGGGCTCGCTGCAACTATCTGGACCGACGACTTAGTTTTGGCCAAGCAAATTGCCTCACAGCTTGACGTTGGCAATGTTTACATAAATGGCCCGCCTCAGCCGGATCCGTGTGTGCCCTTCGGCGGCCACAAGCAGAGTGGATTGGGGGTAGAATATGGTTTGGATGGCTTACTTTCGTTCTGCCAGACCAAATCCCTGTACATTTATGCAAAAGATCTCCCCCCCTCAAGTAGTGCGTAGGACGAAGAATAGTTCATTGCTTGAACTACGAGATGTTGTACTCGTCTCCCCCGTGCATTCCACATTCCATGTGAGAAAACAGTTCTGGGGATTTTCCTTTTGGGGGGCATCGGCGCATTGGTGGTGAGATTGTCAGCCCAGACTTATATGTCGCCGACCTACGGCGGAAGGTCCTCTGCCAATCTCAGCACCACACCGAGGCGGTATAACTATCAGTGGTTCTGTCCAAGTCAAAGACTGGAGCTTGCTCCCTGCGACCTTCCTGCTAATTGTTCTTTACGGGAATCGTAGCCAGCATTTTTGCCGAACAGTCATGGCTTCAAGAATTTCGCCATCGCCTTTTGCCGCGACTGCAGAGCTGATGGACCGCTTCAGCATAGCTGGTGCAATCAGCACTTGCATCATCGCCTTTTTCGTCCTACCAAAGCTTATTACAGTACGCTATAGAATAAAATTGCTCTTAATCTTTGTGGTCTCCGACTTCAAGCTAACGGAGGGTGACGCAATAGCTTGTCCAAAATGCGACGTCTGCGATTTACTCTATTCCTGGTCCTTTGATCAACAAACTCAGCTCGTGGCCCCTGACTATTGCAACAATCAAGGGCACAAGGTATGAGGTTTTTTATGAGCCATCTTCATAATGTTATCTCTCTGATTCTCAAAAGTCACCACTTTGCTCGTGCGTTACACGAGACGTACGGGCCAGTAGTCGTCCTCGCACCAGGAATGATCGCCGTATCCGATTCCAAAGAGATCAATCGAATAATTCGAACAGAAGATTGGGCCAAGTCGCATGCAATCTATGGAAATTTCCGTCAAGATCCTGAGCGCCCTACACTGCTTGCTTATACAGACAAGCAGGCGTATGCAAAGCGTAAACGTTTGCTGTCGTCCATGTTTGGCATCAAGTACATCCGAAGCATGGAGCCGCTAATGCAAGAATGTGTTCAAGTTGCCATGAAGGAATTGGGACGGGCGTGCGATGATGTCCCCAATGGTTCTGCGACAGTTGACATGCAGCACCTCATTCACGCCTTGGCCATTGACATCATTGGTATCACAACTTTCGGGAAGACTTTTCATGTCGTCGAAAACGGGAGCCATCCGCTGCCAAGTCGCTTGAAGCAGAGTCTCAAGATAGCAGGGCTAATGCAGTTGATCCCCTGGATCCGCAAAGTTCCCTTCCTGCCCACTCGCGATCCATATATTGATAGCTTCACGTACAATATTGTCAACGACCGCCGCAATAAGTCGGCCACGGTATGCAATCAGGACCTGCTGCAGAAACTTGTTGAGGCCAGCAGCGATACGCTTGGCTCTGACTTTCGGACTTCAGACGTGCAAGACGAGAGCGTCGTCATGCTCACAGCTGGGAGCGAAACGACAGCAAATGCCGAGCTTTTCACTCTTATTATGCTACTTAAACATCCCGCTGCCATGCAACGAGTCATCGAGGAAGTCGATCACTGGTATCCTCCGGAAGACATACATCGGGCAACTGATTGCAGCTACTCGCAAACCGGCATGACATATTTACAAGCGTGCATTGACGAAACCATGCGTTTAGTACCAGGCCAAGCGACCGGAAGCCCTCGGGAGACGACCAAAGAGGAAACGGTTCTTGGCTACAAAATTCCGAAAGGGACAACTGTATTTCCCAACACACAAGAAGGGCAAATGCAAGAGTTTTGGGACCAGCCACAGAAGTTCATGCCAGAGAGATGGCTTGATATCTACAAGGCAGGACCCACCCACGGTGTGCCGTATTGGCCCTTCTCTGCTGGGAGCCGCGTGTGCATTGGAAAGCCATTTGCATTCCAAGAAATGCATCTCACGCTTGTGACTCTACTACGACATTTCACCTTCCAGTATGTTCCAGGTCAGGATGAAAGCACGGTCTTCCGTGTCGCACAGCAGCTCCAGTCGGAAGCTTACAAGATGGAAGTGAGAAAAAGGCACACATGATGCGTCGCTCGGCAAAAGTTTACAATGATGTCGCGTCATTAGGATAGCCGAGAGTGCTTATAGTGTTTACATGCGATGGCTCTGGCGGTTTACCTCTGACGCAATTCGGTGACTTACACTCGGGGGAATGACGAACCTCCTCCGTGCTGTAGATGACATCCAACTCAACTCACGCAGTAGCTCCTTGCTACCTAAATACATTACCTATCTTCCTTTTTAAAACACGACAAGATCGTAAACCTATGCGCAGCGTGGAAGTCTGGACTGTTCGCTGCCATGTCATCGATATTTTAAATCGCCGAAAGGTCCAGTCATCAACCACCATATCATACTGAGCCATGCGCCACATATATTATTCAAGCATATCCAGCAGACCTTCGTCAAATAAAGCTCTTCAAGGTTCCCAAAATAACCGTGGCAATAATGTCCGAAAATGCTCATGTCAATAATGTTCCCATGCAAGGGCAAGGACTATACGGCTCCCACTCTGCACTTCAACATGAAGCCATGTTGAAAGCCTTGCCTCTACTCCGAACAGCTGCCTACAATATTGGGACCGCAAAGTCACCAAAAGACGATCGTCAACTTACAGTCATTGAGTACGGTTCTGCCCATGGAAATAACTCGTAGGTGCCCTTGCGAAGCGTTCATTTGAAACACCCGACTGAACTGATCACCCGCAGAATTGAACCTCTCGAGGCCATTCTGCAGTCGACAAGGGTAGATCGGCTTCAGCTTCTATTTAGTGATCGCCCGGAGAATGACTTTGGCACTCTATCCCGCACGATC
This sequence comes from Tolypocladium endophyticum, assembly GCA_024339985.1. Taxonomy (NCBI): domain Eukaryota; kingdom Fungi; phylum Ascomycota; class Sordariomycetes; order Hypocreales; family Ophiocordycipitaceae; genus Tolypocladium; species Tolypocladium endophyticum. The sequence goes on along the minus strand of JALHBW010000019.1, from coordinate 376,886 downwards.
ACTACGTGGAGTGACGCCCTCGACAAGGCCGCATATCCGCCTTCGATTTTTCTTGGAATGATTCCGCGCAGTTTTTATCGAGGCGTCGCATTGCCCAGATCTGTTGATTTGGGGTTTTCCTTGGCATGTCTTCATCATCTGGACCATGTGCCGAAGCAGGTCGAAGATGATCCCTCCGGCCTGGATGAGAAGAAGTTGTTCCAGGCACAGGCCCATGAAGATTTTCATCTCTTTCTTCGGAGGCGCGCAGAAGAATTGGTGACAGGTGGATCTCTCGTTCTGTCGTTCGTCAGTCAGGCATCATCCGGCCGGGAGAACTACGCAGGGCTCGTTGACGCGTGCCGCAAAGGTATGATACAAATGGTTCAAGACGGAAAGCTGCCTGTGAGTGTCGCCACGGCCTTTCGAATACCCACCTACAATCGGACCCTGGACGATGTACACAAAGCTTTGAACGAATTAAGCAACGTGTGGACAGTCCACGACATTTTTGAAGACGGAGTAATACATCCAGCCATTTTAGAAATGGAGCATCGAAAACGACATGGGCCCCAAGACGAGGCTAGTCGGTGGTACGCAGATGCAGTGGTAGACTGGTTGATGGCGGTTTGCTCTGGCTACTTTCTCAAAGCGATCAGCCTTGGAAGTCAACACGCGAAGACCGAAGCAGAGGAGCTCTTGAAAGAATGGGTTCATATAACCAAAGACATCTTCTTCAGGGACCACAAAGATGAGGAAGTTTTCTGCTCTTTCATATATGTCCGACTGGAGCGACTTTAAAGTGCCAGAGACGATCAGGCGTGGTATGTACAAATCCTGTTTTCAGTCTCCTAATCGCCATATGTCGCGTATTCTCTTCAGCTAATAGACCTACAGGATGCTCAATTTAAACAAACAGAATAGAATACTCCGCGAAGACCATGCATATGTGGGCCACGCGGCCACGTACGAAGTGAAATGGCGCCGAAAGCCTCATGTCTTGCATCGCAAAAGGGGAATAACAAAGCCACGGTATAGTGGAGAATTCGCCGATGGAGGACTGTGTTTCTGAGATGCGAGCACCATCAACCAGCTCTTCTTCACTTTTTATACCTGTGTGCCGCCTTGCAAAGGTCGTTGAGCTCGTTTCTAAATTGCAATGTCAAAGAGGTACAACACACGCCTTTGTGACCTGCTGCTTCTGACCGTCCCGTCGATTCATTCCATTTCATACAAACGCAGGCGCTCCCGCTCGTTAACTAATAATGCTCATTTCCGCTCCCAAGGATCGCACAGACTCGTGGACCTGCTCATTCTTAAAAGGTTTCCCTCGTCTGATTTCCCGCTTAACGAAATCGATGGTATCTCTGCCTTCCTCCATATGGGCGATAGCGTTCCTGACACGAGTCCTCGTTCTTTCAAATCTCACGAATCAAAGCAGCTGTTGTATGCTGCTTAGCGTTTCTTTGACATGGGCAGCGAGGTGGACAATGCCACCATTGATGCCACTGATCATTTCTGCGATGCTGGAGCTACCTAGAGACACGTGCGTGAGCGACTGGGGGGCAGGCACTTCGCGTCCGAGAAGAGGAAGCCTTCTCTCAATCTCACATAGTGATTGAGACAAAAGCTGGACGATCAAGGACATTTGAATGGCCGGTGAAGTAACAGAGGTCTGAGGGATAGAGCCGATTCGCACCCAGGTGATATCGGGGAAACTCCTTTTGTCGCTCAAGTTCGAGATCACTACGTGATGCAGCCGGTCCGCAAGTGCATTACTTTGCCGAAGAATGTGAGTGTAGCATGCTGCTGCTAGGAAAATGGTTGCTGAGTCAATTTGGCTGATAGTCTTTGACTGAGAAGATGATGAGTTTGTCAAAGACACAATGATGTCAAGAAATGTGTTTGAAGCCTCAGTGGTCTTGCCGAATATGAACTTGAGCTCATTAGCATCAGTCATTATCGAGGCGCAGGGTACTTCGCAAAGGCTTCGTTGAAGGTGGAGCAATTGTTTGTGAGGCGTATTGTTCGGTCCAGAGTGAGGGGTAAGAACAGGAGTTGTATATGACACTAGATCATCCAGGTCAAACGCAGTAGTCCAGAGTGGCTGATGATCTATCATTGAAGTTTGCATGGTAGCCGCCGGCGGAGAATGGCTTGCAAAGTCAAAGGGTGTGCTGGTGGAAGCCACCTCTGAACTCATAGAAACAGGACTTATGAAACGATCAGCCGGTGTCAGAGCGGCTGGCATACCCTCTGCCATTGATGGAGTAGTTTGTGCATCTTCTGGCAGTACTATGATAGTTGGGGAGTTCAATGACTCCGTGACTATTGCAGCGGTGGGATCTTAGGTTGGAATCAGTACTTTGTCGAAGAGCGGCAGGGACTTAAGCTACCTTTTGGTGTGTGGCTGAAATCTCTATCAAGATAGTCGGTTGGTGAATCCGTCCGCGGCATCTCAGCAGAAGCCTCAATAGTGCGGTCATGCTGTGCTACAATTGTGGACGTTCGCTTCGGCTCTGTATCTATGATTGGTAAGGCAACTCTTTGGCTATGGGGTCGGGCTACGGAACCTTTCTTATTGTTGGATGATAAGGACTGAGTGCCAGAGCTTGCCGCCGCATTGGGTTTGTTGGCCGGCCTTCCAAGGCGGAGTGGTGGGCTGTAGTTGCATTTCTCACCGGCTTTGATGCATCGCTGGCAAGCACGGTTGTCTTTGGAGCCTCGTCTGCAGCGCAATTTGTGCCGGTGACATCGGTCGCAAGCGAGTCGCTCCAGTCTTTTTTTGCAGCCTTCCATAATATGTGAAGCGGTCTTTCAGATTGACAGAGGAGAAGCCTGATGTCCGCCCTCAGTCGTCGGGGGAAAGAGCGGACATTCATGTCCATGTTTCATGTAGCCGGGTGATCGAACAGCCAAGAGGCCCAGACACATACTACAAAAGACATCATACCTCACAAAGGTAACTCGTTTAGCGGGTAAATCTGTATGGCTATGGTTTTGTTCGCGATAGGGGACCCTTGCTGTGGCATGGTCATCCCCTCCAACTACGAGTAGGGAGGCTTCCGTGAAGTGGAGCTCCCCAAGGCAGTCGATCCCAGCTCTTGGTGTATGCAACTCTCGTTCGACCTGTCGTTCAAAGATGGTTCGCAGGTAACCAAATTTATTCTCCTATCTTGGCAGCCGCTGGCGTATTATTCGCAAGTCGGTTCGCAAATTGAGTGGCCTAGCGCTTCCGTGCGCGATGTGGGCCACACAATCCTCTGAAGGATGCACAACCATTCAGAGGATTCGCCTGGAGGCCAAATTACGAAAAATGGGCTCATGGTGCCCCTGCTCATCACCCCACGCCGTCATCTTCGAGTACTTGTGGTCTCGGAACCATTGCGAAGGATGGACTTACGGGGCAGTGCATACGAGTCGCTCCGTGAAGGAGACATAGCGGTCGGGCGGGACCTCAAGCCGAAGCGACTGAACGAGTAACTTATTCTGTTCTAGCTCGTGAACCCTAAATGCGGGCCGCTGGGCGAGCCGACCGGGGCTGGTGGGCGACGGAGAGAATAAGTTCGGGACGATGAGCCGATCCTTTAAGGCCGACGCCAACAGGTGAGTCCGTCTTAGACTCTAGGCTAGATTGGTCCCTATTCGCGGGATCATCAAGATTTGATCTCTGTCGGCAGTGGCTGCCGAGTTCTGCTATATCATGGTTAGCAATAGCAAGACAGGATATATACGCGGGGAAGATTGCCACTTACGGTATCAACACCAGGACAAAACGCCGCTATCAACGTCGGAAAATGAAAAGATACTTATGCCAATTCTGGGTCGTGGGACGCGGGAAGCAGAAATCCTACGCCGATGTGCGAGGCCTCGGCCAAAAGGGACAAGAAGGGCTACTTCGTACATGATTGCGCGAGCGCGAGCGCGAGGGCCGAGAACCGGGGGACCCGCAGCTGCTTTACGAATTATACGACGTGCTTCAGCCAAGAAAATCAGCCGCGCTCATATCCAATTCACCGGGGCTCTGGATGCGGCAGTATGCAGGTGTCTGTATTGAATCATTTTTCGCATGTATGTCTGGCATGGCTACTCTCCCATCTTACTCTGCTCGGAGGTCCTCATGCCGAATCAGTACGGATCACACGTGAGGGGAGAATTTCACTGCTTACAAAAGCCACAACTTCAAATTTACATAACCGAGCTTTTCTTCAAACTTTGCGATCAAACTCCCCATCTACGTCTCATGTCCTTGTATCACTGTACTGTGCGTGAGAATTTGTCTGGCGCCCACGTTTCACTCACGAGCTTGAGCCGCTCACTAGCCAGGCTTCTGTGACTTCAGTCATCTTATAGATAGATTGGCGGGCACCTATCGCTACGATCAACAGTTGCCTTGCAACTACGTTCATAATAACAACCGAACTTGCCGTCTCGGTATTGCCCACATCGTTGGCGTCGCAAGCCAACAAGAGGAGCTTTCCAAGACGCAAGTTTTGCTGGTGGGCCGTGGGTTAGCCGACATCAATACAGGTAGTATTCTCTAACAGCAAGGCGGTGTTACGAAATCTTTGAGCCCGTCGTCGATATGATGGAAGGCAATGCGCAAGGTCATAGCTTACATGAACATATGACTCGAGAAACGGAAAATGGTAGATTGAACATCCATCCACATGCCTGGGTGATGCAGCAGTGCTTATCATTTTTCTTGCACAGATTTGCCCTCTGCTGCTGCAACGACTTCAACGGCTCCTCCAAACATAATGGCTGCCTCAGAATCCCAATCATCTGCACTTGATTGGATCGATTTCCATGGGAAGCCACCAGGCACTTTCTTCATGCCCGACTTCGAAATCAATATCCAAGATGCACCTGATGTAGCCGCGACGAAACACCCCATCTTAGAGCAACAGCAGCCCCGAAGCCCAACTTGCAGTTTTGACGATCTGTACGGGGATAACTTACTCCCACCACTGGCCATGGAAGATGCTGGCCTGAATGATGATTTTGAGCGGCAACTCTTACGTCTTCAGGAGTGTCTTTGCGACATACCCTCAGCTTCGACCCTGGATCACGCCGCTGGGTTCGAACATACTTTGAGCGAAACCACCAAGGCGTCACATAGTCTACTTCTTATAATTACGAAAATTACCACTTCGACCGCACCTTCAGCTGACGTTCCATCCGAAATGAGGAGTCAGGCAAGGTCTCCGCGCGGCGCCGCTGACGCGGCGATTATCTTCCTCGTCGCAGCGTGTTACGCGCGCCTCCTTCGAAGAACTGCTACCCTCGCAAGCCGACTGCAAGATATAGTGGCCTTGGGTGACGAGGAGGCACAATGCGGGCTGCCTCGCATGCAAATAGGCTGCTTGGCCTCAAGATCTTCGGTGATGCCGGCCATCCAGACTTCAATGCTCCTTCGCCTTCTTTCTCAATCACTTCGCGAGATTGAGAAGAGCCTGCCAGCTCTCGCTCGCACGATCCTGAGCCGGCCGACAGCCGTGCGCGGAGCTTTTGGGGATTCGCTCAATTTTGCTAATAGAGACATTGCGAATGTTGAGGCTCACGTCAAGGGAGTGCTTGATAGCACAATGCAAATGCTCAAATAATACGAAAATGCTGCAAAGAAGGATCAATGGCTCACAACGGACCCAAAATTATTGACGATATCGCCATTCTTGCTTCTCTACTTTGAACTATAGCATATCCCGCTCTGATATTGCCTCTACTAATAGACCGAATAGCCCACATGCCTAGGGAATATAGTCGCAGCTCATTGCATTCGTGCCTGATCCACAGCTCGTCCGCTGGCGGCCATCAGAAACAATGTTCACAATCTCAGCGCCGGCAGGACTGACGCGTCCCTGAGCTCCGGAGGCGTGCGCGTCCGTGATGGCTATGGTTCCAAAATCGACGAGCGGGACTTGATCATAGTCTTCGAGAATCCAATCGGCGTCCTGAAGGCACAGAGGATACTGCTGGTTGGCAATTTCCATGGTCACCTTCTGCCCAGTGCTGAGGTTCTCGAGGCTAGAGTTCCCCGAAGTCCTAGAATGCGCATTGATCGTCATCCGCACTTTGTCCCCGGGGTTGGCAGAGAAGTGGGTGCCGTACACTGGCGGGTTAGGCCACCACTCGTACCAGTTGTAGATGGATCCGTCGCCCGTGAACGTAAGCCCGGTCTGCCAGATTGCTGACTGACAGCTAAGGGACACTTTGGTTCGTCAAATGCTCATGCTTAGTACGAGTTTTAGTTTTATGGCCTTACCTGAGCCCATCAATGCCCACCCAAACCGCCACGCCACTTTCAGGGTCCTGGCCGCTGATATCAGGAACGGTGAATGTCCCCGTGACGAAATTCCAACCCCTTCCCTCTTGGACCGCACCAGCCCAAGGCCTTTCGACCTCGCGCCGCCCCAACGGGGTCTTGTGGAAGTTTGCGGGCATGGCCAGAATCCCGACGCCGGTAGCGACGAGACTCAGAAGTTTTCTGCATAGCATTGTGACGAAAAGGCGTCGTTTAAGTTATTGTTGTGGACTGTCCGAACTCTGCTGTCGATGGTCTGTTCCATTGCTAGGACGAGTGGTTCAGCCAGGTTTATATACGTGTCGACTTTGATGGCAGGGCCGCAGATACACCAGTTGCTTCCCTATCCCCCCATGCCACGTTGAATGAGTCCATACTGAATTCTGAAGGTGCGCAGCACAGCAACTGATATCGCGCTTTCTCCAGACGCCTTTAGATATCTTGTGGAAGGAACCTGATATGCGACCAAATTTGAGAAATGTTTGGTTCTGGTCGATTTCGCAGATCCGGAAGGAGGAAACAGCGTCGCTCTCCATCCGCCAGCTTGAGCATCGTATATGTATTGGACTGGAGTTGAAGGCGAGCGTCAGAACTGAATAGAACGGGAGAAGCGGCACATAGCTGAGCGGCATTACGCGACAGGTGCCAAGCCCTCAGCACGGGCCGCGGTAGCCAGATGCCATTTACGGTTAGGGATAAGCACCGAAGCTCATGCTCGAACCGCTTGCAAAGCTTACCTCAATTGAACAATTGCGGGAGCTGAACAACCTGGACCCTGTCCCCAGGGCTGCAATCCATCGACTTCCTTTTCAAGATGGGTCAACCAACGAAACTGCGTGCATGATGTGGAGGAGACTGTGCTGTCGCCGCGAGGCCCTGCGAAGTGACCATGGCTTTTCTAATCATTGAAGATGTTTGGAAAGTTTTGCCTTGCATTACCTATAAAAGATCTAGTAGCAGACATATCTACTAGTTCATGGTCACGGCGCTTTGAGGGTCTCGTAGTAAGAGGAAATTGTCAACCATCTTGTTTGCCATTATATCCAGACTAGTCAATACATACGCCCTGTATCGAACGAGAAGGACGAGTAAGAAGTTATCGGAAATACCAGAGACGAGATTGTTCCATTGCGATCACGAGGTACACGTAGTATGCATGGGGGAACGTGACATTGGGGAATTCGCGGGGTGCATGAGTGCTGGCTTTGTCATCCGCCTGCGACCCGGCAGAGACGTCGCGAGGTAACCGAATTGGGTTCATGCAAATGGCAACGGCTATTGTCGTAGTACAACAGTCGCAATACTCTGATCCCGAATAGCTCAGCGGGCAAGAGGTAGTTAAGTAAAAGATGAATGCTTGAGTAGACGTTTTGAACAAAGCCACCAAAGAAAAAATTGGCGGGAATTCTCAAAAAGAGATGATCCAAAAAAAATCCAGGGAAACATGGCAAATTGCAAAAATGAAGCCCCCAAAAAAGAACCAACTCGTCGGAATCTCTCCCGCCGGGAATTGAACCCGGGTCTCAAGCGTGACAAGCTTGCATACTGACCACTATACTACGGAAGATGAGAATGACTTTTTTTAAGCCATCGTAGCGAGGTGTGGAGGTTGGGTGAAGATTTTGTGAGCAGAACCGACTCATAAAGCCCGGTCGGAGGGTCCCCCTGCTCGACTTCCTCTTCGGGCCAGGCGTGCCCGCCCGGGCCGCGCCCCACAAAATCCCTGGTTGTCTGACGGGCGCTCGCGCACGTGACCACGAAAAACGACGGGCAATCGCCAAAGTAGGCCCAGCTCGAAGCATCGCATCACGAAACCCGCCTCCAGCAAACCGCCTCACCCACGCCCTCGCAATGGCCCTCCAACCGTGCCGCTCGACCCTCGCGCGGGGCGGCCGCCGCGCCGTCGCGCCGTGCCTGCGCGCCTACACCACCGAGCCCAGCTCGACGCCCGAGTCCTTCAAGATGCCCGGCGGCGGAGCGACGGCGCCGCGCTGGAAGCAGACGCCGCCGGCGATGAAGGCGCCGCTGCAGATGGACTTCGCCAAGAGCGCGCGCAACAAGGTCTGGGCCGTCAACAACAGCCCCGAGCGGCTCGACGACATGTACAACCGCCTGCTCGGCCCGGGCGGCAGCAAGATGCTCCCCGAGGAGCTCAAGTGGCTGGCCGTGACGCACAAGAGCTTCGACCAGGGGCGGAGAGGCTTCAACGACCGGCTGGCGCTGATGGGTGCGTTCTGGAAACGTCCCTGAGACGGAACAAGTGCTCGTGACTAACGCGTGCGCAGGCCGACTGACGCTGATCATGGAGGCGACCAAGGAGATTGTCAGCAGAGCGCCGCAAAAGGGCGCGCGGACAGCAGACGAGCACGGCAGAACGCCGTTCGAGCACGAGCAACTGGCATCGGTCGACAACCTCGGCGTCGAGGGCCCCAAGGACGTGGTCGGCAAGGAGAAGCTGCACGCGCTGGCGACGAGCGTGGGCATGCTGGACGTGGTGCGGTGGAAGCCTCGCTTGGTACCCCCCCCCCCTCGACCAATCGCATTCTCACGCACACATACTAACCAATTTGACAGCCCGAAAGATTAGAAGCGTCGGGTGTCGAGGTGGTCCTGAACGGCGCCATCATGGCCATCGTCGGGGCCATTACGCTGCAGCACGGATCCGTGGTCGCCTCAAAGATTGTGAGAGAGCGGATATTGGCGAGACTACCAAAGGGGGAATAGCGGATGAGGGCGGGCGTGTATTCATACCATGTACTATTTACACCGGAACTATTAGAACTGTATAAACATCAAGGCCAAAGAAGCTTGAACACATATGCCCCAGCACAACATGGCGTGTCGTCCCGGGATGTGCCCGACTATTACGCTCAAGAAGTATCATGTCAACGGGGTATCTCCGCAAGGCGTGTGCTTGACGCCTCTACTCGCCAGCCTTGTTCTGGGTTCATCGAAGCAGGGGCGTCCGTTCATCGTTGCGGCCCTCGCCAGCACCGCCGTCCTCACCATCCGATGCAGCCAGGTCCCGTTGGTCCAACGCCTCCTGCAGCAGCCGCTCCCGATATATCCATCCCACGCACACACCCGTTCCCGGCCCCAGGACCACGCCCGTCACCGCCATGACGAGAGGCGCCCGCAAGCCTACCTCGGCAAACACCCAGTACAGCACCGTCAGCGCGATGAACTGCGTGTCAATCTCGATGAACCTGACCGTCGAGCGCGTCATCTCCTTGCGGTCGTCGCGCAGTGTCGTTGCATACACGATGAAGACGTGCGCGAGGACGGAGCACACGACGGGGAGCGCGTACAGGCCGACCATGCGCCAGCGGCTGCTCTCGAGATGCACGAGCGCAGGCTCGGAGCGGCGCAGCTTTTGAATCGCCCAGCGAAGGCCCAGGCGTATCAGAGTGACGTAGACGGGGAACAGCAGCCAGATGCCGATGATCTCGGGCGCGTTGAGGACGAGCATGAGGATCGAGGGCAGGTAAAAGCCGAGCGCGACGGCAACAGGGATTGCCACCACCTCTGCGTCTGCGACCCTCCTGTCGCGGTCATCGTGGTCCTCCTCCTCCTCGCGCGCAGCATCAGCATCATCGTCATGCTTCTCCGGGACGAACCAGCTCCTCGCGCGGTGAATAAAGGCCGGCACAATGACCAGCTGCCACACCAGCGCGCCCCCAATCAGGTTGAACAGCACCCACCAGCCCGTCGGGCGGGCGATGACGACGCTGCGGCGGTTGCAGCGGCGCGCGGCCTCGAGGGTGCTCACGGTCAGCAGCGCGCCGATGTAGGCCAGCGCGACGGCCACGAAGGCGCGGCTGCGCACCGCGTCGAGCGCCTCGGCGAAGAAGCTGACGAGGAAGCAGAGCGGCGTGCCGAGCCCGGGCAGCGCGCGGCCGACGCTCGGCAGGCGCGCGTGCGAGTGGCACTGCGACCAGAGCAGCGCGCCGTTGACGTCCGAGTGCACGAAGAGGGCGACGGCCGTGGCGATGGCGAGCAGCGCGGGCACGAGGGCCAGGTGCGGCAGCAGGGGGAGGTGCTGCACCGGCGGCCGCAGCCAGGCGGGCGTTGCGGGCATGGCGCTTGTGTGTGCACTGAGGAGACGCAAGCAAAACGGGAGATGCAAGCAGGATGCGTGAGACTGAAGCAGACAGAGTCGTGAGGGCGGCGGTGGTGGCCCGCAATGGTGGTAAAGTCGATGAGAGGTGCAAAGTCGAGGTGAGCTGCGATGCAAAATATCAGGTCACCCCAGTCGTTGCGCTAGCTCCTGCCAGTTGCCCGCTGACCCTGCCCGTCCAGGTCGCGTGGACAGCGCACCGCATCTACGGCACTGTGCCCTCTGATGCTGTGTAGCAGGGTCCAGTCTGGGGTACGACGACGCAGACGCGGTCCACAGTATCTACATTGTACCGCTTGTGCAACAAAGACAGTTGCATTTCGCTCATATATTTTCACCGACCCTACGGAGAGCCGGCCTCGGTGCCGTAGTGTAATCATCATCCCCGGCGACAGGGTGGGGCCGTACCCGGCCGAAGCCAGGGAGTGGGGGTCATCTCAACAACAACACCGCCATCTCACCCATAAGCACAGATAAATCTCTTCATCACTCCCTCAATCAACGGAGTAATTTTCTGGTCGTACTCATCTACTTCCATCATGGCGGCTCCAACCACCTACGACCCGTCTTCCTCCAACGAAGAGGCCCCTCCTCTGCCCTCCGCCCGCCCTGTTAAAATCAGCCCAACGATCAAGCTACAGCCGCCGCTGTCCCGACGCGGCACAGGTCCAGGCATCATCACCATCCTCCCTACTACTGGCGCTGTTATGTTTGACCCGGAGAAGTGCCTGGATCCGCCACCGGTGCAGAAATGGGCCGAGGAGGGCTTCGCCGTCGCGAGTCTGACGTTTCGTCCCACGGGCTGGGTCACCGACTTGCGAACGGCGGTCAAAGAGCTCATGGCCCATCCAACGGTCGATGTGGCCGGCAAGATAGGGCTGATTGTCTACGACCACCTCGCGGCCGACGACATGTTCTCGTCAGCGAAACAACTTCCAAAGGAGCTCGTCTGCATCATCATGTTTACATCTCCTCCGGCTGCCCTCGCCTCCTCCCATCCCCCCTTTCTCGCCCATATCCCCCTCTCTTCTGATGGTCCCGTGCCCACATTCTCCGACAAGGCCATCGAGGTCGCCACTTACCGCTCCAGCGCAGCCGACTTTGTCCTTCCGGGCTGCCCGGCCTACGACGCCTCCGCCGCGGCGCTGGCCCATACGCGGAGCCTCGTCTTTCTGCGGAAGCACATCGGCGGGCCACACTTCGACATCGAAGCCATCTGGGAGGAGCACACGTACTGGGAATTTGAGCGGCGGAGCGTCGCACAGACGATGGCGACCATGGTGGTAAAGCATCACTGACGGACCCCGTATGTGTGGATGAGAGCGCTGAGTTCAGCAAACAGGCCGAGCCGTACGTCAACCACGTCCCGACAGTAAGTCTATAACCCAGTATTCCAGGTTTTTCATGTTCTTTTGATGACACTGATCCGCAGATGGCTGGTGGCATGGGCCGCGAGCAGCTCACAGCCTTCTATCGCGACCACTTCATCTTCTGGTACCCTCCCTCCACCCCAATGTCAAGGTTCAGGCCGCATGACTTACACGGACAGCAACCCTCCCGACACAGCCCTAGAGCCCCTTTCTCGCACCGTCGGCCCAGATCGCGTCGTCGGTACGTTACTTGTCCTCTTTGTTCCTTACATCTCACCCCATATCAACTACTAACCCCGCCACAGACGAATTCATCTTCACCTGCACCCACACTCTCCCCATCCCCTGGCTCCTCCCCGGCATCCCCCCGTCCAACCTCCCCCTACGCATACCGATGGTCGGCGTCATCAACGTCCGCGGCGACCGCCTCTACCACGAGCACATCTGGTGGGACCAGGCCACGGCCCTGCGCCAGGCCGGCATCCTGCCCACGCACCTCCCCGCGCCTGGCGGCGGCTCGCTCAGGCTGCCGGTGGCGGGCCCCGAGTGCGCGTCCCTGCTCGTGGACAAGCGGCGCGACGGGAGCAATGCCATGCTGCATCCTGGATATCCGAGCAGCTGAATATGAGCACATGCTATGTTTTACGGATGGAAACTGCGTGTTTGTGTTTATGCGAAAGGCTCCAACTATGCTATAGGCTGCGAGCACATGACAAATCATACCCGTCTTCTCACATCAGCGCCTCGCTCAATCAAGGAAAAGCATCATCAGGGACACTTAGTCTTCTTCGCCCGTGTCCCTCCCCCCTTCATCCTTACTCCAAGGGTCCCATTGCGGCTCCCACTCGCGCTCACGCCGCCACCGAACCCAACTCCAGCCCCCTTCTTGCGGTTCACCTCAGGGATGCGATATCCCCTCTCCCGCTCCAGCCGATGTCGCTCCCAAAAATCGCTTACCTCCCGCTCCAGCATCATCTTGCGCCGCCTGGCTGCCTCCCTCTCCTCGGCGGCTCGCCGGCCGCGCCCCCGTAATCGGCATGCAGCCAACATCTTCACCAGCAGCGGGCGCCAGAGCGTAAAGTACACCCACCGCGATGCGCGCCCGTATCCGCGGCCCACCCACCGCAAGAACTTTCGTACGCGTGTGCTGAAGGCGATGACCAGCGACGTCACCACGAGCAGGAAGCTCGACGGCAGCGCGATGGAGCCAATGGTTCTCAGCTGAAGGTTGTCCCCGCCACCCCACTCGCGCGTGTTCATGCCAAACAGTCCCGTGAAGAAGGTCAGCGGCAGGAAGATGACGGTAAAGGTCGTGAAGATCATGACGCTGCGGCTCTGCGCACTCGCCAAGTCCGCGTGTAGCCGGCTCAGTCGCACCTCGTCCACCTGCGCCTGCCGCTGCACCATCTGCAACAGTTTATCATAGTCGTCGCGCGTCGCCCGCACCCGCTGGATCATCTCGTCCGCCTGGTGTGCGTATTCGCGGAGCCTCTTGAGCGCCTCGCTAAGAAACACGCGTCCGCCGGCCGTGTGATCCCGCAGCTCCGGCCGTCCGTAGATGGCCGCCATGGACGAGATGACCTTGGACTGTCGCTCAAAGAGGTGGAGGAGCGTCAGCAGCTCGTCTTCGATGTCTCGCAACTCCAGCAGCGCTGATGTGTTGTCGCGGTTTTCCTGCTCAGCCCGCAGGCCCTCTGCTTTGTGACGTTTCCGGATCGAGCCCGGCTTGTTCTCAATGGGCTCGTAGTCAAACGCCTTGTCGCGGAAGCCGACGGTGCGAAACTCCTTGAGCGATGATGTGAGTTTCTCGGTCTTGGAGCCTGTCAGCAAACGGTACCATGTCCTGCTCCCTCAGTTGCCAACCTACCAGTACGCTGATGGCCTCTTCAAATATTCGAAACACCTCCAGGTCAGGGTGCGATGATCGGTCCAGCAGCACGCTCACAGCATGCAGGGCCGCCAGAGCAGCCAGGTCCAGCGCATTCTCGCACTGTCGCGTGAGATCAACGTTGACTTCGTTGAAGATGCTGTCCCTCAAGTCCGCCTGCTGATATAGCGGGCCCTCGATAGGATCACTCTCCCGCTTCGGAAAGAAGGACAGCACAGTGTCTGGCCTCGCATTAGTTCCTGTCATTGCAGTTTCATGAAGTTTGGACCCACGAGAATTGATAACCCAGAGCCACAGCTGGTCCACCATAAGAACATTTCCATTTCGAACCGTCTCGTCCTCAGGAGTGTCGACTGAGTCGTCACCGCCATTCTTCCCCGTTGGTCTCGCTCGCCAGCTCAAAGATGCGCTGCTAGACCCTCGGCCGTCCTTTTGCGAGCTATTGCGGCTGCTCGACCCTTGGCTATGCATAACCTGTTCCTGCTCCAAAACATCAAAGCTGCGCTCTTTGGTAAGCTTGTACAGCATCTGATCGTCGTCTCTCGACCTCGTGTCCCGTATGGACGGGTACCCATACTGGTCCAGCGTACGACGACAGTTTATCGGAGGGTCGTGGCCGAGGAACTCCCATACAACTTGCAGCTCCAGCGAATCCGACTTGGCCACGAATTCCGGCACAGGTCGTGCTCGGCCATAGCTCAGCCGTTCGAGAATGAGATCGCGACGACGGACCAGCCTTTTATAAGAGTCGAAATGGAGATATGGCAGAAATAGGCACGTGTATAAGGCTTCGTCAACCGATGCTGGCGATAATGCCGGGCTCGTAAGCGAGTGACGGGGTGATACTGCATATGTCAGTATACATGGCCCATCATTTCAAGCAAATAAAGGACTTACACGGCCGTGGGGCTGTAAAATAGCACCCCGGCTTTGCAAAATACGCATAATGCTGCGCATGCCTGCCGCGCGTATGTCTTGTTGCCCAAAAGTCGTGGCTATACAGCATCGATAGGTCCCTTTTGTAGCAGACTTCCAGAGTCTGAAGCACGTTCTAGTGCATGGTTAGCAAAACATCATCATTTATCTCTGGGACATGTAAGTTTGATGAACTAACCTTGACCCAAGTTGGATTGTTATACGGCACATGAACCCACACAAACCTTCGCGCCAACACATCCGGTGCCACAAACGCCATCGGCACTTCATCCACAACTACCGTCTCGCTTGTGCGCTGCTTGCCGTCCCGCGCTGCCTTGCGTATCGCCACGACGGCCTCGGGCAGCTGCGGCGATGCGTCGATATCATCTGCCTCCGCACCTCCACCCAGGACGACCTCGCTGAAAGAGCTTGGGCTATGCTGCGCAAAGGGTGGAAAGTCGCGGTATTCGATATGTGAACGGTCGCTACCGAGGCTAAAAGATCGACTTATAGAGCGGCCGACAGCCGGCCGCAGTGGCGGGGACAGCCGGTCGATAGCGAGATCTTGCTCAAGGTCGGCGCGGATCAGCGGCGAGGCTCGAACTAGGGCGGGAGGGGGCGAGATTGCCCGTGAAGGAGGCGTCATGTAGCCTCTCGGAGCCGTCACTGGCAGGGATTGAGTCCGGTCATGGGGGTAGTCAACTGGTCGAAGGATGGGCGATCCAGGGGTGACTGTTTGTTGCGGCTCGGCCTGTCTATCTTGGATACCCAGCGCGTTCTTCATTTCCAGCGGTGCGGGAGCCGAAAAGACGGAAGCGCCCCTTTCACGGTGCGTGTCCCTCCCAATCAGAGACGTCCTGCCCCTGACTTTCAGGAACTGAGTCTCTTCGGGGGCTCCGTCCACCTCGCTCAACCTCTCGCTCAAAC
The DNA here is from genome assembly GCA_024339985.1 of Tolypocladium endophyticum. Taxonomy (NCBI): domain Eukaryota; kingdom Fungi; phylum Ascomycota; class Sordariomycetes; order Hypocreales; family Ophiocordycipitaceae; genus Tolypocladium; species Tolypocladium endophyticum. Next base: position 361,383 of record JALHBW010000019.1, on the reverse strand, counting down.
ACTCCTCGGGCCCCTTCTTTAGAAACTCCTTGAGTGGCAGCCTCGTCGACCACGCTCGCACAATGGACCCCGCCTCAGGATGTCCCCCAACGAGAGCATCATCGAAAAATCCGTGAACCTCGACATTGACCTTTTGCTCCAGGCCCAACGTCCAGTGCCCATCGCCGTCCGCGTCCCGCAGGCTCATATCTGCACGCTTAATCTGCCCCGCGAGCTGTTTCAGAAACATGCGCAGCGTATGGATATTGCTTCTCCCAAACGACGCAACGTTCGCATGGTCGCTCTGCATGGGGAATATCATCTCCAGCCGCATGCCCAGGATAGCCGACTTAACGGATGTCAGCGGCGCCGTGAAGTACACGTCTCTCGATTCTGGGCCAGCTCCGCCGCTGCTGTTGCCGCCGCCTGACAGCCTGGAGTCGATGGTCTCGTAAAAGGTCCAGATGTGCACATCGTTGGACACAGACTTGAAGTCCTCATCCACGTGCAGCAGCAGACTGTTGCCCACGCGCAGTTCATCCGTGAGGGAGGCGGGCAGCGGCGCCGAAAGCTTCAGTAAGGACTGGATGCTCGATGCCAAGCTGCGCATGGCAAAATAGCTGGATCCTTGGTGCGGCGTGCCTGCGAATGCTGTCAGTACCTGCATAAAGTGATAGATAGTAGTGAAGGTGTGAGATGCCACTCACCAAAGAACGCAACGCCATAGCACTCGCGGACGATGTTGTCGTACTTGCCACTGCGGCTGGCCTTGGTCAGCGCCATCTTGACCACCAGCCCACCGATGCTGTGCCCGATAAACAGCAGCGGCCTCTGCTGGTCTTCTTCGGCCCTCAGCGCTTGCAACTCGTCGAGCAGCGCGTCCGCCAGCCGGTTCAGCGTCGTGCCCTCGCCGGCTTCGGGATGTTCGTACAGCAGGATCCGCGCCCGGTCTGCCTCCCGCCGGATGCCCTGCCGCACCCACGACGGACTCGGCATCCCAACGTGATCTTTGACCTCGGCGTCGCGCATCGAGGGCGCGCCAAAGTAGCGGCTCATCAAGCCATCTCGGCTCCAGCTGCGCAGCGGGTCGCCCCCAGGGCACGGTACCGCAACGACGTCGACGGTCGTCTCATCAAAGGTGAGATCTCCTTCTGGGTCGATGGTGAAGCGCCGGGTTGCGGCTTTTTCCTGGCATGCGTCATCTTGGAATTCCTCTGCCTTGAGATCTGTCTCGTCGGTTTCAGAGCTATGTGATGGCAGTGATGACGGCTGTGATAACGGGCCGGCGCGGTCGCTGTTGAGGGGAGGTGGGCTCCGTGGGCTTCCAGGATTGATTTGCAGTGAGTCTGTGTCGTTGGTAGGCTCCTGAGCGGCGACTACAGGGGCGTTGAAAGCCCCTTCCTCGCCTGCAGCCATGGGATTCAGCCGCTCTCTGCGTGTTGTCCTTCCGGCTTATAGACCAAATGGGTATAGGGTAGTGACAGATATGCAAAGCTTCAGCAGCCTTGTAAAGGCCAGGATCAAAGCAGATTCAACTTGAGACTATTAAATAAGATCAAGGCCATCTACACGAGCCAAAAATAATCGCCGTCATCGCGCGCATCACCTGCCTCTCACAGGCGAAGAGCGAGGCTCTCTCCCCCACGCCAGGTCACGACCCTGCCCTTGGTTGTGGGCGACAGCCCCAGCACGTGCAGCAAGACTCGTCAATCGGCACTTACAACTATATTTCGCCGCTCACGGCGTCCCATTTGCAACACTTCGTGACTTGCTCGTGATTCCGATCATCATTTGTCCATCGTCTTCTTGTGGCTGGAGACGAAAGACGACATTGGCGCGGCGGACCGGCTGATGCCTTGCTCGCTCAAGGCGCTCATGTGAGACACGGGCGCCACCCGTGATCGTGGCACATGGCCACGGAGGAAGCCGCCTCGCTCGCCTGGGGACGCAGTCGCTGATTTTTCGAGCAGCCCGGACTTGGATCAGGCTACTCTAATTCGCGCATTCTCTGGGCAATGCCCAATCGGCATCGCATTTTCACTGACGGTTAAGTAGTTGTAGTTGCCGCTCTTTTTTGATTAGACTGCGTAAAGTGCAGCCTCCTTTATGCTGCAGCCTTGAGCCTCATGCCTGTCCTATGCCAGGCCAAGAGTCAAGACGCCGTAGAATTTACCAAAATAACCGCTCGCCAGCCTAGGCCACTCACCAAAAGACCATGGGCTCAAGAGTCCAGCCATGCGGCCCTGCCGAAGACCTGTACCGTTCCTAACGCTAAATGCTTGAAAGCCACAACCCAATATCTCTAGCCGCTTAGCTCGTAATCCCTAACCGTGACGCAGTGGACCGTCGCGTCTAAGTAACACCTGTTTTCTACCAGGGCCGTTTGCCCCGGCTGAATGACGAAAGCGCCATTGAGCCCGACTTGGAACGTGCTCTCCGCCACCTTGACCCTGATCTTGCCAGCTGCCACCATACACGTCCGCAGCTTGTCCGTCTCCGATGCCCAGCGGTTGCTGCTGCCCGGCTTCACGACGATAACGTTAACGCCGACGTCCTGGTACACCGTGACAGGCTGTGCGCTTGCCAGGTAGGCGCCAGAGAAGGCAACATCTGTACAAATGCCTTAGTCAACGTGGACTACTCAAGAAAGCTTCGCAGACCATGTACAGCTTCGCAGACCATGTACTTACTCTCGGATCCAGTGTCGTCTATCAGCCGCCCCGGCGCAAACTCCCAAGGCTCCATTTCGTCGAGGCCCAAGTCACCCTCTTGGGCTGCTGAGCCGGCTGAAACCTTCGCCACCTTTGGCGCCGGGCCGGCACCTACGGGCAGGTCTGATGCTGACCGCTTGGTTCGCGGCTCCCGCATACTTGCTAGAGTTCGCTGCTGTACGACGGCATCTGCAGGTGGCGTCGCATCGCCTCGTTGAGAAGTCGAAGCTGGAGTGGCGGATTTTGAAATCGTGGCCGCGGGAGACGCGGCTTTGATCTTGCCCCCGGAGGCACTCGATGACGGCAAGGAGGGATTGCCGGCCCACTCGCACGTGTTGCGTTGTCGTTGAAGTTGAGAATAGTAATGGCATCCGACGCAGGTCGTTTCCTTTGAGAATTCCTTCGAGGCATACGCAGGTAGGCTGCTCGACAGGGCAATGCAGCGATCCGACAGCCGCGCTGTAGGACCCCGTCGCTGCTTACAAGCCTCCGCACCCGTAATCTCATCTCCGGTCAGGTACGCTAGGGCGCATGCATAAAAGGGGACCGGAAGATACGAGCCACGGTGGTGGCTGATCCAACTGGCTGGAAGATCTCGCAACCGAGGCAGCTTCTCCATGAAGCGGATGTCCGGCCGATAGGGGACAGTCTGTTGCTTGGAGATGAAGCTGTGCAAGTAATCGGTAACGCCTTGGGTTCCTTGAGTCTGTGATGCGCCGGAGGAGTTGACGAAGTTGATTCTAGACTTAGGCGACTGCGCGTCGGAGCGAGTGATGCCGCTGGCACCTAAGACGTATCTGGGCCTTCTTATTGCGGGCGTAGCTGGGCCCGGCGGCCTTGCTTCGGCAGGAGGTTCAGCGCCCAATGGAAGAGGGTGCTGCGACACGACTATACCAGGCGAAAAGCGTGCGTTGCTAGTATATGTGTCGACGAGGGAGAAAGTCCCATCGCGATTGTCGTTGAACTTGCCGCCCTTGTGTACGGCGCTGAAGTGGCCGGCCAACGCATTCATGTTCTTAAGAAGCCGTTGGCAGTCACGCACAGGGCATCTGTACCGCAACGGCGGCGGGTGGAGCTTGTAGCCCATAGGGAAGACCGTGCCCCTGCCTGGCTCGGGAGGAGCGTCGGATTCTAGGTCTTGGATTTAGCAGCCCTTCTCGTGTTTGGACGGGGAGGGGATAGAAGCATGCGTACGGTAAAGCACTGAATAAAGTTGCCCGCCGTCTTTATACCTCAGGCCACCGTTTGCATCCACGTATTTAATCTTGGTTTGTGCGGCGGACGAAGCCGCGTCGAAACCAGGAGGCGCATGATCAAGCATCACGACATCCGAATCGCCATTCTCGTCATCGCTGTCGGAAGAATCTTCATAGTCAGAACCACTTTCGACATTGCCGCTTAGAATTCGACCTGGAGCCGACGCTGACGGGGGCAGCCCAGGAACCGAGCTCCCCTCCCCTGCTTGGGATGGAGAAGTGCCCTGCAGTGGTTTTCTCACAAGCGTATATAAGCTGCTGCCTTTGCCTGAAGGTTTTAAAAAAACCTGAGGATTCATTGTAGGAAGCAGCTCTGGGGACGACCCAGCAGAGACCTTGGAGGGAAGCGATCCGGCAGCGCTTTGTGCCGGAGGTGACCCCGAAGTGCCCTGGGCGGGAGTCTGACCCGACTTCTGCTGAGCCGGTGTCCCCTGTGCCTGCAAGAACGCACTTTGCACCGACTCTTCCGTAAAGTGTCGTGCCAGGCCTCGTAGGTCATCATTAGACTGAACGTTTTGCACTGCATTTGCGCGCGCAGCGGGATGACCAGTCTTGTGATCTTGCTTAGCAGAGTTAGGCAGTGACATGCGCTTCTGAGTATACTCAGGCAGCGGCACGGGTGTCTCGCTGATCCCGGAGGGAACCACTGGTTGCGCAGGGGCGCTGGACGGAGGCTTCTCAGGGAGCGATGAGCGCGCTGCCGGCGTTGAAGACGCTGCTTGCGTGCCTCTGAGTCAGTGATGTGGCAACACGACGAACCAGTACGAGCATCGAGACGACATAGCGGACGACAACTCACCTGGCGACGTGGCTGACGCTGCATGAGGCCCCGAAGACGAAGCTTTCATCTTCGTCAGAGGCGGGAGGACCGCGTCCACCCCATCAGAGTCCGACTCAGCCTCCGAGCTGTCGCTGTCCCCCCCGAGCCACATCCCGCCGCGTTGCTTCGCGCGCTTCTCCTCCCACGCGCGGTTCAGCGCGAGGATGCGACGGTGCGCTGCCATGCCCTTGTTCGCCTCGCCGGCGGGCTGGCGCGGCTGTGAGGGCTGCGGCGAAGGACCTGGAATCTGGTATTGATGATGCCGCTGTGACAACACTTGTAGCGCTTCATCGTGTAGCTTTTGCTGAGCCGGGGACATGCCCGGTATTTTTGGAGACATAACGTCGCTCACGACACGCTGGGTCTGTCCTTCCGCTGGCGGCGTGTCTCCGGCCTGGATCCTTGGCGTAGCCACGGCCGCGCCTTGGAGCGTGGCCATTCACCTGCTAACGCGGCACGAGCGTTCCCAGAGTGGCTGTGTTTGGCGCCGGAGAAGGTGAAAATAATGTAGGGTGCCGTATCGCGGCCTGCTTAGCCGTTACTGGGCAGCTTCGACAAGTTGCCGGGAATATGTATGCAAGGTTAAGGATGAGGTTGAGTGCGACACTCAGGTGCCGACGCAGCGCTCCGGGCGTACCGGTGGCGCACAAAACTCGAGCGAAGAATGAGGGCCCGAGACTGCATTCATGTGCCTGGAAATTATGTTGCGGATGGACGCCGTTGATGAGTTGCACGCCAGCCCTTGAGCGGCCGTGATGAGAAGCTGGGGTGGACGAGTGAGACGCGCCGAGCGCGTGCGTCTTGATAGGTAGGTGGCCTCGTGCCGCTGCTTCGCAACCCCCACCGCCACTTGTGTAACCGTGGATTTGCTTCACAGTATGGCCTCGCCGCCTTGATGCTATCAATTCGCCGGCCCTGATGTAGTATCAATTCGAACGATTCACTTTTCGATTCTGCTTTCGCCTAAGCATTGTCAATGACATTCACCCTCATCGTGATGCCAAAGCTCCGGAGGAAATGCTCATCTATTCCCACAGTAGTGTATACACGCCGTCTACCTTATCATACAAGCCCAGCCAAAAAATATCAAGGACTTTACTTCTTCTTAGCCGCCTTCTTCGCCTTCTTCGCCGCTTTCTTGCTCATAACCTTCGCCCCCGTCGCTTCCTTGGCACCGCTCTCTGCCCGCGTCTTCTCCGCCTTGCGCTGTCCCTCGAGCTCCCTCTCGCGTCTCCACCTTCTATGCCGGAAGAACTGCTTCCTCGTGCGGAAGCGCCTCGTCCTTAGGCCCGTCGTCTGCACCAGCCGTCCGATCCGCCAGTTGTCCTCGCGGTAGCTGTAGTCGGCTCGCAGCCGCAGCAGCCGGTCTGGCTCGCCGGGCTCGACGCGCGTTACCTCAAAGGGGATTCCCGAGGGCGACTCCTTGGCCTGCTCCTCCACGGGCCGCATAATGTGCGACGTCATGTTCAGCCGCCGCTTGCGCTCCGCGTGCTGCGGGTACGGCAGCGTGTCCGCCTTGTCGAACACCACGCCGATGTACTTGCGGTCCGGGTGTCGCGCAGGGTCGCGGTAGTATTTGACGTAACCCGTCGCCATGGAGTGAATCGTGTGGTCGCGGCCCATGATGCAGTTCTCGCCGGGCCACCAGTGCGTGCCGCGCTGCTTGTAGAGGATGTTGCCGGGGATGACGAATTGGTCTGTTGCATCGAGATCAGTCAATTAGCCTTCCTGAGGCCACTCAATGGAGCCGCGTGCGAGGTTGAAAGCTGCCTACCTCCCGTCCGCTTGGCTCCCAGCTTCTTCGGAATCCCCCTCTTGCTCTTCTTCTTGTACGCTCCCTGCGCCTTGACCGAAGCATGTCTCCGCCCCAGCGCCATCACGCCGCCCATCAATTGCGCGCCCCGAGGAGCCGCTGCGGTCAAGACGGGCCGAGGTAGCAACGACACGGCCGCCGCAGCCATCAACGGCCGGTGCATCGTGAGGAACCGCATCGCGCCGGCGAATCGTGTCGCTTGTCGTGACAGTGCAGTGCCTCGTTAGAGCTCTCCTGGTGACGGCTCATGTTGGAATTTTTGCGCTTAGTCAGGCCACCGCTGCTCCCTTATCGATAAGCTCGGCAACGGAGTGGACAGCGAGCATCCCGCGGCCAACATCAAGCTCACGACGCCTTATTCACTGTGATTGGCACCCTGCATGAAAGTCCGATTCGTGGCCGGAAGTGTATTCAAAATGCGTCTCTTACTCGCCTTCCTCTCCTTTCTGAGCCTCGCTGCCGCTCAGTTCGGCTTCTTCGACCAAATGTTCGGTGGCGGCGACGGCCACCAACAGCATCACCAGCACCACCAACCCCAGAACAACCCCAGCGACGCGTCCCTCTATCAAGGCCGCTACCAGCAGTGTATGTCTCTTTTTCCCAATCGGCGAGGTTTCGCTGCCCTCGAGCTTGGGACCGTGGAAGAAAGCGGTCTTCAAGGACAGCCTGCTATGCCGGGAAACGGCTCGAAGACAACTTGCTAACAGGCCACTAGCCGTCTGCGACCACTACCTGTGTCCCGATTCCCTCGCTTGTGTCCACTTCCCGCACCACTGCCCCTGCGCCTGGGATGCCAATGAGGACAAGTTTGAGCTCGCCGAGGGCCGCCGTATATGCATCTCCAAGGGCGGCTTCAAGGCCGATGAGGCAGCGCGCAAGGTCGAACTGGCGCGCAAGGGGCTGCTGTAAAGGTGAGGGGCAGATTTCGCATGACTCAAGCATTTGTGAAAGTCACATGCGTACAAGACAAGGCATGATTTCAATACGGCGTTTCTCAGTCAGCGTACGTAATGATATAGACTCTATTAAATACTAAAGTGACAACCAAATGGACTAGAGTTTGGGCTTAAGCTCGAGTGAATCGCGAGTCGCACTATCGTATGACTAAAGCTCACCCCAAAGAATGAATCAATTTGGCCCAGCTAAAGCGTCAACACTGGAGAGAGATGTAGTATAGCAGCGTCCATGCTGCTTACGGACATGGTTCGGGACTCATTGACAGCAGAAACGCCTGGGAAGCATGTAGAACCGCACCTTCAAACGAAAAGCCTCGCATCAGCCATAGAATAATTCGTATGCTGGCTCCGAGGATGCATTGCTGAACTCCTGCCACTGTCCCCCCAACCCGGTCATGCGGCCGAGCCGTTGGGAACCGGCGGCACCGGCGGCACATCCCCATCGTCGTCCTCGTCATCTAGGTTCACCTCCGGGTGCCCCAGGAGCTCTGCCACGTTCTTCATCTCGTAGTGCTTTTTGCGCATCTGCTCAAACTTGCGGTGCTTTTCGCGCTCTTCGGGCGACAGACCCACCATGTCCTCCTCGGCGTTGTGGTGGGCGACGCTTCCTTCTTCAACGTGAACACTCTTCTCGCTGGAGCTGCGACGGACGCCTTCGCCTTCGCCTTGCGCTTGCGCCGCCTCATCCGCGATCTCCTCCTCCGGCTCGCCCAGAGAAAGACCCGGAATGTCGTCTTCAGTACGCGGGCGTTGAGCCTTGCGGACAGAACCGTCACTCTCCAGATGACCGATATAATCGTCCTCCTCGTCCGATGGGTCCTCGGCGGGGTCGTAGTGCTTCGCATAGGGAGTCTTGGGCTCGGTGATCTTCATGGTCGAAGTGCGTTCCTGCTCGGTGAGATACAAGTTCGCCTCGTCCCACTTGAGCCGCTGCGACGACTCGGCGAGGCCGTCAGAGATGCTCGATTGACGCCGGGACCCCGGGGGTCGGCCGGCCGAGGACGAGGAGCGGCGGTCGCCGGCGTTGATTTGGGTATTTGCGAGCGTGATTTCTTTGCCGGACATGGATCGCGCCCGTTGTTGGGGCGGTGCAGCGGGCGGCGACTTTTGGTGCGAAGGGTTTTTGAGGATGCCTGCACAATGCGATCTGTCAGTAAGGTTCCTTTCAACTTGGGTACGGCGCAAGTGAAGATGTGACGGCGCATGTACCTTTCGGGCGTTTGGCATCGGGGCCCGGAGGGGAATGCACCGGCGATCTTTCAACTGCGGAAGCCATGATGATCTTATTTTCGGCCTTGCCAACAACTTTGATGGATATCCTGCACGGGGTGTCGGGGGAGTCTCCGGGGAGAAAAAGGCGCAAGAGGCGTTTGCGAGCCTTGCGTCGTGTGCCAAGCTCCAGCAGCTGACACGCTCAGGCCGTCAGGCGTTGCTGGGATGGCAGAGGAGGCAGCGGGTGGCACAGCAGCCTCGCAGGTCTCGAGACACAGTCGCTGTAGTCGAGGAAGATGGTGTCGCTGACGCGTGATTCTGGAATCCGTCTCGTCTGCGGTGCGGTGTGTATGGATGGCCGTCTGCCGTTGCACAAACCGGACTGAGGGAATCGAGGAGGCGGGGGAGAGAGACAACAGCTGCCGGATGACGCACAGGGCACGGGCACTTTAACTTTAGGCCTGACGCGGATCCGTGGCGGTTTGCGGGGTGGAGTGACTTGGCTTTGCCTGTCCATGTGCTGCGGCCAGAGGTACCTTAGCGACCGTTGCCCAACCGGGGCCGCGGGTTGCTGTCTTCCTCAGGGCAGCGCGCCAGGGTCTCAGGGTCTTACTCTCAAGGTCGCCTGTCCATCGCACGATGCCATCGCATCTACACGTGCTGCTCTGCCCACGCCTGCTTGTCAAGCAACTCGCCCGCCAACCCTCGCAGCATCAATACTCACAGCATGCACCGCGAGAGCTTCATCAACAGGACGAAGACATGCAGATACTCAATAACGCAGACCTACCGGTAGCTCGTTTGCTCCACACACTCAGCCGCACGCTGCTCTCTAAACTTCATCTAACAGCGCCGCTGCCGCAAACGGCCAATATTCACATGTCGACAGGCCACAGCGAATGAGCGGTCTGCCATGCGTCATGAACTCATTTGGCTTGCCCCCCGAAACAGCCGAGAAGATGCAATCTAGACCCACCGACCTCGTGGTTTGACGCGACCACGCCGGCGATCCGGGATAGCCATGTGGTGGCTTGCGACAGGGACCGGGCTCGCGGCTGAGGCTGTCGTCGAACATGTAGACGCTGCACCAGATTGCGATCTACAATCGTGTCACGAACCACCATGCGAACTCGTACGAGGCCTTCGTGCCGGGGTGCAAAAGTCATGCCATGGAATTTAAATCGGACGACAGCAAAGAGCTCTCTTCGTAGGCTTTCAATGTCTGTTCCATCGCGTAACATCCGTACTGAGCAAGCCTACCTCAAACGGCTTGTGCATTGCACATCCAATTACTTTACCATTGTCATTTATATTGTCCTCATCTGCCGCCCAAAGCCTGTCCAAAAGGCAGGGTCATGTTTCACAACATGCCAGGAGCTTGAAATGTAAAGAATGCAACCACAGTGCAACATGCAATCGCTTGGAAAAATCCCTCAATTCCAAAAGAAAAGCCATACACAGGCCCGTGAAGAGAAAAAAACAGGAGTGGTATACGCTCGGTGTACATGTCAGTAACCAGAAAGAAGCAACGTACGTTGCATGCAGCTCGTATCTCAAACATCGTGTTCGCGGCACCATACAGCCAAAAAAGATCCATGACGTCCGTGAAATATAGCAACAGGGATATCTTCATACAAAAACAAACATGAGCGGGCGCGTAGCCTCAATAGTAGACCAGGCAAATCATGGGCCCATCACCATGGGTTGTGGCTGCGACTGCTGCGGCGGCGGAGCACGCGGCACGCCCGGGAGTAGCGCGAGCACGGCTTTGAGCAGATGGTATCCCGTGCGCCAGCATACACTCTTCTCTTGCTCGCCGCTCCAAATGTCGATGCAGCTCCGCAGCGTGTCCAGTATCAACTGCCTCGGTGGGATCAAGCAGCCCGTCGCTGCCGCCCCGCTCAGGGGGGCGTCCTCGCGCAGCATGTGCACGCAAGTCGTAAGCGTCGCGGAGAAGAAGTCGAGCACAAAAGCGCGGCCCACGAGGTCCAGCCGAAGGTTCGTGTCGGTGCACCAGAGCTCGCGGTAATGCACGAGCAGCGCCAGGGAGCACTCCAGCGATGACCAGTACGACTCCGGGAACATGACCGGTCCTTCGGGGTGGAGCGCAAACGGTCGGTGCAAAACCATGAGGCATCTTCGGAGGAAAATGTCAACCGTGATCCGCTGCAGATTCGCCGTGCACACGCGCTGGGCGTGGCCCATGAGCTCCCGCAGCTGTGCGTTGTATCGCAAAACGTCTGGGTACGAGATCTGGTCTTTCTTGGAGTTGATTTGTGCCAACACTGCAAGGACTGTTGGGAGAGACTGGAAGAGAACCATTTGCAGGCTGTCCGGCGCACCAAATTCCGGAATCAGGGGCATCCCACCCAGTTCATCCGGTCTTGTCAGGGGTGGCATTCCCGTACACATGGACACCTTAACGTCGAGGTATAGGATCGTGAGCCAGAGCTTCTTTCGAGCATCCTTTTCGACCGGGTCTCGCAATTCTTCGTCTTGGTCGTTCTTCTCCTGTGGCAGACCGAAGATGAAAGCTACCCTGACCAGCAGGCCTAGAAGCGTCCAGCAGGAGTCAACAGACCAGCAGGTGGCGTTGCAGACTAGCTTTGCCACCGACATGAGCGATAGTGCTCTCAGAGTCATGAGTGTCGGGCGGAACATAAAGGGCGTCTGCATGAGGCAGGCCTCGGCAGCCATCATCAGCTCTGTGGCCGCCGGAGGTTCGTCGGCCGAGGTGAAGCATCCGAGGCCCAGGGCCATGAGGAACTGCGACAGCCAGCAGAGGCTGACGGCGTTGGGGTCTTGCCAATAACGATCAATCTCCTCGCGGAAAGTGCGCATGTCTAGGATGGGATTGACGACGTCGAGAAGTTCGAGGTACCGCTCGAGATACTCGTCGGCCCTCGCTCTCTCGCTGGCCAGAAGCCTCGTTACGGCATCGCGAGTATAGTACTTTGTCGCGCCGGGAGTGCCAAAAGGGAAGTTACCGGGAAGGCAGAAGTTGGCCAAGCAGGCATTGGTGCCGACGCCTTCGAGCGCATTGGCTAGGGGAGACGACTCCCCGGTCGCTGACGAAGCCAGCGCACCAATCTGAGTAGCACTGTTAGATTCTTCAGGTCCGCAGTAAATCCGCAAGTATACAGCCAAGGAAGCGTCCCACGCTCTCTCACTTGATATGAGCAGACACGCGCGCCTTCTAACGGGGTTCGTTGCCCCGCTTCCCACAGCCGCATCGATCCAGGGGCATTCGAACGTACCTTGGTCATGAGCTCTCTCCAATGGCTGGACCCGCGGACGCGGTGTTGGACCTGCCAGGTCGCCATCTGCGGCTTCTTTTCGTCCTTGCTCGAAGGCACCGGCGCCGTAGGACAGGGAAATTTGCCCCCGTTGGGCCCCTTGTTGTAGCTGTAATAGCATTCTCTGCCATTGCCACTGGCCTTGCAACGCCCACACGGCAGCTCCTTGTCGCATTTTACCTTGAGGCGATGGCACCGAAGGCAGCTTAAGCAGTTGCGCTTGCGCTTGCGCACGATGCGGGCGCCTTTAGCCGACGAAGAAGTCGTCGCAGGCGTATCGGGAGGCGGCACCGTGTCTGCGATGCTTAGGATATTGGGCTCCGGGCTTTCTGTCGACGTCGTTGGCGAAATGAGGCCGTTGGTTGGGGTGCCGGCGAGGTCTTCCTGGCCCGGCGACGCTGACGATGACGGGGCTGTCGAAGCGCCGGCGTTTGCAGCTCTTGGAGCCGATGGCGCAGCAGCCGAGCCCTGGACCGGAACGAGGGGGGCGGCTACATGGGGAGCGCCGGCTCTCGACTCTGACGAAGAGGATAGCGGCGGCGATGTTTGCGCTGCCGGCCCCATCTGCATCGGAGCGAGCGGCGCGCCTATCGGAGCGAGCGCATGCTGGTACGGCTGCTGCGCGGGGGCAGACGACGAGGCGACTGCGGCCAACGCTCCCCCAGGAGCTGCGGTGCCCGCAATATCGAAGCTGCATCGCACGCCCGCCTGGACGCACCGTGTGCAAGACGGCTTGAGAAGATCACATCGTCGCTTGAAGTGGCGACAGCGGTCGCACGTCTTGACCTCGCGCATATGGGGCATGCCGATGCAATACTACCAGCAGCGACACACAACAGCGCCGTCGAGGTGAAGGGCGTGCTGGCAGTTGGTGATGCTCAAGGCCTCTCAGACGATGGTGTCGTGCTACGGATCACCCACTCAACTGAAGCCAACGGCGAGCGGCGACAATGCGGTGTTGATGAGAGGCTTGCCGGTCGAGACAAATCCTCGTCCCTGCACGATGGGCCGATAAGGCTGAAGACGTGTCTGGAAGTGGCCGCAGCGTGGGTATTCGGTGTGAGCAGTTGGTTGTTGGCAGTTGGGCCGGTTTGCGCTTAGCTGCGGCGGCGGCCTGCGTGCGTCTCGGGACAATCGACACGCCTCGGGAGGGGACAGGCAATGCGTCTCGTACTTGAATTCAATCGAATCAACCTTCGACGCCCCTGGAGCCAAGCGTTGTTGGTAGCGGGACGTGAAATGATGGAGGGCTGGACGGACGGACGGATGGATGGACCGGCCGTGGCTCCCAGCAACTCGGAACGTGAAAGACTATCGGTTGATGCTCGCGCTGTTGGTTGTGTCTTTCGCTGGCACCACCAGTCAGGGACAAACACAAAGCACCCGTTTCGCTCGCTCTGTTTGTCTTCGCCGAGTCCCCGCAGCGGGCGCTGCAATCGTTTCCGGGAAACGCAATGGGCGGCAGGGTAATGCTCAACCAAGCGTGACAGGCGCAGGAGGGGCTTACGGAGCAAGAAGATGAGGGATGAGGTCGGTCATAAGCGAGACAATAGGCGACACCTGGCTGATAAATGGGGGAGACGGTCCGCAGCAGCGCAGGGCCTCTGCCGCGAAGGATTGGGAAGCTGGGCTGGGCTGGGCTGGGCTGGCTGTTTTAGTCGGCCGAAGATGGCGCCAGCCAAAGAGACGCTCCCGTTGTCACTAGCACTCGTGGGAGGCGCGGGATTGGACGCTGGGGGGTGCCATGAGCCGCTATCCCGGCCGTGGCTCTGATTCTGGCGCTGGCGGGCCCTCCACAACACGGGTATACGAGTAGCGCATGACCGAGCACAACGTGCGGTACGGCTGGCTGAGCCCGCCAGAGAGCACCTCCAGCGGCGCCTGCAGGTATTGCTTCAAGGCCCGTGGCTCGGGTGCGTGCCCCAGCCAAGGGGGGTGCTCGAACCGGGGGTCCAACTGAAAGAGGGGCTTGAATAGGAGGGGAGGGGCGTGGACCACCTGGCCAGATAGCGCAACTGACGAGACGCGGCAGAGCGAACGGCAGCTGCGGGAGACGTTGAGCACGGGCAAGGGTCCCGGCCTGGGGCGTGAGCTGGGGAGCAACAAGGCACCAGCAGCCACCTGGAAGCCACAAAACCAAAAGATCTGAGAACAAGGCGTGCCAAAGAGAGAAATGCGCCAGATGGCCCCGTGGAGCTTCCCCTCTGGGTCGAACTAGGGCGAAGCCAAACACGCCAGGCCGCGGCTGGATTTCCTTCTTTCAAAGCTCGAGCTTGACGCCTTTTGCTGCTGGTTGAATCTTCTGCTCTTCTCTGCTCCACTTTGAGCTGATGAAATATTGGCGGCGGCGATGCAGGCAGGTGAAGCAAAGCTCGCCATTATGTTCCGTGGCATACCGGGGAAAGTGCGTGAATGGAAGGGCCGACATGAAAGAGACTGAGACAATAGTGTCGCCAAATTCTGACAACCGTGGCGCCAGCCTTGGCCGTCTCGTTGCAGCGAGGCTCGAATACGACAACAGACGCTGTTGAACCGGGGGGCTGTGTTCCAAGAACAACACTGTCTATACCTGTGTACTCGTACAGTAGCAGCCCCATGGCGAGAGCATGCGTGCCACTCGCGTCGTTGAAAAAAGACGACACCGACGAATGCATCTTGTCGGTGCCCTGCATTGGGGCCGAGCAGGACTGGGACAGATGGATGGGCGGGTGGACGGGTTGCTGGCTGCTGACTGCTGACGAGGCGGGAGGCGCGGGACATGGATTCGAGCTCGCAGGGACGGCATGAGATCGTGATCCGAAGCCGCCTAGCGCGCGTTGCTTAGTCGCGATGTGGAGAGGCCCCGAGGAGGGTCGTTACCAGCCGTGGTTGGGCCCGCGAAGGATGAGAGCCAAGATGGTGGCTGCTCCGGGTGCCACTGGAAGTGGGCACGCTGCGCTCGCTGGATTGGGTCGCAAAGCTCGTATGCTGGCCGTCCCTGTGCGGCTGCTTCTTGGTCCGTTGGAGAATTGTCCCAGCGCACGGCGCATCGTGCGAACTTGGCGATCATGCTTTTGATGTGGAGGTCTCGACTTAAAATTCAGACTCCTAAGGACGGCATGGCAGGAGCGGCAGTTGGCTGGGGACCGTTGGTGGTAACTTCCCGGCGCGCGCGAGGCGGTTTCGGGTCGTTGCAGCCAACGCCGCGGAGCTGCACTGTAGGGCTGAGCTTGTGCATCTCCCAAGAAAGCAGAATCAGCCCACAGCGAGCCCCTCTGCTTCGTGCGGCCAGAGAACAAGCTTTTGGGGGCTGTTGCGGCATCACACCACGCCCCAGAGGCGAACGGTGACGCCAGCTCCCTCGACGGCGACCGCCATGACGGTGAAAACCACCGATACGGAGCGTGCCGCGATGCCACGAGTATCAGCACAGCGTCCAGCGCAGCCGCCAAGCTTCCGGTTCCCAGTACCGTGTTCGGGGCCAAGCCCGAGAGAAAACCTAAATTCTTTCCAGAAACACCATCGTCAGAGGTACTCCGTGCCACGATTATGTTCAAACGCTCGGAGCGGCGCTGGAGTAGGGCTTGCCGATCCTCCTCCTCCTCGTCCTCGGCCACTGCCACAGAAAGGAATCTCTTGGGGGTGGCGCAACACGACATTCTTACGAGATACCGATAATTACGGTAGAGCCTGGACGGGACGCACAGGCCATCTACTCCGGTCCGGAACTCCGGGACTCGGACTTGTTTGTCCAACGAACGACAGCGACCAGTCCTGTCAACGCCGGTGACAGCAGCAGAGAAGGGGAAACGCCTGCAGATAGCGGCCCTGCGGATCCTCCAACTAGACCTGCGGAAACTACGTTAGGCCTGCCGCTGCCGTCGACGGACGGACGCCTCTTTCCCCGCGGCGGTCAGCCGCTGGCGAATCGCATGCCTTCTAGCATCACCACTGCCCAGACCAGCCACTACGAGTCGGTCCCAGGCAATATAACACTCTCGTCACGATGCATTCTCAAATTCTTGGCTTCTCGTCTTCCACTCTGCCCCAAAATAGACGCCAGTTGGAGCAGTCAACGTCACCGTGGCAGCTCGAATCCCTCGGCGTCGCCGAAAGTAGCGGCCAGGCGAAGGATTTTGACTCCGGCCCGAAAACCCGAATCTCGATCCTGTAGGATCCCGGCATCTTAGCTGGCTCTATCTTGCACGGGGAGGCAGCAGGACGTCAGGGAAAGTCGCTAAAAAATTCTGCCACACGTTCTGCCACACGAGTTGTGGAATGCTCTTGTTGTAGCTCACCGTTCGGATAATGGTTCCTCGAGTGAGACCAGCTCCTCACCCCGGCTCGTTCAGTCATTCAACGTTTATCAGCCCTCTTTCGCACCAGCGTTCACACGCCACCTCGCCCCTTCTCTTGCGCGTCGTTTCGTCTCACCGCGTCCTTTTCGGCCTGGGCTACTGTCTCGGACGAATATCAGACTAAAATACGGCTCGACGCACCAAAATACCCCCTCACCAACCCATCACGTGTTTTGCTCGTGAAACAATCAAAAACTTTAAAAGACGACCATTCCATTTGACAAAAATCAAATGAACATCATGTGCGTAGCCAAAGACAGGAGATGAGACACCGATAAGGCAGCAAGAAACGCAACGGTTCGTTGGGCACAGGCCACCTGATAGCATCCAATGGCACATCTTTGCCTCCTCTGTGATAGTTTGCAGTCTACCAAGATGTCTTTATGCCTGTCGCAACTCCTAGTCCGTCCGATTACCCGCATACGAAGCACACGAGGCCCGCGTGCCTCGTCGGCAAGCACACTTCGGCTCGGTTCGAAAGACGCAAGCACCGGAAGTGGAGATGGAGACGGAACATAAACCAAATGAGCTGTCGAGACGCACGGAATCTTACGTACAGCTACTGCCGAATCGCCTTTCCAAGGTCCCCGTCATTTGTAATGCTGATGCATCGCATCCAATTCTCATGCACAGGGCTGTATGCATGTTGGCTCCGAGAATCTCAGGGCCTGCCGTTGGACTGACACGACTCACTCACGTGTAAGCCCCCACGCGATGACAAGGGTGCATCAACAGGTTTCCGTCGACGTGCCGCAAGCAGAGGCAAGCGTGCCATTCGTACGGCATCTGCGAGCCTCAATGCTACGTGCGTGCAGAGTACGGCCAGTCGTGGTGCTGTGTGTCGGAAGGGTTGGGGGATGTGCAGCGTGCCTTTGGCTCGCCAATCTCGGGACTGTGGCCCGCAGGAATACAGCTGCATAACGGTCGTGAAACAGTGCGATCGATACGTACGTAGCATCACGCAGGAGGAGGCAAGCGTGCTTCCTCCGGAGAACACCGAAATCCTTACATATCCTTACATGCACTCATGGGATTATGCTAAGCCTTGTCCGGTCCTCAGCGGCACTACTGCGCCGTCCGCTAGGAGCATGCATAGCATCGCCGGGAAATGCTGACGCTGCCTCGGTGCGCGCTGACTACCTAGGTCAATCCATGGACCAGGTCATCAGTGCTATCCACGCAATTGGAAGGCCGGTCGCAGACGATGTCGAGCATTTGAAGGCAACACCACGTTCAGCGCACCGTCCAAGCCAGGTTGCGATGGCGATAAGGCGATGCGAACACGAGGAACTCTGGTACGAAATGTGATTTTGCATTCTGTAATGATATGTGTGATTTCGCAACTACACTACCGGTTTCTGCGTCACCGCTTTTGATACTAGATCTACGTCGACGATCATCGTCAGAAAAAATCAACTCACCTTTGCTGTCAGGCCCATCATCAACCACCTCCGTGATGAGCTCACGTTTCGCACATTCCATTGCGTCATGCAAGTTTTTGCCGACACAAGTTTCTGTTCTCACATGCACGCTCTTCATCGTCGCTGCCTCTATGCATGGCAGCGTCCCTTCGTTCCCAAGGAGCAACCACGCGGGCTCCCCCTCATGTCATTGGGCTCCCTTCTCGCCCTCGCCGAAGCCAGGGCTGCGGACTTCCTTTTCGGCCTCGATCTCCGCGTTGGATCGGCTCTCGTTGTCGCCGCTGACGTTGCTTCTCTCAAGGTAGACACCAAAAGTGCGCGTCTCTAGGTCCTGCTTGAAGGCGCCGGCCTTCTTGGCTTTGTGCCGTAAATACACACGCTTCGCCCACTTCCACGACTCGATGCCGAGGAAAAAGAGGATGGCCTCGATGAAGACGATGCCCCATTCCCAGCTAATGGGCGAGTGCTTGAAGACGACCGTGTTGAGCCCGGGGATGTAGATAATGGGGAACATGGTGACGAAGCCGGCGACGATGGACCAGAACAAAAACTGGTTGCGCCAGGCGTCGATCATCCACTGGGTGAAATACTTCTTGCTCTTGGGCTGCATGCGGAAGAAGGAGCGTCGCATGTTGACCATCTCCCATGCCAGGAAGAGAGCGAACCACGTAAGGCAGGCAAAAGTCGTTGCGCGAGCGCGGAAAACGACCGCGCAGCTGTCAGAGAAGTCGTTGTTGCAGTTGTCACCAATGTTCGCGGTTCCGTCGCCGAAGCCGTACAGCACCAGGGCGAACGAGGCCAGACAGAGTGCCGACATCCATAGGCCGTAGACGACCATGTCGATGAGGAGCTCCGGTGTGAATACGCCTTGCTTCAACTGCGTAGATTGTTAGCGGAGAAGCTCACCGGCACCCTGCGTGGTCGCGAGGGTAACGCGACTGCGAAACTTACGTTTTGGGGAGGTCGCTGCATGATGTCGGGGGCAGCAATCTCGAAGCCGAGACCCATATCGGGCATACCAGAAGTAACCATGATGATCCACAGAATCTGAACTGGTGCGAGTGGGAAGACGGAGATGCCTGAGCTGTCCTTGAAGGCGAGACCAATCAAGAGCGTGCAGGCTTGGGCAATATTCTCGGCCAAGACATGCAAGATGAACTTTTGGATGTTGTCAAACATGCGGCGGCCCTCTTCCACGGCGTTGAGGATCGAAGCAAAGTTGTCGTCGGTCAGGACAATGTCAGAGGCCTCCTTGGCGACGTCGGAGCCGGCTTGGCCCATGGCAATGCCCACATCGGCGCGTTTCAAGCTGGGTGAATCATTGACACCATCACCAGTCATGGCGACGAAGCACCTGCGGCGGTGTAGAGCTTCAATCATGCGGACCTTGGTCTGAGGAGCGCAACGGGCGACAACGAGGGGGAGAAGGGGAAGCCCGTCAATTTCCTGATCCGTTAGTTTGTCAAAATCGGACGCGGCCATGACCATGGTCTTGGCCACGTCGGCAGCAATCTCATTCATTCTCTTCGGCAGGATGCCGACTTCCAGAGCAATGGCACGAGCAGTCTCGGGATGATCACCAGTCAGCATGTGGACGCTGATACCAGCCTCGTGGCACATGGTGACGGAGGGAGCAGACTCGGGACGAGGTGGGTCGTAAAGTCCAACGAGGCCGCGGAAAATAAGGTCCTTCTCAAAGTCTCCGCGTTCAAGCTCGGCCTCATTCTCCTTGACATGAGGAATGTCCGTCCGGCCTGCGAGCGCAAGCACACGGAGGCCAAGACGGGCCATTGCCTCCATGTTTCGGAGCACCTCTGCCTTGACGTCTTCGTCAAAGGTCTTGATCTCGTCACCGACAGCGTACCGGGGGCATGAGTTGAGGACCCGTTCAACGGCTCCTTTGGTGAAGAGCCACTGCTTATTGGTCTCCTTGTGCTCAAAAATGACCGACATTTTCTTCACATCAGAGTCAAAGGGGAACTCGGCAACCTCGTGCCACTGAGCGTTCTCGCCCGACATGAGACGGTGTCTGTTCCAGTTGAAGCGGGATGCAAACACTTGGATGGCAATCTCCGTCGGATCACCTCGTCCGTGCCATTCTCCATTTACTTGGTTCACGGACGCGAGATTGGCGAGCGAGGCAATGTTGAGGTACTCCCTCAGGGTCGCATCCTTGTTAGCGAGTTCCTCGCCGTTTATGGCGTCGCCCTCCCCACCAGCGCTGCGGAAGTCAATGTCCTTGGGCTGCGCCAGGTTGAGGGCCAGGGTTCCCGCAGTAGGATTGAAGGGCTCGTTGGTGGTACCGACGGAGTAGGTGCCGCGACCGGGGATCCAGGCTTTCTTGACAATCATTTTACCCTGGGTCAGGGTGCCAGTCTTGTCCGAGCAGATATCTACGAGCAAGTTAAGCGATTGACGAGATGTCGGGGGGTGCGTCGCTTACTAGAAACCGCACCAAGAGCCTCCAGACTCTTGAGATTGCGGACAATGACGTGACGTTGCACCATACGCTTCGTACCAGCAGCCATTGTGATGGTCAGGACCACAATGAGTGAAGCGGGGATCATGGACAACCCTGTGGCAACGGCGTAAATAATGACTTCCTGCTTGGTGTCAAACTTGTTCGCGCCGAGGACGATGATGGCACAGATGATGGCAGTGCCCAGAAGCAACAGCGCCAGCTTCGAGAGCTTCTTCTGCAGGGGCGTTCCAACGTTGACACCCAGGAATCGGCCGACGGCGTCGGAGAATGTCAGGGTCCAGGCCTCGAGAATGCGGCCAAAGTGGGTAGTGCCGTCCTCGCGCCGCTTGGGCTGACGACGACGTGAGCTCTTGCCGCGGAGAGCTGCGGCGATCTGGCCAATCTCGGTGTACATGCCCGTGGCAAATACCACACCGAGCGCGCGACCCTTGGTAACCGTCGAAGAGCTGTAAGCGACGTTGAGGCGATCACCTGGGCCAGTCTCAACGTCATAAGTAGGCACGGTCTCTTTGCGGACTGGGAGAGATTCGCCAGTGAGCAGAGCCTCGTTCGTTTCAAAGTTGACAGCCTCGATGAGTCGCATATCAGCGGGGATGGTGTCGCCAGTCTTGAGCTGAACAATGTCTCCTGGCACGATTTCGGCCGTGACAACTGTCTGGTTCTCGCCGTTTCTGATGGCCTGAGCGGTAGGGGAGCTGAGAGATCTCAACGAGTCCATGGTCTTCGCAGCCTTGAACTCCTGGAAGAAGCCCACAACGATGTTGAGTATGATGACTGCAGTAATGACACTGCCTTCAATCCAGGATCGAATACCGAAAGAAGCACCCATGGCCAAAATCAAAACCTAGGGTTGGGATTAGCAAGGAAATACAGGCGCAAGACGAGCTTTGGACAATGCCAAGCTGCCTGAAAGGAGGGTTCTTGTCGCGCGGGGCGGTGCACTTACCAGCGTCAAGGCATTGGCAATTTGGCCGATGAAGATCTTGACCGGCTGCACGCCTTTCTGCTCACCAAATTCATTGCGGCCGTTGGTTTCCAATCGCTGTCTAGCCTCTTCGGTGGAAAGGCCGACTTCGACATCAGCCTTGAGCTGCTCAACAACCTGCTTGATGGTAAGGGCGTGAGCCGGAGCCGTCATTGGCACGTTAGATTGACCGGAGACATGCTCCGGAGCCTCGTCGTCTTGCTTGCCAGCCATTGCGAGCAAACGGGTCCCTAAGGATGGAGCGTGCTGAAGCTTTCGCTGTTGTGGCGCTAACGAGGGGGAGGCACCTGGTTTATACGAGCAAGGAGGTGAGTGTCACCAGGTGCCGAGAGCGTTTGGGACACGCTGATGAGTTGTCAAGTGGAAGTCCGCCCCAAGGACAATTGGGCGATAAGAGAAGGACAGAGAGAGAGAGGATGTAGAGGAGAAAAGGGGAGAGAAGAGGTGACAACAGAACAAGACGAATATGTCCCGGGCGAAAAAGAGACTTCGGTACTCGGCGGCCCTAGAGCATTTTAAGTGTGGGCGGCCCGGGAACGGACAGCTAGAAACGACCCTGTAATATGGAGTTTGGCATGGCAAAATGGACATTAGCCAGCGTGCCGATGCTCAAACTGTCTTTTTTGCCCGAGGCCGGGGCGTCTTGGCGGTTCAACCGGAGTCATTGTCACGCTGGAGAGCCAAGAAGTGGCTTGACGTAGGACAGTGCGCGCTAGCACAGTCCGAAGCCGCTGGAGGTTGATGGTTGATGGTTAAATTATGGCTCCGGCATCTGCAGGCCCGAGAAGCGGCAGATCGATAGACACCTGGAGTTGGCATTTAGGTATGTCACTGCTGTCTCTGGAGCGCCCAGATGTGTCGTGATGAGGTCCGTTCCGTTCCCCGCGATTTGCTGCATCATGCAAAGCCACATCAGTGGCTGGACACCTGACCTGAGGCAGCAAGCAAAGGCTGTCCTGTCCGCAGGGTATGATGGCTGGAAGAGCCGCTGACCTGCCGTTCATAATATCATATGAGAGTCGAGGGCGACTTGCAGGGAGAATCAACCGCGGTCTCGATGTTGGTTGCGTCTTGAGAGTGCGTGCCGTACAGCATGGGTCATGTACGAACCGGGGACGCGGAGCGGGAAGCGACCAGAGTGTGAGAAACTAGAACCCTTGGTAAACTCCTTGCAGGCGTCTCATGGTCGCCTTTGACGAGCCTTCGAGACATGTGCACCGGGCGATGGAGCTGCCCGTCTGCTGTTCCCAGGCTCCAGTTGTTGTTGTGTCGGTGCCTGAGGGACGTGCACCGGACGCAGCAAACGTCGCACTGTACTTCCTGCTGCTACGGGGAACCCAGGAAGGTAACACCCTGTGTGTTGTCTCGGCAGGAGCGAGATTGGCCAATGGAGGCGCGCAGGCCCCGGTCGTCCCGCTGCAGCCTCCCCGCCGCCAAGCGATAAGGTTTGGGCTGTGCTTTTAGCGATCCTAGCTCGGTGGAACTCCAGCACGGCGAGGGCCAGCGTGGCGCGGCGGGTGGCCTGACTTCATTCGAGAAGCCTCGTGGAAAACTGCGTTAGCTGGGCACGCCGCACGTGGCGCGTGTCGAGATGCGTCGACACCGAACCCTTCGCAGGCCGGACCGGCAGCATTTGTCGCTTTGTGCCCAGCACGAGTGACGGGCATACGAGTACGAGGTACCCGTACAATCTGTCCTCTTTCTGGATCTGTTGGGCGGAGCTTCGAGTCAGGGGCCCGTGGCAACTTTCACGACGTCGTGCGGAGTCGACATTGCACCAGTGCGGGTGTGCCAAGACAGTCCGGGGGTTTGGAATCAGCACCATGACGCGCACGTGCGCCGCCCCGAAGCCGTGACGCGCTCAGCACTGTTTGCACAGGTCACCTCCGGTCGGTTGGCGTTGCTCGCGCCGCGCCGTGCTGTCAACGGATACGAGCCGCCAACATGCGGGGCCATGGCATCAAGGATCGCAGCCGGGCTGATCGTCACGCTTCGGGGTTGACCGCCTGTGGCTATTCCAACGCTGCATCGGCTACACAGTCAGTCTCCGCAGAGGTTCAGAGGTTAGCAGCTTCGTGCCAACACACGAGTTTTCGGGGTAAACATCCTGCTATGTAAAGTAGCTTTGCGCGATGGTCAGATGTGTTTTGCAGCGGCAACCCACCAGCGGCCCGCAGGACAGTACAGGAAGCCAGAGTCGAGCAAACAGACCCTTATCGGAGCTGCACTTCAGATTGCCGTATTCGATTGCTTGGGAGTCAGACTATGGGGAAGGCGTGGGGAGGCTGGATTCCGCCAAGCCTGTGATGGAGTCAACCCACCCAAGTCTGAGAGCGGCTCACGTGGCG
Source organism: Tolypocladium endophyticum (assembly GCA_024339985.1). Classification (NCBI taxonomy): domain Eukaryota; kingdom Fungi; phylum Ascomycota; class Sordariomycetes; order Hypocreales; family Ophiocordycipitaceae; genus Tolypocladium; species Tolypocladium endophyticum. Next base: position 337,767 of record JALHBW010000019.1, on the reverse strand, counting down.
AATGCAGGACTCATCTACTCGTACTGATGTGAGCCCCTGCGGTACGCGCAGATATGCAAAGGGCAGAGAGTTGCATTCGACAATGTGCTGTATATGCTTGCCCATATGGCAATGGTCATTCATGAGGCAGACTTCTTCTCCAACGGAACTTTATGCCATCTCGGCCCCGGGTTGAATAGGCCAGAAGCCGCAGTCGGAACATCCAGAAAAAGGGAAGACGAGAAAGCTGTACAGCCCATTGAAGATGGTTGGTTCCGAGAAACAGAAGGCACGGACAGTTGCATCGGTGCAAGTGTCATGTTGTCTACTCCCTCATCTGCCAGCCCCATTTGTGCCAATCATTTGGGAAGATACCCTGCCTTCCCTGATAAGAGGTCGAGATAGCCATATTCAGAATACCTTAAATCGCAAGGCGACCAGTGACACCTCGCCTCCCTGCCATAGATAGCCAGGTCTTCAGGGCAATGTCGGTCCGACAATAATCGCGACTCCCGAAGGTCAACTCACACGAACACCGGGTGAGTTCAGGGTCAAATCATGCTTTCTTAGACAGCTGAGACGTTGAGAAGGCAAAAGAGACGTCGGAATTCTTGGTGAATTACTTTTAGTCAAAGTAAGGGCGCTGAAAAAAGTTGTCAGAAGCATGACAAGGACATGTCAGGCATCTCTATCTTCACACATAGCCGCGGGAGACGAGGACGCAACCCACGCAATCACCTAGATTTTGATGGGGAAAGCTAACCATCCCAACTCAATAAAGCGGCTGGACCGAATCGCCATGGCTGAAAACTCGTCAGAATGGCTGCCTCTGGACCCTAAGAAACTGCTGGGATAAAGTCAATGCGCAAGCAAGACATGTGTCTCCTCAATCCCATCTTGTGCCGAGGGCCTCCGGTACTGTTGAGCATTGCATGGGGAGCGGCTGGACTTGGGCATCTGCAGCGGCTGTCATCTACGTAGCACCTCGGGCACGGAGACGTAAACTATACGAACAAGTCGCCGGTGCCAAATCAATGAGGCGATGAGCGTAGGTAGTTGATATTGGGTGTAATAGACGTTGACTGCTTTGCATCTTGCGCCCCGGCTCCCTGCTAGGGCTGTCGCGCAGCCACGCTGCCCGTTTCGGGCCTGGTGCCCCGTGGCTCGGGGCTCCGATTGGCGCGCTCGCCGGCGGGGCCCCGTCAGGGACGTCACCGGAGCAAGAATGCAACAAGATGGATATGACGTAGCGCGAGGGAGCTTGTTGAGAGATGGATCGGCCGATGGCATGCCGTAGTCGAGTGCCATGGCCGGCGGCGCGGATCGAGCAATTTCGCCAGTGATCGAACCGGATGCCTCTTCACGGTCCCTGGGTTGCAGGAGCTTTCAATCCGTCAATCCGTCTCCCTGTGCCGCCTTGCTTGCTTCCATCCCCCCGACGCATTTCCCGACACATTCCCGGCGCCGGTGCCGTCAGTCGGTCGGATACATTGCTCCGGCTGCTGCCATTCGCCTCCTGAGCAGTGACGGCGTTGGGGGCGGCCGCCCTCTCGAGGCCACCGTCCAACTGTACAGGAGACTGTGATCAACGACTGCATGTTGCCAGCTTCATCGCGTTTTGCCACCCTTGCCCTGCGCCGCGTCTCTGCAAACATTGCATCGCCACGCGCGCGAATCCGATCGCCGACACGTCCGCGACCTCGACCGTTCGTTGCTGTCGCCATGCCGCCCAAACGCAAAAGGACCGAGCCGCACCCGGCGCCGCCTCGTTCAGAGCTGTCCCGTCGAAGGACCAGGAGGTCCAAGGGCGATCTCGAGATTGAGCCGGCGAAGTCGGCAAATCCGTCTGCCAATACGAGCTTGGCTTTACGGAAAGATGCTTGGGCGTCGAAAGAAGCAGTGGAGCGCGCCATGCACGATCTGAGCGAGATGGAGCAGAAGCTGCAAGACGAGGTCAAAAGGCAGCGTCTCGCGATAGAGAGCTCCGACTTTACCGTCGATGTCGAAGCCGCTGCGGAGACGGCACTACACATCACTTCGAAGCTAGCGATCAAAGAGTTTATCCCAGACAACTCCAAGGACAAGCGTCAGACACGAACCGTAGAGCAGGTGGCTGGAGAAGAGCTTGATGGGGACCAGGCCGCCGTGGAAGATGAGGGCGCCGCCGTGGATGATGAGGGAGGCCAGGAGAGGGGCGCCAGAAGGCCGCCTCCTGTAAATAGTGGGAAACTTCCCCTGCCATGGTCTGGTCGGCTCGGTTATGTGAGAGCACCTCGGAAGCAGATTCGTGGCGCAAGGACGGAGCTAATATGGGAGCAGGCCTGCCTCAACACCTACTTGAGGTCCGCAAACCCACCGATCTTCTCCTCGAGGACTTGTCGGCTGGCCTCGATCATCGAGCATCGGCACCCGTTGCAAGACCCGTCGCAGCCAGAGCACCCAACCAAGAATCGGCCTGACAAGAGCAAGCCGGCCGACGTTCAGCGGGGGCTCAAGTACGTCCAGGACATCGGTCTCGCCAATGCAAAAGACATTGTCAAAATGCTTCGGTGGAACGATAAGTACGGCATCCGGTTCATGAGATTGAGCAGCGAAATGTTTCCATTTGCCAGCCATGCGGAATACGGCTACCATTTGGCCCCCTTTGCCTCTGAGGCCCTGGCCGAGGCCGGCAGGGTGGCGGCCTATCTGGGCCACCGCGTCACCACACACCCTGGTCAGTACACCCAGCTCGCCAGTCCGAGGAAGGAAGTCATTGCTGCTGCGATTCGCGACTTGGAGTATCACCACGAGATGCTTTCCTTGTTGAAGCTCCCGGACCAGTTGAACCGAGACGCTGTCATGATACTGCACATGGGTGGCGGCTATGGTGACAAGGAAGCCACTCTGGATCGATTCCGCAAGAATTATGCCAGACTCTCCGATGGTGTCAAGAAGAGGCTGGTGTTGGAAAATGACGACGTTGTGTGGACCGTGCATGACCTCTTACCCGTCTGCGAGGAGCTCAATATTCCGTTGGTCCTCGATTATCATCACCACAACATCCTTTTCGACCCTAGCATGCGGGAGGGGACCCTGGGTATCATGGCTCTGTACGATCGTATCCGCGCCACGTGGACGAGGAAGCGCATTACCCAGAAGATGCACTACAGCGAGTCGACGGCTTCAGCAGTAACCCCCCGCGATCGGAGAAAACACTCGGCCCGCGTCAAGACGTTACCGCCGTGCGAGCCAGACATGGACCTGATGATCGAGGCCAAGGACAAGGAGCAGGCCGTTTTTGAGCTTATGCGAACCTTTAGGCTTCCAGGTTGGGACCTCTTCAATGATATCGTCCCTCACGAACGAGACGACGAGCCTAGGAAGGCGGTGGTGAAGAAGGCAAAGAAGAGCAAAAAGGCCACGAAGGGAGAGAAGGAAGACGCCATTGCCGAAGACATCATTGAAGTACCCGAGAGGGTCATTGATCCCGACGATTTTGGCATGGGAGGCCCAGAGAATAGAGTATACTGGCCTGAGGGTATGGAAGAGTGGTTACGGCCGAGGAAGAGGGAGACCAAAACAGGTAAGAAAGACGACTAATGTTACTGCACAGCGTGAGATATTGGGTGTTGTGTGTTTTATGGTGTTTAAAATAATTGTACGATATCAAGGCATGCACCATACCATTAATCATTAATGACAAATTTAATAAATCGGCTATCACGCACGCAGCTTGCGCTCGTTGACTACCCTACGGCTAGAAGACCTTGGTTGGCGGTGCGACGTTGGTGGCAACGGTCACTTGGTTACAATCTCGGACGGCGATTCGTGCCTTCCATGACATACCCGAGTTACATCGTTCAGCTTCGCGCATTTGCTCCAAAGAATGGCTTCTGGTCTATTTTGCCAATGTGTATGTTCGTGGCGGACCGTGTTACTTATGCGGGCCGCGCGCTAGGAGACATCGTGGAAGGATCCACAGTGCACTTCATGGGAGGCTGCACAATCTTCGCGTAAACACACTGTGCTTTTTCTGCATAACCATTCCTCTGCTTGCAAACAAAGTCGTCAGCCTCATTCTCGGTGCTCAATCCACCTCGCCTCATTTCATACCACGGCGAGCACCGCCTCATCTGCCTGTAGCCAAGTCAATTATTCCGGCCTCGCAATTCGGCTGCAGGCTGCCAGGCTCAGAAACACCTCTTCCTTCTGCAACATGGCGGCAACGAGCTTCGAGGACCGCACGAGCAGGTTCTTGCAATGGTTCAAGAATCTACCAGGCGCTACTTTCTCCGACTCGATTGAGATTGTGGACTTGCGATCCCGCAATGCAGGCCGAGGCATGGGTATGTGGGCGGCGAATTGGTCCCTTCGATGACTACAGCTGACGACATTCACTGCAAGTCGCTACCCGGGACATTCCGGCGGACACTACTCTGTTCACGATACCGCGGAGGGCAATCATGAACGTCCAGACGTCCCAGCTGTGCCAGAAGCTCCCGAATTTGTTTGAGAGCCACGGCGATGAAGATGACGAGCAAGGGCTGGACTCGTGGAGCGCCCTAATCTTGATCCTAATTTACGAACATCTCAGCGGCGACTCATCTGCGTGGAAGCCATACCTAGATGTCCTACCCGAGGGCTTTGATACGCCAATGTTCTGGTCCCCTGACGAGCTCGGAGACCTCAAGGGCAGTCCCCTACTCAACCGCATTGGCAAGGCTGACGCAGAAGCCATGTTTCGGGCCAAGTTGCTGCCAGCAATCCGCAGCAACCCGGACATCTTCCCCTCTAGTGGCCACTATGGCGATGAGGACCTCATTCAAGTGGCTCATAGGATGGGAAGCACCATCATGGCGTACGCTTTCGATCTTGAGAACGACCCGGACGAAGAGAATGACGAAGACGGGTGGGTCGAAGATCGAGAGGGCAAATCGTTGATGGGAATGGTGCCCATGGCCGACATACTAAATGCCGATGCCGAGTTCAACGTATGTATTCGTGCGCCATGCCACGGAGTGGTCGCTGACCAATACAGGCACATGTGAACCACGAAGACGAGAGCCTCACAGTCACATCGTTGCGGCAAATCAAGGCTGGAGAGGAGATTCTGAATTACTACGGGCCTCACCCAAACTCCGAACTGCTTCGACGTTACGGGTACGTCACAGAGAAGCACTCACGCTACGATGTCGTCGAGATTCCTTGGAGCGTCGTTGAGGGCGCGACGACGTCCCGTCTGCGTGTCTCCCCGGACACAATAGAAAAGGCGGTGAGTGGGCCTGGTGCATGTCTCTGAGCGGCCAGGATCGCTAACCTTGCAAAGCGGGAACGAATCGGAGAAGACGAGCTGGAGGATACCTTTGTGCTGGAGCGGGAATCTGGGGAGCCAAACTCGGATGGGACTTTGGCTGGCCCGGTACCAGCCGCTCAGATCCCGGCAGACCTGCAGGAACAGCTGAAGACGTTCCTCAAAGCCCTGCAGAAACTTGATGCCGACCTCATTCCAGATAAACGAAAGCGAGACGACCTTCAAAATGCCATCTTGACCGACACCATCATGGCCATCGAAATGCGATACATGACGCCCATCTCACTGGACCGGCAGACGCTCCAGCAAGACCTCAGCCCGCGGCACAGGATGGCTGTGCAAGTCAGGCTGGGGGAAAAGAGACTTTTGGAGGAAGCCAAGATGAACCTTAAAGCCGCTGCAGACAGCACGTCAGATGATGCGGAGGCATCATCCAAGAGGATGAAGCTGACAATTTGACCTCTTCTCGTCCGGCTTAAAGATACACGGTGCGAGTCACTCGTCAAATTGAATCCATGCCAATTGTGCTAAGGTATTACAGCGACGATCTTTTAATAGATGATCAATCTCTACATCCGTGGCTTGGTCCGAGTCAGGCTTCGGGTTGCTAACGGAGTCTATCATCTGCCATCGCCGTCGGCACCTCTACCGACATGGTTGCGGTACACATCATAGCACGCCGCTTGACCGTACGAGATAAGAGCCATATTTACAAAAACTATAATTCGGAGAACATTAAATCTCTTGCTTTCTACATTCCGTTCGACAAATGGGCGGCTGCAAAATGGAAACGAGCGTGAGAGAATTGTTGTTGATGTATTACAGTGACATGTCCGACCTTGCACGTCCTGCTCCTGGACGAAACCCTCATCCGATGTATTCAACATGGCTCTCGGGCACTTCCACTGGACAACTCGTCAGAGGGCGTCTTTGGATGCAACCGCCGCATATGATCACGCAGGAATACTCGAGCCGTGGCCTATCATCAATGGGAAATCCCGGCCACATCTCGCATCCGGCCACACCGACTCCATGCTGAGGGCTGCCGATTCAGAGTGTGTAACACGACGGCTCTGAGTGGATTATTCTCCGTCGGGCATAGCAACACAGGGTACGGAGCTGACAGCTATCAGGAAAGGAATAACCTATACGTCTGGGGGAGTACAGTTGACATGCACCTTGATCAATGGCCGATTAACTAGGCTTGGGGCGTACATTCTCGACAACGACAAGTTCGCTAGGCTTCTGATGTGAAAGCGCCCTCATGAACGGACTAACATTGTGGGCCCCATTGAGTCGAACCCGCCAAACGGGCTACCATCGTCGATCTCGTCGCGTCAGTGTAACCCCTCCACTACCGCCGATTTTACAGCTCTTGGCTACGATTTGGCCTTCAGCCCGCCCCGTGGGCCTGGAAACGGGCAGCTTCTGCCAAACGCCATCTCGTGTCGGTCAGTCAGAGAGACGACGATTCGTGTAGATTACAAAACTAGTCATTTCGAGATGGGCGCTGACGACTATTAGATGCGTAATGGCTTTGCTCAGCGCCCACTTATTACAAGTGTCCAAATGTGCAGGCTACGAACTACTCCAATCTTCGCCGTCCAGCAACGTTGCTGCCGATGGACTTGAAAATTCTTGATCTAGCTCCGCGACATTTCCTGCCAAAACTTGCCCTTGTCACAGCTCCATCTGACGATCAAACCCCACTTCTGCCGGCCAGACGGATGAATCCCAATCGAGCTGTATGGCTGATGGCACTGAACCGCACAGGAGCAGATACTGCATGGCGGTTGCGGACGCAGCCGCGACTAGCGGCAGCACTTGAGCTTCACCCCCGGATGGGACGCCACCATCGATTGGTCCACGACGACGGCATATTGACAAAGACGATGAGACACTCCCGGGGGACCCCCGCTGTCCAACAGGTGTGCTGGTCGTCACCGACATCATTCCGATCAGGCAGCTGCATTGTGCCCGTCAGTGAGGGACAGGGATATGCGCGGAGCCGCACAATGGACGGTTCGAGCCAAGGGAAACAAGGCAGGTCGGCCTTGGTTTACGGCAGAGCAGAGTGTTCGACGCGAGTTTACCTCGCCGCAGTTTTAATCCGACGGAGAGCTGGAGTCGAGTCAATGCGCCTTCAAGCCGGCTGAAGGTAGGAAACGGCGAGATGTGCAGCCCCCGACGGGCGACTGATGATGCTGCCCTCAAGTTGTCATGCATCCCTTCGGGAGGGGGGCCGTCATTGTATGAGGTTGATGGCATTTTTTTTCTGTCGCCGATACAAGGAGCTGCTCACGAGACTCGCTCGTTCATGTATGCCGACGCCAACGCCATCCGTTGCGATCCCGAGAAGGGTTCCATCAGCCGCAACCAGGGCTGATTCGTACCTATGCAATGTCGGCCGCGCTTCTTGGGTTATTAATGAAGCCGCTCCCAGCATCCCCGGGGTCTTTTGTTGCTGGCGCACAATATGACGGCCTAATCTCACCGGAGTTTTGATACTCGGCTGTTTGGGCATCGATACCTCGAGCTACCACACAACACTTGGAAGCGGTGGTAAACGGCCATGGCACGATATGTAACTCCAATTCCTCGCCATAAGTCTGCTCAAATCACTCCTGTTGCAAATTCATCGCCCGACTGCTGCGTCTCCCCGGCGATTCTTTCGGAGTCTTTCACACCCTATAACTGATAAGGACAACACACCGCAATGTCGAATTTGATGGAACAGTACGTGAGTGGTCCCTCACAGACGCAACAATCTGAGTAAATGATGTTGATGCACCCTTTCAGGTCCAGAGGGGCCACGGCCGATCAAGGAAGTCGCCTGAGAAGCAGCACAAGTCTAGCAAGGCCAACACCGTCCCTGCCTCCAGCAGCCCCCAACTGAGCTTCCTGTTCGTGGTGAACGAACTGGAGTTCTACAACAACGATACACTGAACGACTTCAACAGAGATGAATGGTACAATACGTTGCCGCCGCGGGACTGCTATGGGTACACCAACGAATTCGCCAGCCGTGTCATGAGGTACCAGAACGGCCAGGTCACGGAGGCTCGAGGCTATCAATGGTACCGACAGGGGCTCTGCGAGCCGGGCTACTGCTTTTCGCCGTCGCGGCAGCCGGTGAGGTGCTACAGGGACTTGGGCGTCTTCTCGTGCGGGCCTCACCTCCCCATTGTGCTCATGCCGGGTGACCCCATGACCACCCTCGACGGGAAAGCGGCCATGCACGCGCTGCGCTTCTTCCACCCGGCGTCCAGCTCGGCGCTCAGGGGCGTGTCGCAGGCCACGTGGGCAGAAGGCAACATGCCGGCGGGCCGCTTCCCCGTCCGGTACGTCGCCGGGCAGAACCCGACCTGGATCCCCAGCTTGGTGCCCAAGACGTTCCGCAACCCGGAGACGAGCCTCTCGTCGCGCGGGCTCGGCGGCGAGCTGCCCATCGTGCTAGGCCTCATGGCGTTTAGCGAGGCGGGGGAGAAGGTGGACGAGGTCTTCCTAGGGCGCAACGGGCATCGTGGCCGTTGGCGAGACCGCGTCTGGATGAACAACCACGAGCCGAGGAGATGTATGTCTCGCCCCCACAGAGGTTTGGTTCGCCTCTTTATTTCCTTCCTAGACCCTATAGGCGCGCTCCCCTTTCCCGCCATGTTTGATTGAGGGACAGCGCGCGCAAAGTTGCTGTCTTGGACGGTGGCTGACTGCCGACAGACATGAGAGCCACCGACGAGGAGCCTCGTGGCTTCTACGTCGCCGTCTTCAACGACCCGCAGAACGTAGCGGGGTCCACCGACGACTGCATCTACAGCTTCGAGTGGGACAGTGTCATTGTCAGGGAGCACCCACCGAGTTCCTCATCAAGGTGGTGAGGATATCCAAGGTCTATGTTTCCCCTGTCCTTTGGCAATTCCTCTTGATATCATATTGGTGCCGCCTTGCTCTGTAGCTCATTGAATGGATGAAGAAAAGGTGGTCATATCCCGGCGAATTACCCGCCCCTGGTTTTACATTTCTGCGGCCCTTTATTTTTGAGCTTTGAGACCACCTTGTTGCTTGTGCGGTTGTTTATGTCTTGGCTTCGAGGTCTCGAGGACGACGCTCTTTGAGGATTGGAAAAACTAGCTGGAGGAGTTGCTTGTGCGCATGAAAATCGTGGGCAATACCCCTGATGAAACGGAGACTCACATCACATGTTGTTCACGCTGGCTCTCACCGGGGCCGGGGCCATGTGGCAGATGATTTGACATTTTTTTGATTCATTCGTGTTTGGGCTTGGATGTGTCCTTGACCCGACAAAACTCGCTTTATGAAGGTCCCATTTTGGCTCTCCCGTTCACTTATGTAGTCTTGCTAACAACTCCGATCTACCAATCTCCAATGATTCTCTCATCGCGGGAAACTGTTGTGTGGCAGGGTAACGACCCTCGAGGACGCGGTCTTTGAGCCCGTGGTTGGTCAACATCCGTGCCATCATCTCTTTGGGCACCCCCTAACAGGGCAGCCTTCGTGAGGCATGAGATGCACCTGTATGTTACTTGTCATGCTGCAAGCCCTAGGCTTCAGACGACGTCTGGTAACCGAACAGCAATATCGCCAGACTGCGTGATGTATCGGACCCACGGCAAAGAGGGATATTGCAGCTGCGAGAGTCTTGGCATCAGTTTCTCTTCGTGATCTCTCGGGAACCATTTTTGGAAAGCTTACCTTTGGCTCTGTGATCTTGAGGTACCGCACTTGGATGCCGCTCGTCGTAAAGTAGGGAATCTCAAATTTGACCTGGATCGGTCGCTTGGCACCCTTGCCGCCAACGCCGCCCATGCTACCACCGAAACCACCCATCATGCCGCCGCCGGCTTCATCGTCGCCCCGCACGCTGGGCAGGCCCAGCTCGGCGCGCATCAAGAACTCCTTCTGCCCGCCGAACTGCTTGATCTTCCAGACGATGGCGCTCTGTTCCGGGGCGTAGTGGACGGAGCCAACATTGGTGCGGAAGCGAGGCGAATCGGCATCGTCGGGGACGGGAACGATGATTTCAACGTTGTTGGCTGTGCTGCGGCGCTTGAACTGGGCCCGTGCCTTGAGCATGTACTCGATGCGGGAGCCCGAGTGCGACTCGACCACGCACTCGACCCAGATCAGGGGCTTGACCTGGGTGTTGAGTCGGTAGGACATGAGCTCGAATTCGCCGTCCGGGGGAATGAAGGAGATTGTGCGGTCGTTTTCGAATCGCGAGAGGCGGACGCACTGGTGGAATTTGACGTCCTCCATCTCAATGGCCTTGCCGCGCGTGGCGCGGCCCGTCGTCTCAAACATGACCTTGTCGTTGAGCCCCAGTCGCAGCTCAGGCATACCGCTCAGGTAGCACTTCATCTTAATGGCGCCAAGGATCTCGCTACGCAGGACGTTGCCGTTGGAGCTGACGAGCAGGTTCAAGCTCTCGACGACATCGAGGAAGACTTCGTTCTTGCGGTAGCGGATGCCCTCGGAGCGCCACGAGACGGCGTTTGTGACGGCGATGGGTGGGCGCGCCTGGATCTCGAGCTTGTGGGACTCTTGGGTGATGTACTCTTGCAGGATCTTGGTCTCGGTGGTCTGGGGGTAGCCAAAGTCCATCATCTCGTCGAGAAGCTCGTAGATGATGACGAAGTTGTCGCGGATAGACTCCTCCTCGAGAGCCTTGAAATACTCGGTGAAGACTTCGACGACTTTGTGGAGGAAGAGGAGGATCTCGGCGGCGTTGGTGTTGCGCTTGGTCAGGGCAAGCAGGTAGAGGTTGTTGTGGCGGATGTAAAGGTACTGTCCCGTGTCAGCGGAGGTGGCAGCGCATCAGGGAGCTTCCGACGAAAGCTCGGTTGCAACGCACATTGATGCCCTCGTGCGAGAAGCACGGCGGTACGGCTGATGATTCTTCTTCGGCTTCGGACAGGAGCACGGGGAACATCTCGACGGCGGACATGGGAATGTCACCCCTATAGTTACGGGCAAGGAGGGTCTGCGCGAGCAAGCCACGTTAGCCCCGGACACTCCAGAAAAGCAACATTCCGAGAGCTCGATGAGCGTGAATTACCTTGCCCTTGAGGTCTAGAAAGAAGAGCGCAGACGCCATGGTGTGAGGATGGGCGTCGGGCCACGAAGGGGATCGAGGGGCAGCGAGGAGATGTCGTCAACTGGCACGGCGGCCAGGGGAGATGCGGAGCGCGGGCAACGCTCGTTTCATGCACGGCCGGGATAAGGGAAGCTCCTATTGCGGCGGAACAGTATGGCGGTTGTTTCACGGAAGACGCATGGCAATGGCTGGTGACGACGGCGAGAAAATGCAGCCTGGCGATCTGGAGATTTGGCTCCAACTGAACCGCACGGAGCTGTCTCCAGCGCCGCATCATCACACGCACGGCAGAACCCCGGCCTAACTGCAGGAGGTCCAGGGGAGTGCATCACGTGACCTACACTTCCTGAGGCCCTTGTAAAGAAAAAATCGCCGGCGAAACCCACGAAGCTTCCCTTTCTTCTTCTCCAACGCGTCCATTAGACAGTGCAGCCCATCCTCCAGCCCGCACTCGGGGTGGCATTCTGTCACCCCAGCCGCGGCGCCGTGGTTGGGCTCTGCGATTTCGAGGCGCGGAGAAGGAAGGATCACACCTAATGGTTCCATAAGAGCTGCCCGAGTACTATTTCATCTGTGGCTCGGGCGGCGTCAGAGGAGCCGCACATTTCTGTTGGTCGAATTTTGGCTCTTGATGCTCATGTCGCGCCCTGCTTGTGAATGCTGGCGGGCGAGAGGGCATTCAAATGCTTCTGCCGCTGGCAGCGCGGCGCCGAAACACTGCCTCGGCTTCGTCGCGGGCGGTGGCAAGGTTGCATCGCGACACGGCACATGTCTTGCCAACGTCTGTCTGGCAGGCCAGCGCCCCTGCGTGCCTTATCGCATCCGGGGACTGGCTGGTGCCAGGGCCGCTATCACTCTCGTCCTACCGATATTCTTCATGCCCGCCGTCAATTGCCATCCGCTTGTCCTTGTCATGTGACGACTTGGTCAGGTCGAGTACTCGTACCTCGTAGTAGTCGCAACGGCCCGAATAGGGCAGTCCTTTCGAGCGAAGCTCAACAGAATTGGGCAACCTTGTTCCTTGGCAAGCGCTCGTGTCTACAACCAAAGCGGGAATTCCTCCTTGAGGCTTCTCCGCGGCTTGGACCCAGTGGCTGGTCCCTGCGTGGACTTTCTGGGGAAACCTGGCGGTTGCAGCCAACCACGAGCCTCGCGAAGCTGGTCATAGTCCTCGTTAGGCTTGTTTGGTGAGGTACATAGCTGAGGGGGTCGCGGCGAGTCCGTTCAGACGCCGTAAAGCTCCCTAAAGACGCGCGATTTAACGTACTCGTACTTCGGCGCCACGATACGCGCGTAGGCCCTTCTCCAACTCCCGCAAACACCGGGCGATGCGCCATCATCGTCTCGGGCTTGAGGTCCGGGGCGCCACGTTCTAGGGGACCTACATCAGTCCCCACGCCAGGCAGCTCCGAAGTAAGGAGGCGTCGTGGCAGAAAGCTTCTCGACATGGGTTATCGGGCCTCAGGGTAGCGACTTGGCTATCCAAGACCTTGGCACAGAGTGTAGCTCATGTGAAAGCCCCGCGCATCATACGAAGTGCAAGCGGTCGGACCCTTACCTTCGACGCACTTTGAGAGTTGAATCGATGGCGAGCCCAGTTGCCGCCATCCATATCCATGCCACGCTGAGAGCACCTCTGCCATACGGCACTATCGGGGCAATGTGAAGTCCGAAGCTGGGGGAAGTTGGGGAAGATGGGAGCTATTGTGACATGGGCGGTCCGCTAGGATCCGCTACGTCAAGGCCCGTCGCATGTGATTACTCCACCTCAACGAACAGCATCAGCGACACGTGCTTGTGCCAAATGTACCTGCAATGCACGGAGCAGCGGCCTCTGGGATGAGATCGCTCACTAAGGCAGTGATGACCAACAAGCCAGGGATTGTGCCGTAGGAGGCTCGGGGCAACAAACCAGAGAGGGCGGAGGAGATTGAGACCGACTGAAAGCCCTTGAATTGCAAACGGTGGTCCGAGTCACTCACTGCGTATAATCGACGAAGCTCTCGTCACCAGTCTGTCGCTTTCAGAGGCCATAAACGCCGTCGGTGAGGCTCGCCGCAGCAGCGCTTGCGACGGGACTCCAGGCTCTGCAGGGGAGGCTCCGTGGTCCGCGCAGCGCATTGCGGTTACGTACTGCGGCGCCTGCTGACCACTCCATCGCCGGGCGCTGCCCCAACAAAGTCGGCGCCGACTCGGGAGGCACCCCAGGCGAGGTACTTAGACGCACTGCGCGCATCGCAGCTTGCTGGTTGGCGGTCCCCTCGCCACAATTGAGCCGGCTTTGCTTTTCGCTGCGAGACACGGCGCGCACAAGGGCGAGGCAGTCGTGCACGCTCCGATCGACGGGCTGATGCGCATGCGCTGAAGGGCGAAGAGAGATAACAAGACGGCCACTGGGGGTGGCAGCCAAGCCCAGAGTTACATACATGTGCCGTCGCGGCCCCGCCAAAACTCATTGGACGAATCGATGGCGCGCAATCACATGCTCGCCCCGACCGCCCATCGTGAAACCGTCGACTGCCTTTTCCCCAGCAAGCATGCCGTCCGAGGGCCGCCACCACTCTCTCGAGCAGCAGACGCAACCGCATTGACAGAAGCAACACTGCTACCGCTGCGGCCCGCGCCAGCATCAGCAGCAGCAGCATCGGCATCGGCATCGGCACCGCGACCCTCGCCTCCAGCGCCCGCTCCGCCCCGTCGTCGCCCTCTTCCTCCTCCCGCCGCCCCTGTCCGGCCCACGCGCTGGCCTGCGCACCTCGATCCTCGCCCCCTCGACCTCAGCTACCACTGCAACCATCCGCAGCAGCCCTCGCCAGACGGCTGCCCCCGAGCCGACGCTGCTTCGATGCAGTTCTCGCCTCCCCCCGACCTCGACTCCCTTCCCACCAGGCTCCCTCCGCTCAACAACCATGACCGCGACCGCATGCTGCCCTCGTTGAGCACCCTCACCGGCGACGTGATGCTCGACCACCCGCCGCATCCGCCGCATTGGGCGGCCATCCACGGCCCCATGCCCTATCGCCAGCCTCAGCCTCCCGTCCACCGCGCCGACAGCCCGGCGACCATGGACTTCGACCGCAGCAGCGTCGCCAGCACCACGACTCCCGAGCGCATGCTCGACGCTGGCCTGAGCATCGACGACCCGGACGTGCGGCTGGCGGCCGAAGCTCTGGGCGATCTGAGAGCTGGTGCGTGTCTTGATTCTCACACGACCCTGTCCGGATGTGCTTGGCTGACTTGAGACCTCGCAGACTTTGTGTCCTCGCCGCCAGACACCGGCTCACTCCCTCCCATGAGCCCGCAAGCTCTGGGCGCGCATCCAACGCCGCCGTCGCGGCAACAGACGTCTCCTCAATCAGAGCCTCTCCTCTCTCTCCTCACCACCTCGCACCCGCTCGTTGCGAGCACCATCGGTGGCGCCAGCTCCGCCTATGGAGGAGCCAAGAACTTCTCGCCGAGATTCAAGTCTGGCGCCGAGTATGTCGAGGGCTATCTGACCCCCATCGCCAACACTGTCAACTCTGTCGGCCGCGTGACCGGTGTCGAGGGCGGTGTTAGGTGGTTCCTGGGCGCCGGCCGACGCTCCGCTCCCTCCGATTCTGAGCAGAGTGGCAGCTCCAAGAAGCGGCGAAAGGTCGGCAATGATGGTGGCGCCACGAGCCAGAGCGCCATGGACGAAGCCAGGGCATCGAGGAATTTGTCTGATGAGCACGACGATTCCTCACCGCCCACCCCCAGGTCTTCTCGACGGCTGTCCACCACGAGCACTGTGGATACCCTGCCGGCATATGACGAGATGCGCTCTCCCGCCTATACAGAGACGGCTGGGCCACAGAACCCTCCGCGCTCCGCTCCAACCCCGTGGCAGTCCCGGCTCATCATGTCCACGTCTGGCCTGACCGTTGCAATGAGTGCCGAGAGCCTGCGCAGCTTGAAATATTGCTTGCGATGGCTGCGTTGGTCCAATGACCACATGGGACGCGTAATTGGAAACCTCAAGACGGCTTTGGAGGATTACGACAAAGCCAGTCCAGAGGGGGGGAAGCCCGAAGGAACGTCAGAGACAAGTGATGCTGACGTCGCAAACGGCGAAACATCTGAAAGGGCACCCGAACAATCCCGGGCCGAAATTGCCAACAAGATCAACACGCTCAAGGGCGACGTCCTCAAGACGCTTCAGGACTCAATCAACACCGTCTCCAAATACGCCGGCGGCGCTCTGCCCGACAACGCCCGGGTACTCGTCCGCCGACATCTCACCAGCCTTCCCCAGCGCTTTCGCGTCGCCACCATGACGAACACCGCGCCAGGCACGGACAGCGATAGCGAGTCAGCCATTCGCGACGGCGCGCAAAAGGTCCTCGTTCTTGCCAAGGAGGGTCTCGACATGGTGACGCAGATAAGTGGCGTCGTCGACGGCACGATCGTAAGCGCCGAGGACTGGTGCGAGCGCATGGGCAAGAAGAGGCGGTCGTCCAAGGAAGAGCTGGCCCCGATGATGATTACTCAGGAGGAGTCGCACGGCGATGTGAAGATGGGTTGAAGTCCCTCGGAAAGTCTACAATGATACATCGGCAAAAACGAAGAGCGAAAATGAAGAGCAAAAGAGGTGGCGCAGCAAAACTAGACCGGGAAAACCTATCCGGCAAACATCAGCCTCTGGGACGACGACGAAACTATTACCTTCGGTCTCACGAGGCGCGATCATTACATTCCTTCAACGTTTCCTTTCCTCATCCATTTTCTCTTCATCTTCTTCCCTTTGGGGAACTGGTTTCCGGCTCACTCTGCAGAGCGGCCGGTGACAGACGTAGGGACTGGAAGTGATACCTCATTCTGCGCGTTTATTATTTCTTCGGCCTGGGGCTCGGACAGGGCATGGGACGCATTCGCTTTTGCCACCAGGGATTGGACTGGTGTGGCTGACTTACTGGAAACATGAATCGGACCTGTTTGTCTTTGGTTTTATAGCAGGTGTGTGCTTTCTATACGTGGCGTTTTGGGATGGTGTCGCGGTGAAGACGAGGAGCGGGACTGCCATGTATATACGTCGATGAATTGAATCGCCTTGTCTCGAGGGTGTCTTGCGAAAGGCTCTTGCAGTCTCAAAAAACTGCTCTGTGGTGATTATTACTAAATCTCGCGTACTTTTCTAGAGGGCAAGATCCCAGACGCGAACTGGGCGCCAGTTGCTTGACCCTTTTGATCGCAGCGCCTTTTTGTGCGTGTGTAAGCCACAGCATCTTAGGCACACCGATATACTCCGTACGCAAGTTCACCTTATGCCATTTCGATCCGCCTTCGGGTCAGCTTTTACAAATTCCAACCCGTACAATTCAATTCTGCTTAGACAGGTCACCCCGCACTTCGCGCCTTTCCATTCAATCGTTAGACGCCTGGGTAGCAAAAGCGTTAGACAAATTCCACTCGATAATTGCCGCAAAAGGTCAAAACCCACCAATGGCTTTGGCGATGGCCTCACCCACGCCCTTCGCCGACGCCGGGTTTTGTCCGGAGATGATCTGGCCGTCGACAACCACCTTCTCGCCCCAGGCCTGCGGCGCCTTGACAAATTTGGCGCCCACCTTCTTCAGCTCGTCCTCGAGGAGGTACGGCAGCACAGAGCTGAGCTGGACCTGGTCCTCCTCCTCGTTGGTGAAGCCCGTGACCTCGCGACCCTTGACCAGCGGCTCGCCGTTGATCTTGGCGTGGGTGAAGACAATGGGCCCGTGGCACACCGCGGCCACGGGCTTGCCGGCCTTGTAGAACTCCTCAATGAGCTGGATCGAGTCCTTGTCGTTCACGAGGTCGTACACGGGGCCGTGGCCGCCGGGGTAGAAGAGCGCATCGAACTCGGACGACCGGCCGACGAAGTCCTTGAGCGGCTTGGTGTTCTCCCACACGCTCTTGTGGTTCTTCAGGAAGTTCACCGACGACTCGTCCGCCTTGAACTGCTCGACTGAGCCGGGGTCCAGGGGCGCCACGCCACCCTTCGGGGAGGCGACGACAATCTCGGCCTTGGGTGCAAGGACATCGTATGGGTGGGCAAGTTCGGGCTGTTTTGGAGTTCGTCGTGTCAGCTCAATTGCGTCGCATTCTGTAGCTTCACCGCTCTGTGTACTCAGGCAGTTGCCAGACTCACCAAGTACCAGCCCGTGGGCTTGTCGATCTTGACAAGCTTGTCGGCGCTGGTGAGAACAACGAGAACCTTGGGGGCCATTGTGCTGAGGTGAAAAGAAGGGGCGTATGTGGTGCTGATCGTGCCGAGGTAATGGGCTTCTCAGAGTTGGGCTGCTTGTGTTGGAATACCTTGTGGGCAGCTCTCATTTATAACTACAGTATCCTAGGTTCCTTCTGCTAGCCCCTCGACTATCGATGCAGTTGCATCCAGCCCCTCACCCAGAGAATTACCAAGCAAGATAGATGCTTCATGTGTGAAACCCCACCAACCATGGCGGGGGGGGCGACGGAGTTGACGTCAGGCAGCGGCGTTTACAATGGCGCCCGAGATGGGCCACGCGTTATTATGGAGAATAGCGAGATCTGCTACGCCCGATAGAGCTGCTAACATGCCGCTCCTGTCCCGATTGTCCTGACGCAAAGAGGGCAAGTCGGTGGGGATAACTCGATATATCGAGGTTCTAGAATCTCCGCTCGTGTTTTATTCCCGGGCCTGGTGGAGTGGCTGGAACTGCCGAACAAGCACGTCAACTTCCACATCTGGGTTGACGGCCGACACATCCCCGTGCCTGGCTGTAAATTCGGGGCGACGGATTCTTCCTACTTGTATTAGTAATAATGCTCTCTCTCCACAGTCGCCGAGATGCCGAGGAACCTTCGATTTATTATACTTGCATGATGTTGTAATTCCGGATGTAGGACTTATGCAGTGCTGAACTCCGAGCCTGTAGCAGATGTCGACCTGAGAAACGGTCTCACATAGCCGTTGAAATAAGAAATCCGTTCGATTATTTGTGCCAAATTGTAGTTTTAGTCACTCTATACAAATTGACCTGTAGTTCATCTTAGAGAGCGAAAATGCACTTCTGTGATGCTTCTTGTGCGCGCAAGCTATAGGGTAGGTGTGTTGCGAAGACGAGCACACAGCTTGGAAAACCCCAGCGGATTGCCACACAGCAACCCACTATGATAGGACTGGTCTGGGGCCAAAAAACAAAGGATGCAACAGTCTTGTCAAACCTCATTTTGTTTAACACCTTAGAACCGTCCAATGGCTCAAACGGAGTGATGTGTGTCGAATTGACGAGATTGTCGGCCCTGGTGATAACAACGAGAACCTTGGGCGCCATTTGCAAACGTGAAACGAAGGGTTGTACGTTCTGCTGAGTGCGCCGAGGTCATGGGCGAACGAAGTCCATTCTACGGAGTTGGTTCATTTACCTTGCACCCAGATCGGTCGCGCACTGCGGCGGGTGAAGCCATGGCGGCGGCTCATCGCCGCACCATTGTCCGCCGCGTCGGTACAATGAGACAGCGGGGCCGTTCAATCGACTGTAAACTATCGACGATAATTTTGGAGAGGGTTTTGAGCTTGTAGGCGGGTGTCACGGATCTTCAGGGTATTCTTTTTAACTGATATATGGTTTCATCTTTCGGTAACGACAGATCTAAACCCTGATCTCTCTAAACTTAGCTAAATCGGAGAACCCGGAGGAAAACCTCTCGCTAGCCTTCTCTTCGTGATCGTTATGTTTGTGTAGCCATCTTGTAACATGAACTCGTTCATTACAGGTGCCTTCCATGGCTAGTATCATTCTGGAGTAAATTATTTAATAAACCCGTTTTGTCTCACTTCCGACACCCTACTCTCGGAAAGTTGAGGCCTGCCGTTGGCTCGCAGCTACTCTTGTAATTCCTTAGCAGTCAGCGACCAACGGCGACCTTAACCCAAAGGATAGTAAGTTCCATCGGCTAGTGCGATGAAACTCTCGTCAACTGCGATGCATTCTTTTGGCTCCCATTTGATTCCCTTAATGTTTGTGTTCAAAGGCGGATAGTGACTGTCTTCAGTGCCTTCAATGTCTGTAATGTTGCCTTTGCGCTTGGTTCTGATTCTTGCCACAGCGATGGCATGGGGCAGATACTGGTGTACTATAGCCCCTTTGATGTTTTTGGAGCTGAACGTGCATCAGGTCTCGTGTAGTAGGGTGAATGAGCACACCGATGTTCCACAATCTCCGTCGCTGGATGGTTTATATGCAACCGCTTGATCACGGCCTCCACCATTGATGTATAAACTTTTCGCGTAGCCGTCAAGGGTGTAACATTTCTCGAATTCTGCGCTAAATGAGCTGTAGTCTCCTGCGCATCCTTCTCCGTAATAGAATCTGTCCCTCGCGAGAACAGATAAGATGAAGAACGGCAATATGCCAAAGAGGGATTGAAGTTGAATAGGAAAAGTCATCTTGAACAAGGACTCCGCAATATTTGCGACGTGTTATGCATAAAAACTAGAGAGATGAAAGGCGTAAGTTGATCGAGTAATCTGCGTGTACTTGGCAGTAGAGCGTTTATCGAGGGTTGGGACAGATGCCGCTTTATCATTTTCTCAAGTTTCTGTACAGCCGCAAAAGAAGTCCCAGTTCATACTTGATCAAACTTTCTGAGTGTTAAGGAAGCATAAAAAGACCGATTGGGCCTGCGACTAAGCAACAGCAGTGCGCGACCAGCAATTCTATGCACCATTGGCCAACTGCATGCGCGCTTAGCCAACTACATGTGCAATCCAGCCTGCGATCCGTCGGATGCAACAACTCCGTCAGCCCGGCGAGCGGCAGTTCAAGGGCCGCGGAGTGTCATTGCAAATACCGGCAAGAGTGTCAAGGCAAGAGCTTGAAAGGGGAAGAGTTCCACGCGCTGCAACATTGGGAATCCTTCAGCAGGCCGTGGGGCCAGCTGGCGCGGAGCACCGCAGTGGCTCTAACTTCGGGAAGGCGGCTGTCATCCATAGTGGTGGTCAGTAAAGGTTGCATAAGATGCCGTGGCTATTTCCTGTTTTGCTAAAGACCAGCCGTCTCTGCCGCCAACCAAAGACCTGAAGTTTGAACGCGGAACTGCATGTACAAGCAGCCACCTGCCTGAGGGATCAGCCAACTACCTGACCGACCAGCCAAAAGCAGCAGGCCAACAGCAAGTTTTTCGCCTACGGCGTACTCTCCACTCCCCCACCGCGGCTCTCTCTTCGGTCTTCCTTTCCTGAGTCCCAGCTCCTTTTCCCGATTTCACTCATATCCTTTACCTACCCTACTGGAAACCCTTCTAAGTTCCTCAACAGTACCCATGAGTGGTAAGAGTATTTCGCTTTTAAAGTATTTCAGCACTGAAACCTCTGCAGTGCTGTTTTGTCACTATTCCCTCCAACACTGCCTTGATCGTCCCAGCTATGTCACACACCGAAAACAACAAAGAAACGTCGGCGGATCAGCAAGACTTACCGGCTGATAACAGAAATAAGAGGGAGAAAGCGGGATCTCAAGACCTGTGTTCATGTTGATGAAGTTGGAGAATCGTTCATTCTGCTTTCTGATGGCACTTGCTTTGGTCTAGGCAAGGGTAATCGTGGAAAGTGGACCGCTGACGAGCTTCAGGAGGCTCTGGAGGAGAAAAATAGACCAAAACTCTCAGCGGAGAGAATCGAAGAGGTTAGGGAGAATAAGTTCATTGTAAAAATTGGACAGTTTCATTCACTTCTGTAATAAACCGTTGACCAGGCGTATACCGGTGAAGGACGACGCATGTGCATTCAATGGTACACATGTTCCAGTCACGACGATAGGCATGCGGCGCGTTAGCACTTGCGTTGTCCGTTCAACACCGGCTTATCCTCTCATACAGTCAGCGCATTTGGAAACCGACGAAGCATCTGTTAGTAGCTCCACACTCCGGTTCCAGCATATTGAACGGCAGCTTGGCGGATTTTGGAACTAAACTGAATTCCTACTCGAATCTACAGCCATTCAACCACAGCCATGCCCGGCGAGTGGGGTCAGGCAGACAGCCACCAATGTCACAGTATTATTGTGAGAAACCGCAAAACAATATCTGCCCCGGTCGTACCCAGCTATCAAGTAATCGTGCTGACGTAGAATGTCGTATATTTCAGTCTGTCTTCTGGCTGCTTGTGGCGAAGGTGTACAGCCAGCTGGTCGCGTCTTGCAAAAGCCTTTTTGGTGCCCCCTGATTCAACGAGCTGACCGTTCGACAAGACCAGCACGCTATCAAATAGGTCAATACCCTCCAAGTCACGCGTCGCTATTATAATAGTCTTGTCTTTACGCTCTTGAAAGATCGTGTTGAGCACTCTGATGTGGCACTCTGGGTCCATGCTGCCGGCGTCCAGCTTAGTAATTAGACAAAATATGTTGTGATAATTTTTAGCAAAGAGAAGGTGAAGACTTACCTGGTTGTGGGTTCGTCGAATAGGTAAACCTTTGTTTGGCGCCTCAATAGCGTCCGCGCTAAGGATGCTCTCTGCAGCCAGCTAGTAGTGACTGGGAATTCGGGCCGTGTCGCGTCTGACCTGGACAATAACCGTTGTACGGTTCCAGGATCTGCAATCTTGCGTACTACTTTCTCAATGACTTCCTGAGAGAACTAATTTGAAGGATCAATGTTGGCTCGCAAGGTTTCCGTGGTGTGCGCGAAGGTATGCTGTGAGAACCCCACAAGCAGGCGCTCAATGTCATGGCAATTATCATAACATTGATGATAGTTATGTCAAATTACGAATAAAAACACTTATGAAATTAACCTATCGTCCGAGGTAGCTGCGATAATGCCACTGGATCTGTGTGATGCCAGGACTGTGCTTCTGTAGTCTGGAACACGCTGTTGCTCCCACCGGGGATAGCATCCCGCATCGAGCAAGGCGCCCTCGCTGCCATTGGGCCCGCCCCATGCCACTACATCGCTGGGTGCCGTGGGCTGGATTATGGATCGGGCTACCCGTAGCTACGCCTTATCTCTTCCTGATCTGCGAGAGACAGGGGATAGGGCAGCATTATCTCGCCCCAGAGCCTTTACCTTGGACAAGCACCTTTTCATCCCGAAAACTCTCCGCGGCGAAATGCGACAATGATGAACAGCGGCAGGGCTTCGTGCTTTGTCCCAACCGAGAGTGTCTCGCGACAGTCTGCATCGTACGCGTATGGGTTAGAAAATGGCTTGTAGTAGTCCACAAGCTCCCGCCACACAGTGGTGATGTGCCCCCAGGGAATAAATGTGATATAGCAAAGTGGGCAGAAACAGCCAGTGTTTGTCACGCGCAAGCAGAATTCATTGTGTGCGACCGCGTACATCAGCCTATCTCTCACCTCGTCTCGTGCCCTGGAGCCACGCAAAGTAGGGACGAGTACTCGGTGCGTGGCCGAGATAGTCCGTCAGCGTCTTCATTTCAGCCTGCCGCCCGCCGACCCGTAAAACCATATCGCGATATCTCCGGCCCGCCTCCCGGCTCGTCGTATCCTCTTTGAACCCTACGTCGAATATCTCTAGAGCAAACACCCTGCCCCTACTTCCAGTCAGTATAGAGCAAGGACCCAAGAAGCAAACCCCCTGTAGCAACTCACAGTATATAGCTATAGTATCCGGCGTCGTATCGATTTAGGATATTGCGAAAGGTAGTCTGGCCATAGCACCATTTCCAACCTTCCCCTAAAGCCTCCCCGCCACGAATCTTCTTATTGTAGATAGCGGAACGGGTCTGGTTGAATAGCTCTGTCAAATCGAGCTTCTCCAGAGCCTCGCGTGAAGCAGGCGTGTGAACAAGCATATCGTAAGTGGCAAAGAAGAGGTCGCCGAGCTGTTCCTGAACAACCTTGCCCGGGTCGGTTCGGGCCAGGTTGCGGATAACGTCATCGCCCAAGTGTATGGGCATCTCGAGTAAGTTATCTCCATCTCCATCCTGTAAGCTTGATTTCCACGCAGCCATCATCTTGGAGTTAATATGGGAGTAGTGAAACGAGACTTCCTTGATATGGCGCTCTTCCCAGAAGAACTGCTCGAACATCATACTCGGTGCTTCGACAAAATCTCGGTCAACGTGATATAAAGCCGCGTACCTGGTTTGCGTGAATAGGGCATGTTGGAGGTGGCCAAGCTCGTGAAATAATTTGCGTACTTCGTTAAGACTTAGAAGTGTCGGCCTGGTATCGGTCGGTGGGGCATAATTCATTACTAATGCGCAGGATGGATGGAACCAACTCCCATCTGCCTTTTCAAAGCCCTAAAATTCTATTCGAATCACGAGAATCTGTGGATGGAGTTGTGGGAACTTACCTGCTGTAGAGAATATAGTCCTGCGTGGCTATACTTCCCGTCTCGAGGAAAAAAGTCTAGGTAAGCATATCCAAGAAATGCTTCGTCGGGCTCATCAACGTTCCAGACAGAATACATTTGGACGTCTTGGTGCCATAAAAGCGATCCATCAACCCCGTCTCGCCCTTGAATGTCTATCCGCCTAAAGTGTGCCCCAAAAAGGTGCTCAAACATTTCCAGGAGCTTTGACAAAGTGGTGTTGAGTTCGAAGTACTCCGAGATAGACGAATCCGGCTGTCTTTCTTTCTCGCCACGCCGTGTTGAGTAGAAGGACAGGTCCCAAAAGTAGAGCTCGGTCTCGTCTGTATTGGCACCCCGCGACTTGGCTTCGTCCCTTTTCAAGTCTAGAAGTTCCTCAATATATTGCGTAGCCAAGGGAGCGATAGCTATGCGAATTTCAGATAGCAGCGCATCCACTGCTTGCGGGCTCTGCATCATCTTATCCGCTATTTTCATCGTAGCGTGGTTAGCGTACCCTAGCATCCGTGCCGTTTCGTCACGCAGGAGGATGATCTCTCGGAACAAGGGCACGTTCATCTTCATCCTGCCCTGAACGGCGTAGTATATCCGCTTTCGCGTGATCTCACTTCTTGCGTTGGAAATAGCTGGACTGCTAAACGGTACTTTAGTTGGCAACCATAGATGGTCTGAATTTATACCCTTTCCTTGCTCTAGTCGACCGATGAGCGATTGAGGTATTCCCTCCATTTCATCTGGCTTAAGCCAGATTCCAGAAATATCCTCGTTTAAGTTATTGTTGCATTGTTGAACTAGCTCGCCGAGACGCTTCATCTTAGCCTTAAACTCGTTCCTTTGACTTTTGGCAATGCCGCAGCCATTCTGGAGGAAACGTTGATGTAGCTTTTGTAGGTAGTAGAGAGACTCTGCATCTAGGGATAGCCCCATGTGCTTGTCTTGCTTTTGCATCACTTGATCTACCCGCAAAAACATATCTTGGCGCGAGTATAGCTCGATCTCGGCGTTATCGAAAAGATTCCGAGCGGCGCTGGACGCATCTCGTAGGTCTTTCGATGGCGAAGTAGACGCATAGAAGCATACTTTAGTAGTAAATATTCGGGTTATTAGGAGCTCAAGTAGTAGAGGGACGTTATCGTCTAATTAAAGTTGCATGTACTTACGAACACGGAGCTTCTGTGACTTGGCATTCTCATCCTGGATAATGGGCACGATGGTGTTTTCAAACGTGGCATCCTCGGCTAGTATCCGAGATACTACCGAGTCCCATGTAGCAATGGTGATGGCGATGAGCCTTTCGGCATCTTTCTTGAGCGAAAACGGCGTGGCATCAAACAATGGAGGATGCTGGACAGCAAAGTGTTGGTCGGGAAGAACCTTCATGGTAAGAAGAGATGGGAGAAACTAGGGTTATTCTGGTGAAAGTGATCGGGGAAGGGCGTTTGAGTTGGAAAAAGTCAATACAGGTTTGCGTCCTTTTGGTGCGTCTTTATATCGTTGGCGGGCGGCTCGCTTACATGCAACGCACATGTAGAGTGCGGGGAAGGATTACGCAGAGCTTTCCCACCTTCACTTGAATGTAGGAAGTACGGCAGAGCCGAACTTTTTAGCCCGCTTTGATCAGCTTGCATCAATGCACCGCCCCTCTTCCAATGTTGGTAAAGCCAGCCATATGGCAGAGTGGGCGTTCTATGATTGTGTATAATTCCAACGACTCACAGATTTGTATAGTTACTATGTCTATGTTATTAACAAACGACTGGACTATATACGCTGGCGAAGGCCTTTTTCGCCCAATTCAACTCTCGCTGGCTTGATAGCTGCGCCGCCATTGTGTCCCTCCTCTATCCTCCGACACGCATGGGCTCAAGATTCTTCTGTCCGTGCCAATGCGACCATGAATTGAGACTGATCACATCACACGTTCGGCCCTCACAACCCAGGAAACACTGATGGGAGACAGGATGCTGGGTATACGACGTACCAAAGTCGGTGAACCAGCCTTGGTCGTAGCTACCTCCAGCGGAGCTGATCGTCTCCCGGAGATAGATTCCGGAAGACGATAACTATCGGCACCGGATACACCGCGGTAAGTGAACCCTAGAACTCCAAAGCATTGAGCTTCGTATTAAGTTGTGGTCCACATCAGATCATTGTTTCGAGCAGATCAGACAGTTCATTATGTGCTCTGGAGACATGACCTTGATCCCAACACGTTATAGCCGCTTTCTTGGCCACAATTACGTCGAGTCAGATGTAGAGCACACGTGTAGGGCGTTTGAGCCACTTAGGGACTGGGTGCGCGAGAGGTATAATGGGACTTTAGCGGTTCAGCCTAGCTGTCCACATGGAACCTACGAAGATTTAGGAACGAGGCTTTGTCGTAATGTAAACTAGATTGCGAATTAACCTATTGCTCAATTCGCATATCCTCCGTATGTTTGGGTGCACTTACCGTGACAAGCCTCTTCGTCAAAACAGCACTGGTCAACTCGCCGTGGTCTTGCAGGTCTTTGGCGATATGGCTACATAATCTTTCCACCCATCGTTCAATGTCTTTTCCTCACCTGCCCTGCCGTAGCCTAATCACGTTACTAGCGTTAAACTCGGAGAGATTGGGCTATAATGATGCTAGATTTTAAGAGTTTGGATTCATGACAGGGGAGTAGTCCAGCTCATCTTTAGTCTTTTCAGCCCAAATTGCTAGTCCAACCCGGCGTCAAAGCTGACGTCTTATCAAAGTAAACTATGTAGTATATGCCCGCCGTCATAAAGTTCCCGAAAGCAAAAGCAATTAGACCCTCCTTAGGCTGACTTATTATCTTGTATGAGATCCAACTAAGCGTAGGGGAATAGAGGCCCATCCCTGATCGATGAAACGGCCGCATAATGGTACGGATCCATTTGATAACCGATTTAGATGTTGCAGTAATAATCGCGAGAGCTTTTTGACGCATAGAGCGTGTTGATGTGACTGGGCCTTTCTCGCTATCCTGCTCCTCTGCTTGGGCTATTTCTGCCTTAGACCTTTCCTCGAAATCTGGTGGGCTATCATCAGTAGTGGGTAAGGAGACAGCTTTAATAAAATCTTCATGCGTCATATTGCCATCTGTAGCGCTTCGGGCCTGGTCCGCTGTATTCGGTGCGCCAGCTGATCCTCGCATGTCCATGTCTCTGGGTTGGTATGCTAGATCGGCCGTAGGTTCCACAGACGACGAAAACCATTTGAGAAATTTCTTTGCTAAATAAGTGAGAAAGATGATAATGATATAGTTGCAAAGAAGAAAATCGAATAGTAATGCCATTGCAAGGGACCACTGCATTCCAGTGCGCTTCGGTGCTCCAGGAGGTGCCATTAACTTTGAGAGATCAAAGGTACCAAAGGAGGGGAATATAATAAAAATAGAGTACCGAGAGATTGGCGAAGTTGAGCCTGCTACTCTAAATAAGAAGTCTTGAAGCATGTAGACGATGATGATAGTATTCATAAAAAATGTAACCAGTGCTGCCGGAAAGGCAAATTTCTCGCTGCCAGGTATGGTAACGACGGATGATAGGTGGTACCACATACAGTAAAGTATGATAAGATGTGATAACCCGGTAAGATTGGCAATTAGTGCCCCTATTGCTATTCTTAAAGTCGGCTCGAGATGCTGGATAAACTCAATATCCCTTGGTGAGGCTCCTATAAGTAGTCCCCGTATCATGCTAACGATTGTAGCTAGCAAGAATGAAGCTGCGAGGGCTTGTGTAACCCATATGCCGCTAATACTGAAGATCTTGATGGCCGCCGGCAGAACGGTTAGAAAGAATATAGCGAGCCGAAGGACAATATCGGTGGGCTTCGTAGCGGCAGATCCTTCCCGGTGACCTTCGCGACCTTGGCCCTGCCGGTAACGGAGCTTATTAACGATAATCCAGAGTTCAATCATAGCATCCGCGATGCATATAGTTGGCGACGAGCGGTGCGGCCAAAGGTAGCTCTCGAAAAGGTTTCCGTTCCACAAATAACCGCAAAAGGACGGCTGCGTCATTACGTTAACGACGATGGCAACCAGAGCCCAGAACACAGCCGGTCCGGATACTTGCTGTGGATCCATCTCTTGATCCTGGGACTGTATAGCTCCGGTCGCGTTTGTTGGTGGCATGGTGAAGACCGTGGTATGAGCCCTGGCTTGTTTTCGAGGCTTGATGAGACCACATATAAACGCAAGTCAAGTAAGAGGTGCGAAAAATGGATAGCTGGACGGTCGATGAATTAGCGAAAGGCGAAGTCCGCGGGTCATTTAGCTTGTGATGAGTCTTTAATCTACTTAGGTATCAATTCAGCCTTGCCCACACCCCGCACTTCAAGAAGCCTGATGGTTGTGAGGCGCAGTCATCCCGCATTGCGCAGCGCCACGGCACTGCCCGCATTTTGAGAAGGTCGATGGAACGAATAATTCTGATGCCGAACATAGCATCTGAAAATTGTTGAATTGGCATTTGCGATCCCATGATAGCCCTTAAACATTAATTAATTCTCTGTGGGACAATTGCAGTTGCGGTCACTCCTTACAAGCTGTAGTTCATCTTTGAGAGATCGAGAATGCACTCCTGAGATGCTCTGCTTGCGCAAGCTACAGGGTAGATGTGCTGCGATGTCAAGCACACAGCCTGGAGAAAAACCTCAGGGGATTGCCACAATTCAACCGGCTCGGGGCCGACTCCCGATGGCCGCATTCGCATCGGCACGGTCTCCTATTCAAGGAACCGTGCCTTGAGCGGAATACCGTTTTGCTCAGTTCGTCTTGGACAGACAGTCAAAAAAAAAAATTTGAAGGCCAAAATTTTAAATCTAGTCTTAAATCCGTGGGTCCTTTTGCTGGAGCAGATGCTGGTACTTTGTGTAAGTACTAAGGCTCCTGCGCACAGCCATGCCCGAGGCTCGAGATCTGGAGAGGCATTCTGTCGTTATAAAATAAGGCAGAGCAGCGAACGAGCAACGTATATACCAGCACGCTGTGGCATGTAATACTCATATGGCCTAATTTACTTCTGGTACTATGATTGCGGACGGCCGAGTTGTGCTTGCACATCTCGTGAGGCTCAAATAGACGATAGTTCGGATATTACACATGCACATACCAGGACCACACGATGCAGGCGGGTCGACACGTCCATGCTCCGCATATATGTATGCCAAGGAACCAACGACTCGGTTCAGATGGATAACCTCTCGCGTACTGAGAGCACGGATTGACCTGGCCATGTGCTGGTCATAGGCTTCCGGCACAACCGAGCTGATACACAACGGCAGACCCAACCTGCCGTCTCCAGGGCCGTTGCACGTTACACGCACAAGCCATCATCATGAGAACGTCACTAGCTCTCCTCATCCTCGAGGCTGCGACCGCTTCGGCTTCCCTGTTCGACACCATCCTGCCAACGACGACG
This sequence comes from Tolypocladium endophyticum, assembly GCA_024339985.1. Classification (NCBI taxonomy): domain Eukaryota; kingdom Fungi; phylum Ascomycota; class Sordariomycetes; order Hypocreales; family Ophiocordycipitaceae; genus Tolypocladium; species Tolypocladium endophyticum. Next base: position 308,635 of record JALHBW010000019.1, on the reverse strand, counting down.
CCGACCGTCACAAGCGACCCCTGGAAGGAGATGCACGACGAAGACTCTCGAGAGCTATTTCGACCCGCCGACGCCCACGGGCAGCCTGCTGACGGCGCTCTTGTCGTACGGCGGCGACCTGATCCGAGGCTGCTCCTCCACGGAGACGAACGCCAGGGGCCTGCCGACCCGACGGTGTTTGGGTCGGACTGGCTGCTGTGGTAGTGGCCTTGGTCTTGTAGATGATAAAAATCATGGCGACTGGGCCAAGCTCCCTTATTTGTAGCCAATTGCCAGTACGAGGGGTGCCAAAAGGCAAGACACCGCTTGCAAGACAGCAGCTGACAGCAGCAGTACTGTACAGTATGCATCGTAGTTAGTATCGCGAATTTTCATCCTTCAGGAAGATATGAAAGGTCTCTCGTTGCGCGATTCGTAGAAAACTATCGAATTCATGTTCTGTCGTCTAAGTCATCGTGCCGAGATGGCACCAAAATATATCTCTTAATCTGCTTTCTGACCTCTGGCATATAACGCATACAGCCAGCTAGTCTCGTTTCGCAACAGATCTTTTGGCGTGCCCGATTCAACGAGCTGACCGTTCGATATGACTAGAACACGATCAAACAGTTGAATGCCCTCTAAATTATGCGTCGCTATAATAATAATCTTGTCACTAAGCGTTTGAAGGATCGAATTGAGCACTCGGATGTGGCACTCTGAGCTCATGCTGTCGGCGTCGTAATTAGACAATATGCATACAACAAATACTTCGAAAGACGAGTTGATAGCACTTACCCTGCCGTGGGTTCGTCAAACAGATAGAGCTTTGATTGGCGTCTCAATAGCGTCCGCGCTAAGGAAGCCCTCTGCAGCCAGCCAGCTGAGACTGATAACTCCGACGGCGTCGTGTCTAATATAGACAGGATCTGTCGTGCAGTTTCGGGATCTGCAACCTTGTATAATGCACTCTCGATCTCTTCCTGAGAATATGAGCTTGAAGGATCAATATTTCGCCGTACTGTTTTCGTGATGTTGGTGAAGGTGTTCTGTGAGTACCCCCCAACCAGGCGCCCGAGGTCTTTGTCAGATGCACTTGCAATATTTACTCCCGCGACCAATATCTCCCCATTGGATATGGTAACCAGCTGAAAGAATGCTTGAATGAGGGACGTTTTACCGCTAAAATGAATATTAGCCAGCTTATGACTGTGTAGTTAACAAGACAAGCTCTACCTTCCCGTCCGGCCGACAATGGCTACCTTTTCACCGGACTTGATGCTGAATGACACTTCGCGAACAAGAATTTTCACACTAAGCCATTACATCAATAGTCATGATTCAGCTGAAGTAAGAGAGTGACTTACCCATATGTCAGCGTGAGGCAATCCACCTGAACGCCCTCTTCCTCTTTTACGGCGCTGCCCTTCGTTTCAACATTGGTCGAGGGCACCATCGCAACAAACTCCATAATTCGCCTAATGGATCCCATGCTTCCTTCCAGTCTCACCCACCAATTGAGTAAAAGCATCAGGTCTGTGCCCATACTCACCGTGTTGACAAGCGCAATCCCAGCCCAGCCAATGCTTGCTTGACTCTTGCCATGACTCTTGAGTCCCACGAGAAGGGCTGCAAGTACCGTCGCAATGGCAGCATTGATGAGCTCTAGTACTAGTAGTAGCCAGGTCTGTAGCGAGCGGAACAGGTATCCTGCCTTCTGTCCTTCATAAACCTGTTCGGACAAGGTCGCAGCGAGGCGCGGGCCGAGTCCGTACGCGAGAATGGTCTCCCGACCGGGGATGCTGGAGGAGATAGTGTCGAGGATCGGAGCTTGTGTGGCGATCTGGATAGTTCGCAAGCGACTGGATGTTGGTAGGTAGAGTCGCTTTGTGAAGTATAGAAGTGGTAACAGACCGGCGACCATGATGAGGGTATAAGACGCAGAGATGGCCAGGACGATGACGGAGCCGGTGAGAGATAAGGCAGCTGTCGTATAACATCAGTCAAGTTCCTACCAGCCTGTAAGAAAATGTGTTTGATACCAAATGCCGTATTCATCAGAGAAAGCGGGAGCTGCAAGTCTATCTCTTCGACATCCTTCGTAAAACTAGGGTTAAATCAGACAACAGTTCGGTTTTCTGCAGCGTTCTAACAGACTGGTTCAGAATTTCAGGTCTTGTCTCTTCGATAACTGACACTGGTAAGCAAGCCAGCGCTGCCACCATTTTTCCGTGAATGCCTATCCCGCTGTTCGGAATCAGCCGCATAAATGAGACCCTTAAATCGTCAGTCTCGGTCGAAATGGTATTTACGGCATAACAAGACAAAATGGATTTACCATGACGCCCCAAAGAGCGCTATCAATGCTCCAAGAACTAGACTGGCATAGACGCCAAGATTGAAGCCAGTCGAGGCTTCGGACCTATCTGTTTCTTGCTGGCTGGCCCAATGTGATAGCCAAAAAGCTAGTATTTATATAAGCGCACCATAGGTCAGGCGTCGACATAAACAAGCGACTCACGGCTGCCCTTCTCAATGCCTGTATGAGCAAGCAACAAGACGCTGACTGGAACGAGGCCAAGTAAGCCAAGGTCTTTGAGATACTTCGTATACTCCATTCGCTTAGAAATTTGGACTGCCGTATGAGGTTCAGCAGCCTGAGTCGTAGAGCCTGCGGCTGCGAGAGGTCGCTTTTCTTCAACATTGAGCAATACCGCCGAATCCACACGGGGGGAAGTTGCGATATCGTCATCTGGGGTTATTTCAGCGATGTTCCTGTCGTTTTCGACGTTAGTGGGGATTTCGTGGGCTAGAAGTTGCCCATCGTTGAGCCTGAACACTCTGGCCTTCGGTATATCAATAGTCATCGAGCCTTGCAAATACCTGCGTTAGCGCCATTCTCTTCATCTAAAATCTGAAAACCAACCATGGGCGGAGGCTAGTATTGCCGCCATGTGAGGTCTGCTGACGACCCATCCTTGAGGTCCGAAAAGTTTGCATTGAACATGCGACTGAGTCTGGGTGTCTAGGCCGGCGAAAACATCGTCCAACACCAGCAAATCAGGCCTTCGATAAAGTGCTCGTGCAAGCGCAACTCTTTTTCTCTGTCCTCCACTCAGCTGTGAGCCGTGACAATCCGTAATGAGCCTATTTTCGCCTTCATCAAAGCTTGTCAAGTCGGGTCCCAACGCGCAACAGTCCAAAACTGTGTCGTAAAGACTTTGATCGAAGTGGTTGCCGAGAAGGATGTTATCGCGAATCGATTCGTTTGCCAAGAACCATGGTATTTGAGCACAGAAGGAAATCTTCTCACAATTTAACAGAAGCTGTCCGCAGGCAGTTTGCATTTCCGATAATGGCAAAAGAGACTTCAAAAGAGATGATTTTCCGGAGCCTGTCGGGCCCAGGATGATCGTGACATCGCCTGGTGCCAAAGAAAAAGTCACATTTCTGAGCAGCGGCTGACTTTCCCCCCCCTGGAGAGCAACTGAGTCAAAATTTAGAATGATGCGGGTGTCTTTTCCAGGGGTTTGTGAAGGCGGATCTGCTGATACCGTCATGGTAGAGCCGACGCCGCCATCGGGGGCATTGCGAAGCGGCTCCCGGATGAAACAGAAAACGCGTTGCCAGCTGACCCAACCTTCAAAGAGAGACGGAAGCATCTGAATGAAGTTGAGCAGCGGCGATATCATGATTGAAAGGATCGAAAGTGACGAAAACAAGACGCTGTAATCGAAATTGGTGCTGCCTCGTGCCAGACGGTAGAAGCCAAAAGACGCCAGTATTGACAGCCCAGAAACGGCACCAGCGACAATAAGCACCAGAATCTCGACCCGTCGATAAGCTGTCATTCGATCAATTTCCTTTTGTCGAGTTTCATTCAGTTCCTCCGCCACGAAGCGCTCCATGCCCTCGATTCTTGCGCCACGTGGGTTCTCAAGAAGCTGCTTCAAAGCCATCACGCGCTCCTCAGTGGCCTCTAGCGTTCGTCTTTGGCTCTTTTGAAGCTGGTTGCCAAGTATGAAGGGGACGAATGTGCTTGCTATGGCGAGGACCAAGGGCGCAATAAAGGCCAGACCGATGACTCGAAACAGCATGTATGCACCAACACACACGACTATTGTGGTGGGAAGAGCGTCGAATAGCATATGAACGCCGCTGTGTACCTTGACGACGTCTACTGATGCGAGAACTACAGCTCGTGACGAAGGAATGGAGCCAGCTTGAGGCGATGAGGAAAGCACACGCAGAAAAATACGCTGTGTCAAGTAAGCTCGGAGACGGTAGCCCAACTGATTCGTCATTTGATGTGCGTGGGCGTTGAAGAGCGCAACGGCAGTGAAGCTAGGGTCTGTGAGTCGAAGAACGCAGAGGTAGAAGTAGAGTCTTACTCAAAGACAACGGCTACGACCAACCAATTGCCAATGGAGACATTCTGATCACTTTGCAGGAATGTGACCAATGACTGAATAATGAGCGGTTGACAGAGTCTAGCTGCGGCGGCAAAGATATTCAGCGTCAATATGCTTACACTTTGCCAACAGCCAAGAGAAACTAGATCGCGGAGAATGTTTGAGAGTGTTGGTGGTCGCTGAAACTCAGATGTTCTGCAGCTTGCTGCCGGAGTCAACTCGGCACCGTAAAGATGCGTTGATTCCAGCCGTGTATGGAAGCCCATCTTCAAGAGAGGTCCAAGCCATGCGAAGAATAAAAATCCCAAAACGCTGGCTTCATCTTCTCGAAGCTTGATCTGTGAGCTGCTTTCCCCGCTGGTGGCCGTTCTCCTGTTTCTGTGGGTACGACGCGGGGTACAAGTGAGCGCTTGAAATGCAAGAAACAAACAACATATGGCGATTATCGCGGCCTCGGTCACGCAGATTGACGCATTGATGGCCTTAGACACATTGAAGAATGAACGTCGGCTAAGGGTGTGGACCCTGGCGCCGTTCGACGTAGCAATAGCAAGTGCCCAGAAGCCCAACTCTTGCTTCAGACCGCAAATGCATTTGCTATGAAACAGTACGAAGAGTAGCGATGTAAATAGACGGAGCGCTTGGGCAGGAATCGTGGCCTGAGAATTAATGGCCGACGGAATTGGGAGAGCAGTATAACACGCGAGCGATGCGGCCATCAAGACTGATAGCACAATTGAGAAGCCCTAGAGGCCTGGTTAGGGCAGTGTCGCGAAAGCCAGCTTTGACATCTATCTCACCAGATGCAGCCTATCGCGCGACATGGACTGCCAGCCTTGTCGCCAGGCTACTGCAAACTTGGCGGTGGCGATCAATCCTACGATTGAAGCAGGAAGAATACTCAGTACCGAGTCCTGGAATGAGATGGATAGGTCAGTGTCCCCAGACGATGACACGTCCAACACCCAATTCCACGTCTGGTCGTTCTGTAGATCTTCCATTTTCTGAAGCCGAAAAAATCCGCGGTCATTCAAGTACGCACCTTCCAAGAAGAACTGTGGGTGGGCGGAAATTTCAGGAGTGAAAGTTCATGATTTGGAGGTGTTGTAGCCGCTGAAGCAGCACGTGTTGGTCAGATCGGAAGGGCTAGGACCTTTGGAGCATCATTACAAATTATGCACCAGCAGCCATTAGTCTGTGCCAGCACCTAAATGCCTATTTGCGCCCAACGTATGCCGTCAACGGCCGACGATACTGGCGACTGCTTTTAATCATCGAGTTAAGCGTTGATACGAATTTTAATGGAAGAAATGATCTACGAGTATTTCTAAAATCTCGGGCCCTGGAGTAACGCTGGCATGTGCAAATTGAAGCAAAAGTCGCTATAGATGCCGGCAGCCCATCCGAAGCCCAGATTTTCGCGCGATGTTGAACAGATTACACGATGCATTGCTTTGTACCGGTCTGCGGTCAATGCTTAATTTCTAGCTTACTAGGCTTTTTATGAGCTTCAAGGTGATCGAGATCTAAGATGTGTAAAGAACGACAAGAAATGAATGAATGACGGTTAAGATGTCTCACGGCAGCAGCTTGAAAACCCACACTCTCTCCACAATGCAGCACCAAAAACTTTCAGAAATGAGTCACGATGCGAGTGTAGTCAGAGGCCTATCCGTTTGCTCCGTCAACATACTATTTAAGATGAGCAACGAAGTGCCTTTCGGTGTGCGTGTTAAGTATTTGCCAGCCCTCCGAGGCTCTAACAGTCCCTACCACTGCACTGAGGCACGCAACTGCATCTCTTATCATCTCTGCATTGGTCATCAGGCAACTGATAGTTCAGATGACCATCACGAGTGCATGTAAAATACCATGGGTCACCCATGCATCTTTTCGCCAAATCGTTGTCGTTGCAGAGAAAAACATATCTCTTAGGAGCCATGGGGACAGCATCTTCGTCGTTGAGCAGCGGAGTCGCTGTGCTTTGGTGCAGGACGCTCAAGGAGAGTAGGAACACTATAAGTTATTAGGTACGCAATCAACTCCAGTCCGGAAATTATATGCTACCTTGCATCATTTTTGGCATCATAATGGCAAGAACAAAGAACTTTTGGACTTGTTGTCGTTTGGAAAGCTGTTGCTTTCTGATAGTAAGTGAAAGATGATAAAGGTAACGACGGAGTCTCGTCTTTGAATTTGAAACCTTTCGTTAGGAACCGATGCGGATAGTATTGGGTAGATGCCCTACTTATACCCGCTGTAGCAGTCACAAGATGCCATCATTGGCAAATTTTGTACTTGGGGAGAAACTGTAACAAGGCATTTCGTTTAGTACGCTCGTCATGAACAGCTACGAAGAAGAATCCAGAATTGAGGAGATCAGAGCCAAGAAGCCCCAGTCGCCGCAGTCGTAGGCATCCGGTTCGAGACTGCATCCCGCGGGCTATCGAGGCATGTTGTGAACGACCAACTGCAGGAGCAGTAAGTTGAATGGCTAAAAACTGCATTAGCGTACTAATCCGGAATGATTCCTGTGGTTGTTTGAGGCCTACGCGGGGCGGGACATAAAAGGAAGTTGTGAACGACTAACTGCATGAGTGGCAAGTTGAACGGGTAGAATACTGCATTAGCGCAGTCATCCGGACTCACTCCTTGTTAATTGTTTGGGCCTACGTGTGGCGTTTCATAAAAGGAAGTTGTGAACAACCAACTGCATGAGTGGTAAGTCGGACGGGCGAAAGAGGCCTCCAACAGCGCATAGAGCCTCTCTGCAATGCGACCCTCCATGTGCACATTTTCATGCTGACGGGTGAAGGCTGCCAGTCCGTCCTTGGCGGTTAAAAATCCAATCAATGGGGATAACGGAAGTGCGCGTAAGTCTGGTCGGTGCAGGCTACGTGCAAAATGCCCCCACCCATACGCGTAGGTCGGCGGAACAAAAGGGACTGGCAATAT